>PUQB01000040.1:28824-208977 GCA_003024785.1 Selaginella tamariscina
CTCTGTTGAAACGAGTGCAACGCAAACTCTCTGAGGGGAAAAGTGTATCTCCATCAACAATTATCAATCTGGTGGAAGGCGAGGAACACTTGACCAGCCCGGAGTTCACGAGTACCACTAACGTTCGAGTGCAAACTGTTAGGAGAACAGTCACAGGAACAGAACAGTCTGATGCTCGACGTTCACACAGACATGATGTAGAGTACACAGAGCGGGTGGTCCAAAACAACAGGAGAAAGAGGTTAAGGTTCGAAGAGGTTTTGGAGAGAGAGATTGCTCAAACAGAGTGGGCCATCAGACGAATCGGAGCATCAGTAAGGTTAAGTGTTTGGGGATGAATCAGGAAGGAACTGCTCTGTGTGGAAAACCAATCGGTTATCCAAGCAGAGTGCCAGCACCAGGATTCTATGGAAAACGAATGTACATTGATGCCTTGGGGAATGAGGAGTATGTACAACAGATGATGTGGTTCTGCCCAAAAGATTCAGGGTGTTTCACGCGGCCAAACGGCAAAATTCTTCAGTCACGAATTCCAACACCACCAACGGTTTGGCCTGTGCTCAAGGAAACGAAGCTGACAAGTGAGGAGGTCAGAGAACTACAGGATGCAGGCTTTGTTCTGGAAGGTTTACAGGGGATGGCAGGAAGAGTAGATGAGGGTCAGAAGGACAAAACACCATCGCCACCACGTGGAGCTGGATCTACAACAATTCCACCTTTCGAAGGACGTATGGTCCGGACTCCAACAAAAATGTCTAAGGAACAAGAGAAGAATTTCCACAAGGCCAAGACGTTTTTAGGTCGTGTGAGAAATGTTGAAGTGACAGTTAGAGGACGGAAGGAGGCTTTCGTTGTGTCGGCAGGAAATGACTCTGCAAAGGTGACTATTATACTTATCCTACATGCAGTTGTTCTACCTTTCAGAAGAGCAAAAGTTGGAGCCCATGTGTACACATGTACTTCGTCTACAGCCGTGTGCTTGGCTTGAACCCGGACGTCACATATTTTCTACAAAGGCGATCGCTCAGTGAGATGGAGGTCCACCGTTTGCTGGTGAATTGCAACAGAGTTCATGACCCACCGGTGCTACAAGGATAAATGGTTTATAAAATGCTTTATTAAGCCAGTCGGCATATATTAAGCCAGTCGGCATATTAAAAAAACTTATATATTCTAGAATATTCTTGAGAATATTCTAGAATATGCTAGAATAACCTAGAATATCCGCGAATATACTAGAATAATATGAAGCCTCCTGAGCCGGAGCCTCCTTTTCGCCGAGGACCCCCAAAATGCCAAATCGAGGCCTTACCATGTGGGCATTTCTAAAATCAATGGCTGCTAACGAGGTGAAAGCAGCCGTGATTGATCGTAGTGTGGAAAATCTGGAAGCAGAGGGCTACCACTATGTGGGAGAGTTGAAGGAGTTTACATACGACGAAAGTGATTGGCTTAAAGTGCCAGTTTTGCTGCTAAGAAGCTTCAGCCGCACCTCAAACTGCTAGTACCTCTCTGCCCCTTGTTTCCTCTTTGTTTTCCCTTCAGAATCTGAGCAAATTGCAAAGGCCCTTTGCGTGTCTTCTTGCGGTCTCTTCATGACTTAGTATGTGTCATGTCCGTGCCTGCTACGAACGATAGAATAGTTTCTTGCTTTCTCTGTTTTCCGTGTCATCCTTTTTCTTGAGAACAGCTGTGTCTTGGGCGATGGCGCCGTGAGTGTACGCACCTAGGTTTCTGGTTGTGAATCTAGGGCCTCGGCCTTAGATCTTGTGTGCTTTGCCTCCCCATTTTGTGTCTTGGCCCTTCTTTCTCTTGTGTGATGGTTGTGATCTGGCTATGGCTGTTTGATTTTGTTTGGGATTGGTCTTTTGGTCATGCTTGTGCTGTGCATTTTTCTTTTGCCCCCTTCATCTGGCTAGTGACTTGTGTTCATTTCAGTCGTATTGCTGACAAATTTGTGTTTGCTCATATTGCTATGGCTGATGGTAGCTTTGTCTTTGTCGACTTGTACTCGCTTCTTGCTTTCCTTCATGGCTTATTAGATAACGTATGGCTCTTACCTATTGGCTGTCTGCGCGGCTTTGCTTTCTGCTTTTGTTTGCTTGATGTTGGTCGGTGTTTGACTGGCCAGTTAGAGTTTGGTCTTGTGTGGCTTCTTGATACACGTTGCTGTGTGTGTGTGTGTGTTTAATTGCTTCAAGATCCTTTATGTTTTTGCAGTCCCTGCTTTCAAGGGCCTTCTGGTAAAAACTCTGTGGATAAACAAGTCTGGGATGAACTTCTAGCGCATCTTTCGCCAGATGAGATGTGCACGGTTCTTGACACCGGTTCCCTGGAGAGGATTCTGTTCCAACCGCTGGCTTGCAAGGTTCCAGTGGATGACCCGTCATTGGTGGCATATTATCCACAGCTTTTTGAGGAAAGCATGGACGGGCAGTCGGTTCCACAAGCTTCTTGGGTGCTCGGCCACTTTTGCACGAGGAGAACACTTAAAGGCTCTGGTGAAGTCATGGTCAGCGGTTTCTACAATTCGTTGGTGGACGGGCTGGTTGAGGCTTTGCAGAGGGAGTACAATTTGGCAGTTGAGATGACGGGGAACAACCAGGTGGACCCATCCCTCTCAGTTAGCAAAGATAAAACAAGATGGGGCGTCAGTGTTTGTTGTGATTCGATTCCAATTTTGGTTGGTGAGTACAAGGACACTCGTATCCAGCATGCTGAGATGGATATTGGTGAATGCCCCATAAGGTTGTAAGGTTCCATAGAACTGTAAGTTTAATTTCTCTTAATAAAAAGTTAGTGCATGCCTCAAACGAGATTTTAACTTGTGGCATAGATGATAGTGTATGGTGTCATAGTTTTGATTATGATTCGACCCTTTACTTTGGGGTTTAACTCTTGTTACTTACTGAGTTGTGTGAGAAACCCTAGATGTAATAAGAAATAGGCCCGTTTAGTGCACTGAGGTATCTAGTGACGGTCCGATTGGATGTCATTAAATATTTGTAAGAAACTCTAGGCGAAGCTAGAACTTATCTTCTAGAAACTCTCCCTCGGTTTAACATTCCAAAGTAGGTTTTCCGTTAAAAGTATAGCTTGTCAAAAAGGGTTAGGGACACCCCTAGGGTTGACCTAACCCTAGGGTTGCCCTAATCCCCCCTAAGGGTTAGGTTAGGACAACTCATTTTCACTAAACCAGCCCACTTATTCACTTAGGAAAACGGGGGGGTCCGTCACATAAATAAGGTAGTAGAGTATATGTAGTGAGGCTTACTGGGTTCAAAAGAGAGCTCATTAACCTCTTACTAGTGCAAGCTAAGCTTGTGCCGTCAAGGCGCAACCCTTTGTTGTGCCGCCCAAACTTCTAGACGACAGGGGTATGTCCCACATTTAGGTTAAACTATCTTTATCGTTGGCAGGATTTGCCTTTGGGACAGGGGTATGTCATTCCTTGGTCTAAAAACCTGCTTGCAAGCTCAAAGTCATTGCCCAAGTTCACGTTCCACAAAAACTAGTGGTTGAGGCCTTGCTCTAGCCGCCTCAACCACGCAGAGCTAGGAACAATACCTATAGCTCAGCTGGTCCGCATATCCTGATGCACAAGGTGAGCCTCGTTCGTGGACTTAGTTAGCTAGGGGCTTGAGTTCCTAAAGGTTGGGTTCCTAATATGGGTTACTTTACTAGATTCCATGGGGTTTTTAAGAGGGATTCCAGGGTTGGCACTTGGCAAGCCGCCTTTGTGGCACAAGTAAAAACTCTAACAATTGGTATTGGAGGAAGTTCTTTACGGTCAGTAGGACTGCCTAAAGTATAGGGTGTTTCAATGTTTAGATAACTCTAAATTCTCGACTTACTCTATCATTTTCGGTTCACATGTCTGTATTCTGCACAGAGAGTTTGATCTCGTGAATTATCAAACTTTGGAGAACACTCGCTTAGTGAGTTGGCGTGAGATAATGTGTGTGGGTGTACAACCTGTGCAAGGTGTTTCCAACTTCACATTGGGAATTTTCCAAGCATATTCTCTGAGTGTTGAAATTAGGGTTCAATACAATGAGTAAAAGAAGCAATAGAGTCTGAGGCAGAGAGGGCTGTCGTAGAGGCTCAAAATGAGGAAATGGATGAGGCTGATCTAGGTCGACCCCTTAGAGTTAGACAACGACCTAGTTGGCAAGAAATAATGATGGATGCCCTAAATGAACTTCGAGGGGATGTTTTGGGGTTGAATGACCGAATCGATAATGTTGCCATTCGGATTTCAATGAATACTGCAGTGCCAGATGTTCTGCAACCAAACACATGGAAAAAGAAGAAGAAGCATGACTCAGAGTCAAGTTCCTCTGAATCAGATTTTTCGATGGAAGTAGGTGGTGGAGGTCCCAATAAATTTAAACTGGTAAAGCCTTCAGATTTTATGGGTTCAAAGATTACAAGGTTTTGAATGACTGATTATATGATATGGAAAGCTATTTCGAGGTTGCTTCCATGAGAAAGACAGAAAAGGTTGCATGTGCCAAGCAGTTTCTTAAAGGAAAAGCTAAGACTTGGTAGCGTATTGTTGAAGGTGAACGTGGATACTGAAACAGCTGGAAACACATGAAAAAGGAGATCAAAAAGCAATATATGCCGGATGACCTCGATTTGCAATTGTGTGCTGACCTGGCACTTTATCAACAGGGAGTTTGGGGAAGTCCAATGAACCATGTTTATCAATTTGAAAGTGTACGGCGATTGGTGCCAAATATGAGCGATGATGAAGCTTGAAGTTGCTTCATGGCTAGCTTGAATGAGAAGACGGAAGGAAATCTTAAGGTACAAGCCAACAAGCTATGGGAATGTCAAAAGGTAGCTCAAAAGGTTGCTTATGGTTGTCATTAGAAGACTTGTACAAAGGGGAGGAAGCAAAACCTAAATCGAGGAGGTTTCCTCCAAAGTCTAAGTTCAGAAGGTTTGATAGGCGACCAGATCAATCACCATCAATTTGAAGTGCAAGTTCCTTTATCGGTAGTTCCAAATTTTTGGATACATTAAGACCCATTGGATCTCGAAAATCGTTAGCGTTACCACCACCTAAGCAGGCCAAGGGCTCGGCTCCAAAGTCTGCTCCCTCGCAATCCACAGTCGGGTTCCAACATGTTATAATTATAACAAGCTTGCTCATGTCGCTAAACAATGTCGGGCACCCTCACAACAGTCGGGTCATTTCAAGGCTATGGTAGAAGTAGAAGTTGTTGAACCAGAAACGCTTGAAGATCCAAAAGAGGTAATTTTGTGCCAGACAAAAACTACCTTATTTGCTATTTAAGACAAAACTGACCCTTTGCTATATTTAATAGGAAGGATACGAAGGGACCGAGTCCGAATGATGATTAATACTGGAGCAACATACAACTTCATATCAACTAGTCTAACTCGTCGATTAAATTTGAATGTAATAAAGATGTGTGAAAAAAAGATCAATTTTGGCAAAGGTTCTCAAAATACTAATAATATAGCAAGGGAAGTTCCTATTCAAATCAAAGGTTGGAAGGCTAAGCTAAACTTAGTTGTCTTGAATATGACAGGGTTTGACTTTGTTTTGGGTATGGAATGGTTTCATAAACATGTTGTCATAGTTTTTACTATGACTCGACCCTTTACTTTGGACGTTGACTGTTGTTACCTATTGAGTCCGTTGACAAACCCTAGAGGGTGTAAGAAACATGCCCGCTTAGTGCAGTGATGGTCCGGCCGGGTGTCACTAGGTATTTGCAAAAAACTCTAGGCGAAGCTAGCACTTACCTTCTATAAAGCCCCTCTTGGCGATTTGTGTCCCATTTGGATTTTTGGTTGGCTCTAGTGAGTTCGGCGTGTCGGATATGGTTAGAAACACCCCTAGGGTTGACTCAACCCCACGCCCTAAACCCCTTGGGGTAGGGTTTAGGGGTTGATGGGGTCAATTGGGTAAACTCACCGTCTCTTTTGCATTGGGGATAGATTTTCGTGCCAGCCCACTTATTAGAATGGCATTTTAGTGGGGGTGGCTCCGTCATAGAATAAGGTAGTGTAGGTGTGGGGCAAGCAGGCCAAAGACTGAGAGGTCTCTAATTCCTTCCTCCCCACCGCATGGGTTCGTCTCATGTCGTCAAGGCATACTTGCTATGTTGCTGTGTCCCACTCGCTCGCAGGGTACGTCACATTTTAGGGGTAGCCTACCCTTATCGTTGGCAAATCTGCACTGCTGTGCCCGAGTATGCCGCATCCAGGGAGTTAGCCAACTCCTTTCGTCCGGTAACCCACTCGCACATTTAGGTAATCGTTAAGACTATGTTTCAGTCTCCTCGTCCATGCCAAGCTAAGGGCAGCACTCACAGCTCAACTAGTCACACATCCTGACTCACAATGTGAGCATTGTCTGTGCACTTAGCTAACTGTGGGGATAAGCTCTTAGGAAGACAGGTTCCCAAAAGGGTATCCAAGTGTGGGCTCTAAGAGTTGGCATCTAGTGAGCCACGATCGTGGCACTAGGTCTAACTTTGTCTCTAAGGGGGCTATGAAGATAGCCTTGTCCTGTGAAATGGTGCCACACACACATGTGACACTAGGATGGGTTTCATACAAGTGCAACACTCAGGGCATGACCCACGGGGTCATGTCTCGAGCCTAGGCCGAGGGGTTGGTGAACCTAACAAGCACATGTTCGTGTTCTAGGACTAGGGCCAAGCCTTGGGCACATGCCCAAGGGAGGTTAGGTCTCTTTGCCAAGTGTGCTTACTAGCACATATGGTTAAGGGTGTTCGTTCTTAGGATGTGGGAGCATGTTTGAGGGTTGAACAACCTAAGCTCCTTAGCGAGGGTCTTCATAGACATAGGCATGGTTCCCTCTGAGGAATAAGGATTAGGGTTTTTCAACCTTAGCCTCTAAGGAATGCTTAGGGATCACTCGTGCCCGTTGACTACAGACACTCGTGTGTTCTCTAGGTACTAACCCTAGAGCCAGGGTATGACTTGGCCACTCAGACCCTTAGGGGTTAGTTGTGGGTCAAGATACCCCTCGTCGTCTTTTAGGGGTGTACTTAATTGAGGGTAGATGTAAGGTGATGCTTTAACCCTATTAAGGGTATGTGTGGAACACACATCTCCTTGATGGGGGTTAGGGCATGAGCCTGTCTAGGTCTTCTAGAGCAAGACCCTAAGTCAACTAGGGTTATCCCTCAAGGGTTTTGGGGGCAGACACTCTAGGGAGACTTAGGCTAAACCCTAAGTCAACTAGGGTTATCCCTCAAGGGTTCTGGGGCCAGACATTCTAGGGAGACTTAGGCTAAACCCTAAGACTCTTGTCCACTTAGGCATTAGAGTCTAACCCTAGGGGTGTTGGGTTGTTCTAGGAGACTTAGCGCTGCTCATACAGGGTTATGACACAGGATGGCTGCCTAGCAGCCACGTGTTGCCATGTGTTGGCCCTTCGCATAAAAACTCTGACACATGTAGTCAAAATGAGAGGTTCTAGAGATAATCGAATCACGCTTGTAAATAAAGAGGACATTAGAAAAACAACGCTCAAAATGGAAACGCTAATTGATAAGGATTAGAATCCTATGTTTTTTACTTAACTCAGTTGTGTAAGGCGGTTAGACATCGGGAACGTGTATTTCTTGCAATGGTTTTGGATACTGTTGGAGTTAAAAAAGGAGATGGTCAAGAATCTGTTCCCAAACCTATTTTGGAAGTCTTGAACATGTTTAAGGACGTGTTGCAAAAGACTTGATGTCCGAGTTACCTCCACGTCGAACTGTGGACTACATGATAAAGATTTTGCCAGGTTCGTCTCCACCAGCAAGAGCCCCATATCGATTGAATCCTCAAGAGTAAGTAGAATTAAAGAGACAGCTGACAGAATTGATTGGTCAAGGACACATTCAATCTAGTCGATCGCCATATGGTGCACCTATCTTGTTTGTAATGACAAAGGATGGTACGATGCGAATGTTTGTGTACCATCGAGCGTTGAATGCGATAACTATCAAAATAAGTATCCTCTTCCACAAGTGGACAACTTATTTGATAGGCGATCAAAAGCAAAGGATTTTTCAAGAATAGACTTGAGATCTAGGTACCATCAGATTCGAGTAACAAATAATGACATTGAAAAGACCACTTTTCAAACGCGTTATGGATCATTTGAGTTTCTAGTCTTGCCATTCGGGTTGTGCAATGCTCCAGCAACTTTTTGCACAATGATGAATGATGTGTTTAGAGACTATATAGACGAGTTTGTAGTGGTGTATATTGATGACATTCTGGTTTTTAGTTTGACAATTGAGGAACATGTGGAACACTTAGAAAGATTGTTTCAGAGGTTGAGAGAGAACCAGTTGTATGCTAAAGAAAGCAAGTGTGCATTTGGTCAAACAAAGATACATACTTGATCTCATGTGGGAAGGTCGTTATGGATTCAAAGAAAATTTAAGCTATTACCGAATGAATGACTTTGAAAGACGTGCATGAAGTTAGATCATTTCTTGGTCTAATGGGGTATTACCGAAGATTCATAAAAGGTTAGTCGAAGATAGCGGCACCATTGACAGATCTCACAAAAACCATTTCATGGCATTGGACTCCAGAGTGCCAATGGGCATTTGTCAAACTCAAAAAAGCTATGTCTTCTGAGCCAGTTTTGTAATTGCCCATCTTTGAAGATCCTTTGAAGTAAAATGTGATGTTTTCGACTTTGCAATTGGTGGTGTATTGCAATAGAAAGGACATTCAATGTCATAGTTTCTACTATGACTCTCTTTTACTTTGGATGTTGACTATTGTTACCTACTGGATTATGTGATGAACCCTAGATGTAAAAGAAACAGGCCCGCATAGTGCACTTGGGTATCTAGTGATGGTCTAGCCGAGTGTCATTAGGTATTTGCAAGAAACTCTAGGCGAAGCTAGCACTTCCATTTGGAAAACTCTCCCCGTTTTGATGTTCCAGGTTAGGGTTTTTTGCAAAGTATAGCTTGTCAAAATAAGGGTTAGGGACACCCTAGGGTTGACCTAACCCTAGGGTTTATCTAACCCCATGCCCTAAACCCCCCTAGGGGTTAGGTTTAGGGTTGGGTTAGGACAACTCAATTTCTCTAAGGGCTAGCATTTCCGTGCCAGCCCACTTACTCATGTAGGAAAACGGGGGGGGGGGGGGGGCTTCGTCACATAAATAAGGTAAAGTATATGTAGGAGAGCTCCTGAATTCATGACTGAGTTCGTTGCTCTTTTGTCGGTGCAAGCTTTAGCTTGTGTCGTTAAGGTACAACCCTCTATTGTGCTGCCTTAACTTCCAGATGATAAGGGTATGTCCCACCTTTGGGGTAGCTTACCTTAATGTTGGCGAATCCATGCCTAGGAGGTCTTGTCATGATGCACATTCTAGGAGGCAGAGGTTGTGGCTTGTCTCCAGCCTCCTCCATGTCAAGCTAGGTGTAGCACTCATGGCCAAGCAAGGCACATCCGTGTCCTTGACTGGCTATGGATGTGGGATCTTGTTTGATAGGTTCACATTACCAATTCCTGAGGGTTCACTAAGGGGTTCTAGAGTTGGCATTTAGGGGCCACGTTTGTGGCACTTGGTGCAACTCTCGAATCTAAAGGGCTATGGCATGATAGCCCACATCGTGGAAGGCAGTGTCACATGGAGATGTGACACTGGGCTAGACATCACGCGATACAATGCCCAAGGCATGCCCTTTGGGGTTGTGTCATGGGTTTGTCACCAAGGGGTTGGATACTCTGGCAAACAAGCATGCTTGTGCTCGCACTAGGGTGCTAAGCCTTGGGCATTGACTCAAGGGAGGTTAGGTCTCATAACTAGGTGTGCTTTGGCACACTTGGCTAGGGGAGTGTTCTCCTTGGAATCCAAGAGTTGAACAACCTAAGTTTGTTAGCATGAGCCCTTTTGTGAGGCACTCGCAAGGTCATGAACTTAGGGTTATCCAAACCTAGCCTTAGGGAGTTTGCTTAGTAGAACACTCGTGTCTGCCTACGGAGCACACTCGTGTCCTCATTAAGTACTAGCCCTAGGTTTAGGGTATGACTTGGCCACTCAAACCCATAGGGTTAGTCGTGGTACAGGGTACCCCTTGTCGCCCTAAAGGGGTTGTACTCCGGATGAGGGTGATTCCTTGAGTGGTAAGTGACGATGCCTTAGCTCTGTCACAGGGGTATGTGAGAAACACATCTCCTTTATGGGGTTAGGGCATGAGCCTGTCTAGGTGTACTGGGACAGGATCCTAAAGTCTAGCTAATTATACAAAGTCCAACACTCAATTGCAATCTTCAAGACGTGGTAAGTCATTTATTAATCGATTATTAAAAAAAATTTCATATGGTTTTTTAAAATTATTTCCAAAAAA
Source organism: Selaginella tamariscina (assembly GCA_003024785.1). Lineage (NCBI taxonomy): Eukaryota > Viridiplantae > Streptophyta > Lycopodiopsida > Selaginellales > Selaginellaceae > Selaginella > Selaginella tamariscina. The sequence continues at coordinate 39,204 of PUQB01000040.1, forward strand.
TCGTTTGGTGGTTTGTGCAACTAGTACAGAGAATGAAGAGACTAGAGCAGATTTATCCAATTGTAAGCTTAATTAATGCTCATTATTAATTAATTAAGATTTAAACTTGTGTTTACAGTACATAGAGTTTTGGTTAATCTTGGGCCCATCGGACAGTCCGTTGCTAAGAGTGTAGCAAAATCTGAGAGACCTTTTCGAAGTTTACGGACAGAGAGTTTATGATGTGTACGGTGTCTGCTGGTGATGGTAAGTCGTTTGCCACCCTTCCGTAGTTGATGCCAATGGCATTTGTAAAAGAAAACGAAACATAAGAAATTCGGAAAGAAACATGGTGGTTATTAACAAACCAGTGGCACAGTGGTGGAAAGAGAGGAAGCAGAGCACAAGAACTCCATAACTGAACGTCTTCCAATGTAATTAATATTAACATTGAAAAGAGTAAGATTTATAGTGGCGAAACGATCTCTTTCCTTGTTTCAGTGAACATAAAGGACAACACAAATGGTGTTTAATTATTATGCATGCATCCTGCATGTTTCTTCTAGAGAAGAGCCATACATCTACTCTAAAAAAGTATAGACTGAGTAGTTAACTTTGAATTACTATTTACTTTGGTGTTCCCGCGCATAAAGGATTAAGCTGGAACCAAACTAGTGAAGATTAGCTAAAGTCTACTCGAGTTATCCTCTAGGGTTCAGGGATGGTCATTCTAGGGGACTTAAGGTAGGACTCTAAGTCTTTTGCCTAATTGGGCCCCTGAGTCAGACTCTTAGGTTATCTTGGAAGGCTTAGCATTGCTCACACAAGGTGATGACGCCGAATGGCCACTTGGCAGCCACATGTTGGCCTTTGGGTTAAAACTCTGATATTCAATGTTCTTTTTCTTGAAGAAGTTAGGTGCCGTGCAAACATATCCTGTAAGTATATCCTATAGGCATATCCTGTAGGAATATCCTGTAGGTATATCCTATAGGAATATCCTGCAGGCATATCTTATAGGTATATCCTATAGGCATATCCTGTAACCCGTATCCTGTATCCTGCATCTTGTATCGGATCGTGATAGCACCTCCTCTCTAAGGACGAGTTCCACGAGTCTTGGGACTTGGTTTAGCAAGATAACACTGATGGAAAGCAGAAGCATGGAGTAAGTTGGATGCAAGTTCCCAAGTGCGATCGATAGGCAAATAACCTTTCCAATCCACCAAATATTGAAGTTGCGGCGATGAAGACGAGAATCAAGGATGGCTACAACTTTGTACTCAGGTTCACCATCAATGACCCAGGAGGAGGAGGAGAAGAAGCACGACTAAGAAAGAAGAAGGATGATATGGCTCCAACAAAGAGGTGTGAAACACATGATGAAGTTTCACTGTAGATGGTAACTCGAGTCGGAAAGCTACAGGATTGACCTTAGCTGCAATCCTGTAAGGGCCTAATCATTGAAAATCCAACTTAGAAGAAGACCTATTGGTGCGAATATGCCGATGAAGAAGTCACATGACATCATCAATCTTGTATGCAGGTGCTGGTTGACGATGAGCATTGACATGACGCTTGTACCGTTCCTGTGCCTGCTGAAGATGAACCCAGAGATCCTCATGTACCTGACGAAGATGCTGGAGACAATCCTGTACTGCAGGAGCAGAAGAAGGAAAAGCAGAAGGAGCAAAGTCAAAACGTGGATGGTAGCCTACAAGAGCAAAGAAAGGTGTCTGGCATGTAGATGCGTGAACGGAGTTGTTGTAGGCAAACTCCGCCATTGGAAGAAGGTCCAACCAATTGTCCTGTTGGTAACTGATGAAGCAACGAAGATATTGTTCCAAGGTCTGAATCGTGCGTTCTGACTGCCCATCAGTTTATAGATGGTATCCTAAAGAAAGTCCGCTTTAACCTGTAGACTCTGGAGAAGTTCTCGCCAAACTTGGACATGAATTGTGGGCCTCGATCAAAAATAATGCTCTCAGGAAGACCATGGTGTCAGAATACTTTCAGATCACCAACTCAGCGGTTGTCTGGCATGTAGCAGTCTTGTGACATGGTAGGAAATGAGCATGTTTGGTGAAACGGTCAACCACCACAAGAACTACATCAAATCCACGAGAAGGAGAAAGATCCTATAAATGGATCTCCAAGGGCAAAAGAAACAGAAACAGGAAGGGACGAAGAAGACCAGAGGGCACATGACGAGGCATCTTCAACCTATTGCAAGTGTCACAACTCCGTAAAAACTTGTCCACAAAACCTCGCAACCCAGGCCACCAATAGTTGTGAGTCACCAACTCACTGTCTTGGCCACACCAAAATGTCCTGTAGCTAGGGTATTCATGACAATCCTGTACCACACGAGTCCTGCAAACACCAACATGAACGTACAGGAGACCTTCTCGATATAGGAGTCTGTCTTGTATTGGCAAACAACTTGTAGTCTGTACGGAACTAGACGAAGAGGAACTTGCGATGTCAGGACTAATATGTGAAATACATTTCTTGCCAAGTCGTCTGTAGCCAACTGCAAATGGATGTCCTGTAGGAGTGTGGAATCTGCTGAAGCCTGATAAACTTGTAGTGCTGCAAGCCGAAGTCGATTAGGACCCAACAACACTTGCTTTTGATAGTCATATGCAGGATTGCCCGGGGTTGGTGCAAGGTAAGAGCGCCTAGACAATGCATCGCCTTGCCATTTCGAAAACCAGGCTGTAGATGATGACAAAATCAAAACGTGATAGGAACTCGCCCACCTACCTTCGTGACTGAGAACTCGAGCCGTTTGAAAATACTCCAGGTTCTTGTGATCCGTAAGAACTTGTACAGGATGCGCAGCACCTTCCAGAAATGCCGCCACTCCTCGAACGAATCCACAATGGCCTTGAGTTCCTTGTCATGAATCTCGTAATTGATCTGCCGAAAGGAACTTACGAGAGTGAAAAGCTACAGGATGAAGCAACTTGTCTTCTCCAACTTGTGATAAACAGATCCTACTAAAATCGAGGCATCTGCTTCAACGAAGAAGGGACGAGAAGGATCAGGATGTGCTAAAATCGGAGCTGTCGTGAAGGCGCTTGAGTGTTGTGAATGCATGTTCGCCTTGTCGGACCAAGAGAACACTCCTGTGCGCTTGGTGAGTTCCGTGAGTGGAAGTACACGCTTGGAGAAGTCCTGTATGAAACGCCTATAGAAGTTTGCAAAGCCAAGAAAACATTGTATCTCGTACAGACTTGGGCCTCTCCCACTCCACGATAGTCTTCACCTTGTGCATGTCCATGGAAACGCCAGCAGGAGAGACGATGTAACCCAAGAACTCCACAGTATCCCTGTCGAAGAAACACTTCTCCAACTTACTATCAAACTGTCAAGCCATGATCTAAGAACAAAGAAGTGAGTAGAATTCCGAGAACAAAGAAGCTTGACTCAGAAGCAGGACATGAACTAGGAACCAGGAACAAGACAAGAGCAGTAGGTAAGGAGCAAGACAAGACAAGAACAAAACAAGACAAGATTGATCGTAGAAAGACTGGTGTTGATAGTAACTGATTGTAAAACAATTAGGTCGGAGCTTTTATACTCACAACTCCAAGCTAATCTGGTTCACGGGGAGTGCACTTAGTGTAAACTATTTTTCTAGGGTACGTGCACTCAAGGGGTTAAAAAACCTTGGTAAGATACGAGTACATATACGCTACTTGGTAGGATTTGTGTGTAAAATATTAAGTATACTTAGGGTTACTGTGGATCTTAGAGCAGGGATCTACTGTTAGGGTGGGGCTAGACCGCATGGCTACAAAAGACATTGTGGTTTTCCTACAAGAGAATGGGAGTCAAAAGAAGATTGGAATGCTCAAGGTATTACCACATTGACATTTAAGGAGTTACGGAAGGAAATAGAAGATGATTTGGAGGACATTCTTCCAAAGAAATGGGTGTTTATAAATGTAGTTAAAGGCATAGAAATTAGAAACAAACAAGAGGCAAAATGGGAGTTTACAGGGAAAGATGTTTGTATCAAAGCTATTCTTGAGAAACTTGAGAAGCCAAGTGATGATGTAAACCCAATAGAAGATGAAGATGAAGATCACAATGAAATTGAGCCCATCGTTGAGGTATGTTTACATAAAATAATTTATTTTTTCTTTTCTTAGGTTGAGCATATTGAGAATTCTTGGCCTAGAATATGGAGCAAGAATGCTGGTGCTTTAGGAAAACGTTGCATTAGAGATGTTTTAGCAGCAAAGAGCAAGCTAGCATTGCAATAGCACATGGACATGTTTGAGCCTGCAAGTAAGAATGTTAATGGTAAATGCAAGTTTTTCATATGGTGTGTAGAGTGCCAAAAGTTACTGGGATCTACTGAGGTAGAATCCACTCGAGATACATTAAAGAATTTCATATCCTCACATCTCAAGTCAAAACAACATATGAAATGCTTGGCAAAGAGCTCCAGAACCAATGTTCCTATGTCTGATTGCATGGACTCTTCTGAGGCATCTTCAAGTGAAATAAACAGGAAGTTGGTTGAAGACTCAATAGAAAGTGACAGATCTTTGTGAGCAATTACATTGTGAATTTGTTCTTTGGGAGAGCAGTGATTTTGAACGACTTGAGAAAGTGAAGATTCGGTGCACATTGATAATAGCCTCATTTCATTATATCCATATAAAGGTAAATTTTATTTTGTTTTTTTATAAACTTTATTTTTGATTTATTATAAATGTGTAATATGTTTATAATTTGCAGGTTCATGTGCAAACAATATCAAAGAACACATTGTTAGTCGTATGCATGTCAATGCTGTTGTAAGAAAAGAGAATGAAAATAGTGGTCGGAGGGGAAAACGTAAAGCAGATCTTGCTTTAGCTGGTCAGCCTTCAAAACTTTGTACTGATGGAAACCAGCGAGGCCTTAACCATTATTTTCCTATAATAAGTAAGTTTCTTTTAAAGTTTATATATGGCTACTACTTTAATGTTAACTTGTTTATAAATTTATATGTAACTGCTATAACATTTTAATATTACAGGTGGTGTGCCCAATGTTGAGAGTGATTCAAGCAGTAAGTGATACGCTTCACTCACATTTACTTTCTATACATTATATCACTTGCTAGCTTGCTCAAATCATTGTACTGAATGATGAGACCTATAAATTACTTTAATTCTGCTTAAATTTTAAAACAGCATTTTGTATGATGGCATGTAAATATCTATGTATGTATATATACATATGATTCTTATTTCTATATTTCAGGGTGTGAGTTAGTGAAGAACCTATGCTGGGGTTATTGGCAAACTCATTATAGATATAATAAAAAGCTTGTGGATTTGAAGGGCTTCCTTCATGACAGCAAGAGCGGCTTGAATTGGTTTCCTGAGCCATATGTTGTAGACATAGTCACATATAGAGGACAAGAGGTGAAGATAGAAGGCACATTTCGGCACAAAAAATGCATTCGGATCTCAACAGGAGTGTTTGAAAACCTTCAATGTAGTTACTGTGTGAATATACCAAAGGAAAATGACTTTAGAATGCGGGTTTATAGGCATGAACTTGCAGTAACTTCAGGAAGACTTGGTCGAGGTAGCAGGACATCTGGAGAAGGAACTAGTTTAGTTGAGAGTTATTGAACCAATGCAAGTTTGGTGCTAGTGAGCTTCGACGATACAAAAAGCTAGTGCTTTATCAAAGGATGCGGATTACTGCTCTTTCAATGACATCAAGAAATATTACAGATGCTTTGGGAGAGAACTTGTGTAGAGGTGATGTTCGCAAGTTTTGTAGGGATATAGTAGAGGCACATGATCATGGAAAATTTGAAGGTCTTCCAGCTCTATGGGCTTTCTTGACAGATATTGCTAGAATATTAGGCGTCCAAACAGTGGGTGTAGAGACTAAGGATATGTTTGAGGCTGTGAGGATTTTTGGAGGTGCTCGGATGCACAACTTTTTAGCTTTGGCATCTATCCATGGATACAACAAAAGATCCATGCGTAAGACATTGCGATATGTTGTTGGTTTTAGTGAGGAGCTTTTTAGCCAGCTTGCCGATATTTACAGGGTCTACACAAAAAAGATTCATCTTATGGAGGAGTTCCTGTTCAGATATCTGAAGATGAAACTCAAATTAAAAGATGTGTCCGCTGGATTCCACATCAAGATGCATTGTCGGTTTTTGTGGCAAGCTTGAAAATCATGTTTGCCAACCAGATTTTAAAGTGGTGGTAGGCAGTGGTGAAGAAGGCTTCAACACTATTACACATGTAAGTTGTTATTTTTGGTTTAATATAGTTTTTCGTAATAAATTTACATATTTGTGTGTAGGCTTTTGAGACATGTCAGATGGCAAGCTATGCAAGAGTTCTCATGATTAATCCACTGGTGGAAAATGTGCCTCGCTTAACTTTGATGATTCAGTTGACATGCAACGGTTTACACATAGAGAGGTTCGACAACAATGGCAAATGCTAAAGATATGTGGAAAACAAGATTGGAAGGTGCTCTTGGACCAGTGGTTGGACATGCCTCTGACGGAGATGGTCGACGTAGAAAAATCATGTTGGAGGACTATATAAGGTGAAAGCTAATCCATTCAAGGTTGATTGGAGTGGCTGGGTTTTTACAGTGACGCGGAGAGCAGATGGTTGGGTAGAAGGCTTGCATGACCAGATTTTCCACATAATGGAAAGAAATTAGTCAACCCTTTGGATTCTGCTGCTAAGAGATTGGTCAGGAGATTTCTTAGTGACGTTGAACCACATATGGCTGGTGCATGAAGTTTTCCCTCGACAAGAACATGAACTGCAAAAGGGTGATGTAGAGAGAAAGGATAGACAAAATTGGGCTGCAGCACAATTTATGCTCACGTAAAGTTCAATGTTGTTTGCGAGCAGCTCGAGAACGTGAAGATTGTAAGCGAGAAGCCACACAAGGCACAAAGTGTATCTTCTGCAGCATCTCTTTACTTTGACATTTTTCTTTCTCCAACAAAAAGTTTAGCAAGCGAGTAAAAGCTGCAAGCACAGTCAGTTTCTTTTTCAGGTACTTTTAAAGTTCATAATTTTTTTCTTTATAATTTTAACTTTTAGTTAGACTTTGGCGCCTTTGGATTGTTCACTCTACCAACCTTCAGTTGAAGGAAAACTTCATAAGTAATGAGGCCTTTTTGGATATCGAGATCTCTTGTCATTACGTTGTTCTCTTGATCAAGCTTTTCAGGGAAAAACTTCCAGAGTTCCAGTACCTCTTTGGCTATCAGGATCAGATTGCTGTGAAAATTTCTTCAGCAAAGTAGGAGGCATGGTGCGAAATGAGCGTGCGTATGTGGTGTTGATTTACTTGACACAGCTGGATGTATGAACCGGTTGAGTGAGATCAAAAGTTCTGGTACGTTAAACTTTCCTATTGCACATAAGAAACAGAAGCTATTTGGTCACATTTAGAGACAAAAGATAGTAATGTTGTTGTGGATTTAGCAAATTTCCAAGGTCTAGAAACAGATGATCAGCTAGTAGCAGTTCTCAAAGATGGATTGGCAGAGGCACAAAAATGCTTGCAATAGTTGGAGTGTCAACTGATAAAGACTGGTGGGAATGTCCATGGGCCTTTGAAGACTTTTACAAGACTGACTTTACAACTAGTTTACAAACTTTATTGGTGATGAAGCGGATGATCCTGAGATGGAAAGTGAGCCAGTTATAACAATCAAGACGAGGATGAGACTTTAGCATCGACATTGGAGTTAAGGCATACGTTTGATATGATGCTAGATCAGAAGAGAAACAGGACAAGTTCAAAAGGCTACACAATACTTGAACTTGATTCAAAGAAAATTGCTAAGAGCACTCTTGTTTCTCACCTCAACGGCAGTCCTTTCTTTTCAAAAGATAGGTTGACAAAAGTGAAAGCAAGTGTGTACGATAGTGGCCAAATGGAGAGGATTAAAACACAAACTTCAGTTTCATATGGTACAGATATTGCAGTGTTTTACGAGGGTAGGAACTGGTATATTGGGAGGATTTTAAAGATGTCTAGGAAAGCTGGGAACTCTTGGAGGGAGACTAGAGAGCTTGTGGATTTGAGTGATAGGCCATCATATCCAATCCGTCTCAATCTTCGATGGTATCAAAAGGATGAACAATCTGGAGAGTGGACATATGACTTAGTAGATCATGCAACTGTTTTACTTGACAATGTCATATTCAATTGTCAACTTGAGTTTCAACCACAAACTGGAAAATACACTTTGAACCACGATGATGCACAACAAGTTGAGTTATTCTGCAGAAACTTTATTGATGACAAGAGATTAACTGGTAAGCTTCTTGGCCATGTACATTTGACATGTAACTTTAACTTGTATAGTTCCACAAGTTGCTACCATTCAACTGCTAGGAGAGCTCAAGGTAGAGGCAAAGGCAGGAGTAGAGGCAGAGGAATAGGACGCCGCAGACGTGGGAGAAGTAGAGGTGGATCTACTTAAAGGGTTATGTATTTCTCTTATTTATTTGGGTATTTTCACCCTTAGGAGTAAGATTTGTCTTGTGTAATTTTCTAGTATACTAAGGGTTTAAAGTAGAACTTTTATGTATACTTAGGGCTAAAAGCCACACCCCGTGAACATACGTGTCCAGGATAAATTACACTAAGTGCACTCCCGTGATCTGGTTATGAGCTAAAAATAGTGACCCTTATCCTCTAGGCATATCCTGTAGTATATCCTATAGGCATATCTTATAAGAATATCCTGTAGGTATATCCTGTAGGAATATCCTATAGGCATATCCTGTAGGCATATCTTATAGGCATATCCTGTAGGCATATCCTCTAAGCATATGCCTACAGGATATGCTTACAGGATAGGCATATCTTGTAACCCATATCATGTATCCTGCATCCTGTATCGAATCGTGACATAAGGCGGTTAAATATCGAGAACGTGTATTTCTTGCAATGGTTTTGGATACTATTGGAGTCAAAATAGGAGATGGTCAAGAATCGAACATGTTAAGGATGTGTTGCCAAAGACTTGCCGCCGAGTTACCTCCACGTCGAGCTGTGGACCACAGATAAGATTTTGCCAGGTTCGTCTCCACCGGCAAGAGCCCCATATCGGTTGAATCCTCAAGAGTTAGTAGAATTGAAGAGACAGCTGACAGAATTGATTGGTCGAGGACACATTCGACCTAGTCGATCACCGTATGGTGCACCTATCTTGTTTGTAATGAAAAAGGATGGTACGATGCGAATGTGTGTGGACTATCGAGGCTGAACGCGATAACTATCAAAAATAAGTATCCTCTTCCACGAGTGGACGACTTATTTGATAGGCTATCAAAAGCAAAGTATTTTTCAAGAATAGACTTGAGATCTGGGTACCATCAGATTCGGGTAGCAGAGAATGACATTGAGAAGACCGCTTTTCGAACGCGTTATGGATCATTTGAGTTTCTAGTCTTGCCATTCGGGTTGTGCAATGCTCCAGCAACTTTTTGCACAATGATGATGATGATGTGTTTAGAGACTATCTAGACGAGTTCGTAGTGGTGTATATTGATGACATTCTGTTTTCAGTTCGACAATTAAGGAACATGTGGAACACTTAGAAAAGTGTTTCAGAGGTTGAGAGAGAACCAGTTGTATGCTAAAGAAAGCAAGTGCGCATTTGGTCAAACCAAGATAGATTTCTTGGGACACTTGATCTCAGGTGGGGAGGTTGCCATGGACCCAAAGAAAATTAAGCTATTACCGAGTGAACGACTTTGAAAGACTTGTCTGAGGGTATTACCGAAGATTCATAAAGGGTTACTCGGAAATAGCGGCCCATTGACAGATCTTACGAAAACATTCCATGGCATTGGACTCCAGAGTGCCAAGGCGTTTCGTCAAACTCAAAGAGGCTATCTCTTCTGAGCCAGTTTTGCAGTTGCCCATCTTTGAAGATCCTTTGAAGTAGAATGTGACGCTTCCGACTTTGCAATTGGTGGTGTATTGCAACAGAAAGGACATCCAGTGTTTTTTCTCGAAAAAGTTAGATGCGCGCAAACTCGATGGCCTACTCACGAAAAGGAGATGTATGCTATTGTTGCTTCCTTGGAGTATTGGCGTCATTATCTTCCAAGTCATGGCACTGTGGTTTGGACAGATAGTGTAACTCTAAGGTATTTTGAAACGCAGCCGAAGCTATCACCAAAGTATGCTAGATGGCAGCAGAAGTTGGCACGATTTCAGCCTGAAATCAGACATAAGCGGGAAAGGACAATGTGGTAGCTGATGCACTCAGTAGAAGGGTCATCTTCGTATTATGTCAGCACCCGTGTCAACTTTGGTGGATGAATTTGTGACGGCGTATCCTCAGGACAAGTTTGCTAAGGAGCTTTGAGCCTGGTGGCAAAGAGGAAACAAGTTCATCAATTACGAAGAGATGGTAATATTCCAGCAGGAATAGAAAGTCGAATGGATGCACTCAAACAGGCATTTTGCAGTACGAGATGGAGTTCTTTATTATAAAGAAAAGAGACTCTATGTTCCAGAAGGGACATGGAGGGAGAGGGTTAAAGAGCATCACGACGTTCCTTTGGCAGACATGGTGGAAGGCATAACACGTTGGCTTTGTTGAAACAGGGATTCTATTGGCCGGGTATGATAATGATGTTGCCAAGTATGTCAAGACATGCCCCACATGTCAACAAGTGAAGAGTCTTCGCAAAAACGAGCTGGGAAGTTGTATGTATACCGATTCCAGAGCGGCCATTTCAAAGTGTTACTTTGGACTTTATCATGGGATTGCCAAAATCTTGTGGTTTCAATGCTCATAGTGGTAGTGTCGGTTTTCAAAGGCTCATTTCATTCCAACTGTAGAGACAGTGAATGCAAAACAACAGCAAAGTTGTTCTTCCACGAAGTCGTAAGAGTGCGCGGGCTACCGGAAACGATGATCTCAGATGGGATCCTCGATTTATGGCAATTTTGGGGAACGTTGTTTAAGCAGTTTGGCACGATGCAAGTTTAGTACAGCTTACCATCCGAAACTGATGGTCAACGGAGAGGGTGAACCAACAAGTCGAGACTATCTCAGATACTTGATCAACTTGATTGGGCTGAACACTTAGATATGGCTGAGATATATTACATAACTGACACACACTGTGATCGGATGTAGCCCGATGGAAGTGTTAACTGGGAATAAGGGTGGTATTCCTCAGAGTATGATGTTACTGAAAGACGATGTCAATTGAGTTCCATCTGTAGCAGAGTTCACTGGACAGTTGTATTGAACATGGGAAGCTGCTCGTCAAGCGATGGCTGCAGCACATGAAAGGTATGTCAGCAGTACGATAAACATCGACGGGGATTGTTAGGCACCTCTACGTACAATCTAGAGACCCTCACAATACCACCGACCTCCCCCGAGCTGTCTCTAGTCTCCACACGCTGCTCTCCAAGAAAAGCTTCCAATAATAGTGTGCCCTTAATTCTTTCTTAGATCTAGGTATAGCTCCTTAGGAATATTCTAGCTTATTACCTTTCTAGGGAATATTCTTTGATTCGTTATATGGTCATAACAATCCTCCCTCCATTAGCAAGTCCTTGTCCTCAAGGGCAATATAACTTACTCAATTGGTCCTGTATCATTAGCCTCGTACATCCACAAGGAATCTACCTGGGACTCATTCCTTGTGAGTACTCTCTTTAACTGGCTAACGTGAAACACTGGGTGCACCCTCACTCTTCTGGCAGCCGTAGTCGATATGCCACCTTACCGATACGCTCCGAATCTCATAAGGACCTGAGTACCTGGGAGACAACTTATCATTGCGTCCCTTCATAAGGCCACAACTGTGTCCGCCTTACATGTGTGGCAAATACCACTCGGAGATATACATAATCCCCCACCTGGAACTCTCGGAAGCTTCTGTGCTCATTAGCAAACTTGATAGCTCGGCTCTGAGCTGCTTGTAAGTTCTTCTTGCACAAACTCTCTGTTTTCAAGTTCAACACTCAGATCTTTAGCTTCCTCATCCATGTTGCCTTGAGCCTTCTTACTTGCTAAACCAAGCTCAAAAGTTGTCTTGGGATGTCATCCAAACATAGCATAGTATGGACTCATTCCAATGCCACTGTGCTGGCTGTTATTATAAGCAAACTCGAGTAATGGAATATACTTATCCACTGACCTTCCTTCTGGTTAATAGTGCACCTTAGCATATCTTCCAGAACTTGGTTCACCCTCTCTGTTGCCCATCTGTTTCGGGATGATCTCCGCTACACAGCTTAAGCTTCACTTCTATGCACTTAGAAAAGCCTCTCCAAAAGCTAGAAGTGAACTTGGAGTCCCTATCACTTACAATATCATCTGGAAATCCGTGGACCTCATCCTTGGGATGAGCTGGCTGGAGTGTGTGGATCCTGAGATCAAGTGGAGCATCAAGCGAGTGAAGCTTGAGTACAGTGGAGTGAAAGACACTTGGTTTGGAACAAGGCTTGAGTCTTCAAACAAGTTTTTTACTATGTCTTTGAAGAAATATCTCCGTAATAAAGAAGATCAAGTCTTTCTGATGTATATACGTGAGTTAGATTCTTCTAATGTCACACTGGGCGAGGCTGCTGTGCAAGTTGTCCTTGAGGAATTTGCTGATGTCTTCCCTCCTGAGCTACCTCATGGCTTACCACCTGCAAGAGGTGTGGAGCATGAGATTGTGTTGGAACAGGGTACGAAAGCCATTTACCGTAAGCCATTCCGACTGAGCCATGCTGAGGAGCAAGAGGTTAAGAGACAAGTGATGGAGCTATTGGAATATGGCTTCATACAACCGAGCAAGTTCGCTGCTATCTCAAGCCAACTCATAGCCTCATCGCAAATTCTTTACCGGTAAAAGGTGGAACGCGAAGATGATCTAGCACCCTGCTCTTACCAGTCACGGTTCCTTGAGCAAGTTGATCTTCAATAGTATCCAACCGCTCACGAATCACCTCTAAGGAACCGGTCACGTACTCTTGAAATTGCTTGGAATCCTTCGCCATAGCGTATAATTCGAGCACGATTTCCTTGTTCGTCCACTCCTCATTGGTGTTGTCTTCTCCTTCCCACCGGTCACTCATCTCGAACCTGCTCTGATACCAAATTGTTAGGCACCTCTACGTACAATCTAGAGACCCTCACAATACCACCGACCTCCCTTGAGCTGTCTCTAGTCTCCACACGCTGCTCTCCAAGAAAAGCTTCCAATAATAGTGTGCCCTTAATTCTTTCTTAGATCTAGTATAGCTCCTTAGGAATATTCTAGCTTATACCTTTCTAGGGAATATTCTACTATGCTATGTTTGGACGAATCCCAAGACAGCTTTTGGCTCGTTTAGCAAGTAAGAAGGCTCAAGGCAACATGGATGAGGAAGCTAAAGATCTGAGTGTTGAACTTGAAAACATTCAGAGTTTGTGCAAGAAGAACTTACAAGCAGCTCAGAGCCGAGCTATCAAGTTTGGACTTCGGCCTAGCACGATGGCTATTCCCTCTATACTCTGGTGCTCATGAGGACTTGGAGAGGTGCTCCTACCACGCTTCTTGCCATGTCGCTCATTCTCCTTAAACACCTTATCCTCCTCATTTAGCAAGCGAGCATATTCGAACAGCTCCTCTAAAGTCTTGGACTGAATTACCGAGTTAAGATGTCTACGCAAGTTAGCACTTTGCAGCCCATCTATAAAAATCCTTCTGCTTGACAGACACGTCAGGTACACGGCAAAGTAATTGACTCAATTTCTCAATGTAATCGTCCAAGGTCATCTTCCCTTGCTCTAAATGTCGCAATTCATGCCTTGCATGAGACACATCGAACAGAGGAGCATACTCCTTCTTAAATAGCTCAGAGAACTCCTCCCAAGTTGCAATCATCTCCTGGTGAGCTAACTGGCGCTGATTTGAATGCATGTCCACCACCTCGCAGTTTTATCCTTTAAGGCTACTGATACAGCTATCATAGCCTGCTCGGTAGTTACTCCCTGTGCAGTGAGCAAGTTCGCTGCTATCTCAAGCCAACTCATAGCCTCATCCGCAGATTCTTTACCGGTAAAAGGTGGAATGCGAAGACGATCTAGCACCTGCTCTTACCAGTCACGGTTCCTTGAGCAAGTTGATCTTTAATAGTATCCAACCGCTCACGAATCACCTCCAAGGAACCAGTCACGTACTCTTGAAATTGCTTGGAATCCTTGCCATAGCGTATAATTCGAGCATGATTTCCTGTTCGTCCACTCCTCATTGGTGTTGTCTTCTCCTTCCCAACGGTCACTCATCTCGAACCTGCTCCGATACCAAATTGTTAGGCACCTCTACGTACAATCTAGAGACCCTCACAATACCACCCGACCTCCCTTGAGCTGTCTCTAGTCTCCACACGCTGCTCTCCAAGAAAAGCTTCCAATAATAGTGTGCCCTTAATTCTTTCTTAGATCTAGGTATAGCTCCTTAGGAATATTCTAGCTTATACCTTTCTAGGGAATATTCTTTGATTCGTTATATGGGTCATAATAGGGATGTAGAGTATCAGGTTGGGATATGGTATTGTTGAGTACCAGAAACCTAAAGGTTCCAACGACTCTTTCAAAGAAGTTTCTATCGCACTACATAGGTCCATACAAGGTGGTGAAGCGAGTAGGGAAAGTGGCTTATGGGTTAAATCTTCCTCTAGAGTTGGGAACAATACACAATGTGTTTCATGTCAATTTTCTCGAGCCATTCCACAAGGATGAGAAACATCCAGATAGATATTATAGTTTACATCCGTCTCCAGAGTTAGTTGGTAAGGAAAAAGAATTCGAAGTTGAGGTGATATTAAAGGGGCGAAACATTCATGAACGACGAAAATGAAAATATTATTAAGTGGAAAAGGTACCTGACATGCGAGTCGACATGGAAACCATTGGAGAATCTGCAAAATGCGATGGAGTTGGTGAATGAGTTTGAGTTTCGCATCTTTCATTCAAGCTGGTCATGAAGCAACTTCAAGCTTCATCATATCATCGCTTGTGTTCGGGACCAACCGCCGTACACTTTCAAACCGATAAACATGGTCCACCAGGTTTCTCAGAACTCCTTGTTTACAAGCTGCCAAATCAACACACAATCGCAACTCAAGGTCATCCGACATATACTGCTTTTTGATCTTCCTTTTCATATGTTTTCAACT
The DNA here is from genome assembly GCA_003024785.1 of Selaginella tamariscina. Lineage (NCBI taxonomy): Eukaryota > Viridiplantae > Streptophyta > Lycopodiopsida > Selaginellales > Selaginellaceae > Selaginella > Selaginella tamariscina. The sequence goes on from PUQB01000040.1 coordinate 54,381, forward strand.
GTTTCGATATTCAAGTTCACCTTCAACTATCTGCCATCAAGTCTTATCTTCTCCCTTGAGAAATTGCTTGGCACACGCAACTTTTTCTGTCTTTCCATGGAAGCCTCGAAATAACTTTCCCTATCATATAAGCAATCATCCAGAATTTTGTAGTCTTTTGAAACCCATAAATTCCGAAGGCTTGACTGGCTTGAATTTACTAGGGCCACTTTCACCTTTATCTACGAAGAATTCGATTCAGAGGAACCTAACTCTGAATGACGCTTCTTCTTCTTTCTTCATGTGACTGGTTGTGGAACATCTGGTAATGTGGTAACCGCTGGAATTCGATCAGCAACATTACCGATTCAATTGTTCAACCCTAAAAATCCCCTCGAAGTTTGTTTAGGGCATCCATTATTATTTCCCACCAACCAAGCCGCTACCTAACTCTAGGGGGTCGACTTGGATCAACCTCATCCATCTCCTCATTTTGAGCCTCTACAACAGCCCTCTCTGCCTCAAGCTTTGGTTGCTTTCTTTATTGAACTCTGCTTGAAATATTCCCAATAGGAAGCTGGAAACACCTTGCACAGTATACCCACACACATCAGCTTGAACCAGCATAAGACTTTTAGACATACCTAGAATCTCACACTGACTCACTAAGCAAGTGTTCTCCGAAGATTGATCATTCACAGGATTAAACTCTCTGTGCAGAATACAGACATGTCAACCGAAAGCAATAAAGTAGATCAAGAATTTAGAGTTATCTAAACACTGAAACACCCTATGACTTAAAGGCAGTCCTACTGACCGTAGAGAACTTGCTCCAATACCAATTGTCAGAGTTTTTACATGGTGCCATGAAGATGGCTTGCCAGATGCCAACCCTGGAATCCCCTCTCTGGAAACCTCACAAATCTTGTAAAGTAACCCATGTTAGGAACCCAACACCTAAGAACTTAAACCCCCAACTGACCAAGTCCACGAACGTGGCTCACCTTGTGAATCATGATATGCAGACTAGCCGAGCTATAGGTATTGTTCTAGCTTAGTGTGGTTGAGGCGGCCAGAGCAAGGCCTCAACCACTAGTTCTGTGGAACGTGAACTCGGGCAATGCCTTTAAGCTTGCGAGCAGGTTTTCAGACCAAGGAATTTGATTAACTCCTTGGAAGTGCTGTACCCGGTCATAAAGGCGAGATCCTGCCAACGATAAGGATAGTTTAACCCAAAGGTGGGACATACCCCTGTCGTGTGAAAGTTAGGGTGGCACAACAGAGGGTTGCACCTTGACGACACAAGCCTAACTTGCATCGTAGGAAGTTAACGAACTCTCTTTTGAATCAGGAAGCCTCACTACATACACTCTACCTTAATTATGTGATGGAGCCCCTCCTTTCCCCCTTGCCCCTTTCACAGAATTTTTATTAAGGGCTGGCATAGAAATGCCAGCCCTTAATGAAAATGCATTGCCTAACCTAACCCCTAGGGGGAGTAGGGCAGGGGTTAGGGCAACCCTAGGGTTAGATCAACCCTAGGGGTGTTCCTAACCCTTTTTTGACAAGCTATATTTTAACAAAAAACCCATCTTGTAACGTCAAACCAAGGTAGAGTTAGTACTACCTTTGCCTAGAGTTTCTCAAGGTACCTAGTGATTGTCGACCGAACTACCCCTAAACACCTAAGTGCACTATGCGGGCTGTTTCTCACTACAATTAGGGTTCGTTACACATCTTGGTAGGTAAGAACAGTCAAACCCCAAAGTAAAGGGTCGAGTCATAGTAAAAAAACAATGACATTGATCATGCTGCAATCAACTCGATCATGAAAAGGAGGAATGTGATGAGACAACTTGCACGTTGGGCACAAGGGTATCAATTTCGGGTTGTTCATTGGTCATACTCTAGCATGGTAGACGTGGATGCGTTATCCCAAGCTCTTGTGGTGATGGTGGCACCTGTGGCGTTGTTGCTAGATGCCCTCCCCAATTGCATCCTTCCTTGGTGGGAAGACATTGTGGAGGCCTAGAAGGCAGAGCCATCGATCAGGAGGTTGCGTGAAGTCTTGAGGGATGATGTACTTTGCGAGGATCTTAACTTTTGTATTTATGCACATTCATTTAGATTGATGGATGACATGCTTGTGTTTGTTGGAGACGGTTCCAAGTGTCGTGTGGTGGTGCCTCCAGTTTACATTAACTTCTGGTTGTAATTCTTTTATGACAACCCGATGTCTGGACAAATGGGATTCCAACGATGCCTTGAGAAGATTTGACAACACTTATATTGGCCATGATTGCGGCAAGGCGGTGTGTGCTTTGTTGAACACTACAACAACTTTTATCATTAAGTTTTTGCTAGCTCAAGTGGTGTTGCAGCATAGTTGCCCCAAGCAAATTTTATCAGATCAAAGACCGGGTCCAACAGCGAAAATAATAGTTTTGTTGATGCGACGGTTACAAATCCAACAATCCTTTGCCTCAGCTTATCATCTTGAGATCGATGGTTTGGTGAAGTGGTTGAATAGAACTTTCAAAGACATGCTTGCTAAGTACATAAGCCTTGATCATACGGATTGGGATATGTGGCTTCCGAATCTCCAATTCGCTTATGTTTTAATCCCCTCACAAGTCAATGGGGATTTCCCCATTCAAAGCTCTGTATGGTTGTGAATTCGTGTTACCGCCAGCAGTTGACATCACTACTCAAGAGGCACGGTATATGGATGGGCATATGTGGTTGGAGTACTTAAACCAAGTCCTTCCTCGGTTATATGCTCAAGACTTAGCCCAGGCACAAGAGTATTAGCATCAAACTTATAATCAACAACATCAAACGCCACTTAATATCAAGTGGGAAATTTGGTCCTCGTTAAGTTTCCAAGGCTAAAGAATCAGCTACATGCAGTAGGGCTTCAGCCGCAATGGGTTGGGCCATGGAGTGTTGAAGAATAGTTGGGAACGCAAGTGTATCGCTTGAGGCGTTGTGATGGCGTTCGAGAGTTGCAACATGTCACACATGTGTGCCGGCTACTGCCGTTCCACCAACGAAGACTCATCTACAACATCAAGTCTCTAGAGGGAGATGATGTAAAATTCCATGGTATATATGTGATATATAACCATGTGGCACTAGGATTTACTTAGCACCATGCACACTAACATGGGCACTAAGATGGACACATAGTATAAATGCCTTATTCCAGACAGACTTAATTGAATTGTATTTGGTTTTCCCACTTTGTGCTTTTTGCCAATTATGGGCTGACCATATCTGGACCGTTGGCGAGATCCAACGGCTGGTAAAGGCCCTAAGAGTGCTGAAAAACCCTAGCAGGTTTGTTTGTGAAGATGGACGCCGAAATGCCGGATCGAGGCCTTACCGTGCGGGCATTTCTGAAATCAGTGGCTGCTGACGAGGTGAAAGCGGCCGTGATTGATCGTAGTGTGGAAAATCTGGAAGCAGAGGGCTACCACTATGTGGGAGAGCTGAAGGAGCTGACATACGACGAAGTGATTGGCTTGAAAGTGCCAGTTTTTGCTGCTAAGAAGCTTCAGCCGCACCTCAAACTGCTAGGTACCTCTCTGCCCCTTGTTTCCTCTTTGGTTTCCCTTCAGAATCTGAGCAAATTGCAAAGGCCCTTTGCGTGTCTTCTTTTGTTATTGTTTCGTGTTTTCTCTTCATGAGTCATGTCCGTGCCTTAGAAATTGTGTGCTACGAACGATAGAACAGTTTTCTTGCTTTCTCTGCTTTCCGTGTCATCCTTTTTCTTGAGAACAGCTGTGTCTTGGGCTATGGCGCCGTGAGTGTACGCACCTAGGTTTCTGGTTGTGAATCTAGGGCGGCCTTAGATCTTGTGTGCTTTGCCTCCCCATTTTGTGTCTTACCCTTCTTTCCCTTGTGTGATGGTTGTGATCTGGCTGTTTGATTTTGTTTGGGATTGGGTGATTTTGTCTTTTGGTCATGCTTGTGCTGTGCCTTCCTTCATCTGGCTAGTGACTTGTGTTCATTTCAGTCGCATTGAATCCGGCTATGGCTTGATTTTCATTGCTGACAAATTTGTGTTTGCTATGGCTGATGGTAGCTTTGTCTTTGTCGACTTGTACTCGCTTCTTGCTTTTCCTTCATGGCTTATTAGATAACGTATGGCTCTTACCTATTGGCTGTCTGCGCGGCTTTTGCTTTCTGCTTTTGTTTGCTTGATGGCGGTCGGTGTTTGACTGGCCAGTCAGAGTTTGGTCTTGTGTGGCTTCTTGATACTGTGTGTGTGTGTGTCTTCAAGATCCTTTATGTTTTTGCAGTCCCTGCTTTCAAGGGCGTGGATAAACAAGTCTGGAATGAACTTCTAGCGCGTCTTTCGCCGGATGAGATGTGCACGGCTCTTGACATCGGTTCCCTAGGGAGGATTCTGTTTCAACCGCTGGCTTGCAAGGTTCCAGTGGGTGATCTGTCATTGGTGGCAGATTATCCACAGCTTTTGAGGAAAGCACGGACGGGCGGTCGGCTCCGCAAGCTTTTCGGGTGCTCGGCCACTTCTGCAGGAGGAGAACACTTAAAGGCTCTGGTGAAGTCATGGTCAGCGGTTTCTACAATTCGTTGGTGGACGGGCTGGTTGAGGCTTTACAGAGGGAGTACGATCTGGCAGTTGAGATGACGGGGGACAACCAGGTGGACCCGTCCCTCTCGGTCGGCAAAGAGAACATGAGACGGGACCTCAGTGTTTGTTGTGATTCGATTCCAGTTTTGGTTGGTGAGTACAGGGACACTCGTATCGAGAATGCTGAGATGGATATGCATCTCAAGCACAGGGGTTCAGCAGCGGGTGTCTTTGGTGAGCTAGAGTACTTATTTGGGTATGCAGCGGATGGCGATACTGTTCAGCTCCTAATTCTTCCTCTCGATGCAAGAAAGGGCCTCATTGGAATTGGGCCGGCTCTGCACATGAACATTAAGCAGCAGCGACAAACGTTCGTCGTTGCTATGATCAACATATTCCGCTGGGTACGAACCATTAGTGAGGGGGCGTTTTCTGTCACGCTGGACTTCCTCTCCTACAGGATCACTACCGCGAAAGTCCGTGGAATACCTTAGATCCCGATAACGCAGGTATGGTGAAAGTCAACATTGGCTTGAATCACGTGCGCAAGGAGTTTAGGATACCTCGTTGGGCTTTAGACGACTTCATAAAGCTGTATTCTCATATGCACTACGGCTCTTTGACGGGTGCGGTGCGTGTGGATGTCATCGTTGACGGGAAGCCATTGTTTGAGCCGGTTTTGAAGAAGCCGAGAAGAAACAGAGGGGAGGTGGGAACTGGGTGAACATTGAGCTCCATATTTCTCCTGTGGGGTGTCAGGTCATTTACGATATCAAGAAGCCGGAGGCGTTTGTTATGGTGCGGAGCATTCTTGGATGCCTTAAACTCCTGCACAGTTTTGGTTTCTGCCACTACGATGTCAGGCTTGCCAACGTGATCCAGTACAGGGGCCAGTTTCTTCTCTATGATTTTGAGTTGGCGGGGAGGATTGGCAGTCCACTTCCCTCCGGCTTCCGCTCGGATCGCTGGAAACCTGGTTGTGACAGAACGTATTCGGTGCTCAACGATCTGTACATGGTAGGTAAGCAGCTGATTCCAGTCTGCTTCCATTCGTCTGAGCTTTTGAAAGGATTTGGGGAGAGGCTGGTGTCAGGTGACATTTCAACTGCAGAACAGGCATTGGAGACACTTGAGCAACTAATGGTTGAAGAGAACCTTGCATCTCCATCGGATCGTAAAAACAGCCACTAAGGGAAATTTACATTTATATCTCTGAAATTTATCATATTTACATTATATATATATTTATATTATATATATACCCCTCTCAAAATTGTAAATTTACATATATATATTAATATTTTAATTTTTTAAAATAACAATATTAATTAAATATATTTTTAATTCATAATATATTGTGAATGAAATAATTAAGTATTAAATGTCAAAAAGTTAATTATATTATATTGTAATATGTATGTTTAATAGGTTGTATTTAGACTTAAATACAAAATTAATTATAAATTTTTAATAGATTTTTTTAAAATGTTTTTTAATTTTTAATTTTGAAATTTTAAATTGAAGTTTCAGGAATATATATATATATATATATATAAAATAAAACTTCTATGGGTATATATGTAAATATGAATACGATAAATTTCAGGATATAAATGTAGTTTTCCTTCAAAATAAATATAAAACCTTAAATTAAGATTTACAATTAAAACTTCATTTCACTTGAACTTCACACACACACGCACATGGGGAGTTTACGAATAAGTATTCTATTCAGATTATAAACAAGTTGGATGGATAACCATGCACATTTATAGATATACTAAACCACGTGCACTATACAATTTTTGTATATATCTTGGACATAATTGTATTATCAGATTATACACACGCTAGAGTATCTGAATTCAATTAAATGACGTGTTTAGAAGTGGAAGTTTCATGTGGCATTATAAAATATAAACTAGTAAAGTCTTACTCATTATTGCATGGAAATAAAGTGTTTTTACACATGGTAAATAATGTTTTATTGAATATATTAAATAATATTTTAATAACTGTCCAATCCACAAGAGTGCTGCTTAAGATCTTTCCCAACATATAATATACAAAATTAATCATAATATACCTAACTTACATTTATATAAAAATTGGTTTTATATGATTATAAATTAATAATATACTCCATATATATATACTTAATATTTTACGACAATAATGAACCATTGTTACGCTTGAAACCTGATACACGTAAATATTGTCATTGTCTCTGTATTTATTTGCGAAGTCTACCGTTTATTTGAAATACGTGGCTTACATATTTGAAGAACACATATTGCTACACACATTTATTCATATACACATAGGTGTGTATGCATGCTCATGTGTACGCAAAACCTCCCGTTTATTAAGTGGGTGCTCTAACCAACTGAGCTATGAAAACTTTCACTTAATAATGTTTAAATCTAATGTTTTCAATGTATGTGCTTATGACATCGTTGCATAATCGATGTACTAGTTGCACGAACTAAAGATTACATATTATACTATTAGATATGTATTAGTATTACCTATATAGTTCAGTGATATTTAATGATTTAAAGTTCTGGAATACCGGTGTAAATTTGAGTTTTAAATTAAGTAAAATTTAAAAGAATTTAAATTTGAATTTATCTAATTCTTTAGAACCGTTGAGATTAAATTATTTACAACCGTTAACTCACCTAATAAATTTATAATTGACAAACTTAGTGTATAAAACTCATCAAAATATTTGTGATGTGTGTGTACGCTTTGTAACCATCTCATCAATAAAGATATATGAGAAATATATATGTTTATATAGTTGCAAAGTTAATTAAACATGTGAAAATTCTATTAGAGTGACATAGTAAACCTAGAGAAAGCTACTTAATATGTTTACAATGTGAATATATATGTGTGTGTGTGTGGGATGCTGTCCATCCAGGTTTGTCAAAGTAAAATACAAACATAAAATAGTAAAATATATATATATATATATTTATATAATTAACGTGAATTTGCACCACCCATATAATGTTAATACGTTTAGAATGATTATTATTTTATAATTAAATTTAAGTACATTCTCCCTAACTTAACATAATTATGAATAATATCACTTAAATATTACATAATGGTGCGATGTATATATAATTTAATATATATATATAATTATGAATTTGCATAACTGCAAAAGCACGTTTTGTGTTTATAATCTTTACTGAAATTTTTTTAAATGTTTTCTTTGTAAGCATTATATATTTGATTTTGTAAACAATTAGTTGTTATGAATATTATACAAGAAAATGATATTTTATAGAAATTATTTAATATTAAATAACATCTATGTTTTGAATGGGGGACCACTATAGCACAAAGCTGCTTAAGAATATACTCACCTGGTACCAGAAAACATAAGGAAAATCTATGTACATGTTCTCCAGATGCTGGAATACACATAAATCCCGTTTAAAACCCCTGCATAATTATGTATTAATATTAATATTCATATCTTATTTTGTAATATAAAATACGACATACTGATAACAGTTTGTATATAAGTAACTTAATATTGAAGTTCCAATACCAACCTTTACTATTATAAATTTAACTATTAATAATTCGGCAACTGTTTATAAATTATAAAATACATTAATAAAATAAAGTTAACTTATCAGACACTCTTGAACATTAGAATTAAAAGCAACATCTCTACAAGTAACACTAAGTGATAACTCAGTATTCTCTTTGGTGTTGTTTCTAATGAACATGAGCTCATGAGCGTGTATACTACTCCTATATATATATATATATATATATTATATATATATATATATATATATATATATATATATATATATTATATAATATATATATTATATATATATATATATATAGAGAGAGAGAGAGAGAGAGAGAGAGAGAGAGAGAGAGAGAGAGAATGAATATGCATGTTGTATGTATATAGTCCCATTTCATAATAATTAACAATTTTAGTTATCATTTTCTAATATTAAAAGAATATTCTTTAGAATATATGTTTAAGGATAGAATATTCTTTAAAATATTTTATTTTGTAATCGGTCTTTAATAAATTATGGCATTCATGAACCAAAAATTAATAACAGAAGATATTAAATTATATAGTATATTATATTTAAGATTGTATGGGCCTAATATAAAATTAAGGAAGAGCATAAGAGGTACATTATATAAATATTGATGTTGTTATTAAAATATTAATATTTAAATATAAAATTAATTAAAATTTTGTACTAGTAATAATATATATATAATGTACAAAATCCTATAATAATATAGTCAATCTTCCATATCTTTTATAAATTTATATAGTTAAAAAACAATTTGGTACTATTATTAAAGAGTTTATTATAATTATGAATATTAATATATAATTTATAATGTTTAAGCTTCAGAAAACATACATTCTTTTGTAGTTTTGTTAATCGTGACTTTATCAACGCTTTTGACATCTACCTATATCGAATGGATTAATATTTATAAAATATGCTGAGTCTTTTTGAGTGAAAGACCATGTTTTCTCTAGACATCCATTATATCTTTCGCTCTTCTTCTCATGTCACCTTTTTTGTAATTTGAACCATGTTACTTTAACCATACTATTTTTTATGATTACTTCATGTGTGTCGATAATTTGACCCATCCAAATAGGCTGATTATATGACACATTTGGAGTAATGAGGACCATCATTAGTTTTTGAAGATCCTTGCAACAATCAAAGTATACTTTAGTTTTTTTGATTCCAAGTATGGGGTTTGCACTTCCACATCACTACTGGCTTATATGTCGTTTGTGCTCAGTGATGTCATTTCAATCTCCTCTCGCCACCTTGTTTTAAAGGGTGTTGCAATTTTGTACTTGTGACAGTAGGCCCTTCTAACTCTCGAACCATAGTCTCTCAATAGTTGACCACATGCTTATATAGTTCTGAGTAACCAGTTGCCTTATCAAAAAATTTTGGCATCGATTTTTGAACCCATGCCACATATTTTTGATGCCATCAATAATAACCTCTTGTTCCTTGAGCTAGGCAGGTTCGCGCTCCATCTAACCACTCATCCCTCCGATGGTAGAACATGGTCTTTGGGATCCCGTATATAGTGTACCAAGCTTTGAAGCAGATGGCCACTTTATTAAATACCATGGATGTACTCTGAAACCTGTGTCTGAGGCCATTCCATCAATACACCCAGTTAGTGAAGCATACAAACTCATGCCTTTGCTTTGGGTGAACATACGAAAGACATGTCTACATTGGGTAATTTCACCATCTGACAACACTTCTTCTTGCAGCAGTCAATCGTGGCAATGCTCGTAACACTTTTGGAAGATGTAAGATCCATCTTGACCCTCTTGCCGAAACTTGCAGGGAAAGATCTGCAACCCATGAATCGCCTTTTTCTTACAATAGGACCAATGCAAGGAACCTCTTCAAATATAGGTTGTGTCCTTCCAAGTTGTTATTATTGAAATCCAACTCAGAATATGTTGAACCATCTCACCATCTTAATTCAAATGTTCGCCACCTCACGAGGGATCCTGGATGCAATATGCTATTAGATGAAACCTCTATCACAACTACACCACGAAGTCGGCCCCTAGTTTCTCTTCTGACACTGCTTCCATTGGATTTATAGCTGTGATGATGCCTCTCCCAACCTCGATCTCATGAAGAAAGAGAATCACCTCATCCATCACAGCAGGCAAGCCATCATATGGTGAACTCGTACTACTATTTGTTTTGTGACTCTGTATATTCTGTGTCAGCTTTAACTTCATCCAAATTCCACAATACAGAAGAACCCTCCTTAAATTCCATTCTCAGAACCTCAACATGCTTACAAAATGGTGTTCACCCATACGTACACACAAGATCCTTGGGCAATATTGTGGCATATGATGCATTATCATCTCGAACTTCCACAGTTTCAGTGCTAACTATCTCGTTGTTCCGAAAAAGACATACTTTATCTTCAGTATTAAACATATTGTCATGCACATAATGTGTTATTTATGATATCTGTTTATGCAATATTTTTAAGAAATCTGAATTGCGGGTGCTTAATAATATGCATATACAATAATACATAATTATGTATAGGAATAATATCTCATGCTTGATTAATACAACTGATGGGCGGATTAATCCTGCCCACGACTCCCTCCGATGAGGAATGGTCGGCGGGATTAATCCCATCGCCGACTCCCTCTAACGGGAAAGAGCCGGTGGGATTAATCCCGCCGCCGACTCTACCCCTTTGGAGAGAGGCAGCGGGTTAGTCTCGCCATCGGCTCCCTCCGACGAGGAAGAGGCGGCGAGATTAATCCTGCCGCAACTCCCTTCGACGAGGAAGAGGCGGCGGGATTAATCCCGCCGCAACACCCTCCCACGAGGAAAAGTTGGCGGGATTAATCCCACCCACAACTCTCACCGACGGGGAATATGTGGCGGGATTAATCCCGCCCACAACTCTTTCCGAAGCTATGATTTCAAAGAGATCTTGAGGAGGTGGCGGGATTAATCTCACCAATGTTTTTCTACGTCCGAAATTGATCGGCATAATAAATCCTGCCCACAAATCTTTAAAACAGGGAAGTGGTGGTGAGATTAATCCTACCATCCTTTCTCTGCCTCCTAGAATGGTTGGCGGGATTAATCCCGCCGACAACTTTTTTTTAATAAATTCTAGTAACTCTTTTATCAATTGAGAGAGTTATCAGCAGGATTAATCCCTGGTCGTCGGGGACTCCGCATGCCAAATGTGGTGCTTCTTAAGAAGCCTCAGTGGTTGCCAGGACGCTGTGGATAGCGTCCAACTCCGGGGGTCCGGACCGGCAAGCCGGAAGTAACGAAAGGTGTTGAATGGCCTATACCCAGACGCTGTGAGGATCCGTGTACAAGGTAGGGGGAGTTCTACTAGTGCCTCGTTGTGGTGGTTTGGTAGAGAGCATTGCTCAACCTAGGAGTGGGACAAGCAGGGAATCCCCACTTGTAAGGTGAATAGGAGTATGGATATATTTATAATGCCTGCTGAGTACAACTATCTCCGACAGGGGAGCAAGATATAAGACACAGACCTAACTCCCAAACCAATAGCCTTCCTGCTTATATAGTGGGTCACCTAACCCTAGACCCTAGGTACAAGTGGCGCTTCCTTACTAGTCTACCACCCTATTATAGAGTCATGTCTGTCTCATTTATGCACCTCCCCATGCGTGCAGTCCTGCGTACCCTGGGTAGCTGGTCCGGACGATCGGATCTATGCCTAGTTATGTTGTCAGAGTTTTAACCCAAAGGGCTAACACGTGGCTGTCAAGTGGCCATTCGGCGTCATCACCCTAACTTAGTAAACTTAGTAAACTTAAACTTAGTAAACTATTTCACCTAATGTTACTTGTAGCTAGCGTCATCAAAATATTGCGAACATTGGACAATACTTTGATTACATTAGATCTAAGAACCAACTACTTAACATATTCATTATTGTTAATATTGACATTTTGTTGTATTATAAGTTCATCACCATAGTCTGCTTTTGGAGTTACACTCTGGAAAACATGCACTATAATGAGAGCTTATTTTACACTTTATGTCAAAATGTAGTATTCCCTCTTATGTTTAAATATGCCCCTTTTTTCCGAAGTCAAAGACGCACATTTGAACATAAGTCTTTCCCCATTTGAACACTCTAGTTGGACTCAATATTGAATCTTGACCTAAGCCAAAACTCAATCGACATAGTCACGTTTTCAAATCATGTGTTATCCCAAGTCCAAACACCTTAAAGAAAAAAAAAAAAATTCAATAATGTGTAGAATAGGATATCACAAGGCCCATCTCACAAGACTTAGTTTGTAAGCCAGAACAAACTAACATGCCACATCTTGTGGAAGTATATCATAAAGTAACTTGAACATCCATAAGGTAAAGTAACTTGGCATACAACTTGAAAGTTGCCTTCCAAGTGCTACCTTTGACATTCGAGTCCATAACCCACACCCACTTAAAAAGTAGGTGTACTCTAAAGAGTTATAGATCTCAGGACCAACTCTCTACGCAGAATTTAGACATTAGCCAAAAGTGATAGAGTACTTCAAGAATTTAAAACTAACTAAACCTTAAAACACACCACACTTTAGGCAATCCTACTGACTTAGAGAATGGCTCCGATACCAATTTTCAGAGTTTTAACCCAAAGGGCTAACACGTGGCTGCCAAGTGACCATCCGGCGTCATCACCTTATGTGAGCAACGCTAAGTCTTCCAAGATAACCCTAAGAGTTTGACTCAGGGCCCAATTAGGCAAAAGACTTAGCGTCCTACCCTAAGTCCCCTAGAATGACCATCCCCTGAATCCTAGAGGATAACCTGAGTAGACTTTAAGATCCTCTCCCATTAAACCTAGACTGTCATAGTTTTTACTATGACTCAACCCTTTACTTTGAGGTTTGACTGTTGTTACCTACCAAGTTGTGTGACGAACCCTAGATGTAGTAGGAAACAGGCCCACTTAGTGCACTTGGGTATCTGGTGATGGTCCGGCCGGGTGTCATTAGGTATTTGCAGGAAACTCTAGGTGAAGCTAGAACTTACCTTCTAGAAACTCTCCCCCGGTTTGACGTTCTAGGTTATAAAGTATAGCTTGTCAAAATAAGGGTTAGGGACACCTAGGGTTGACCTAACCCTAGGGTTGCCCTAACCCCACGCCCTAATACCCCCCCCTAGGGGTTAGGTTTAGGTTAGGTTAGGACAACCATTTTCTCTAAGGGCTGGCATTTCCGTGCCAGCCCACTTACTCATTTAGGTAAACAGGGGGGGGGGGGTCCGTCACATAAATAAGGTAGAGTATATGTAGTGAGGCTTCCTGGGTTCAAAAGAGAGCTCGTTAACCTCCTACCGGTGCAAGCTAAGCTTGTGTCGTCAAGGTGCAACCCTCTGTTGTGCCGCCCAAACTTCCACACGACAGGGGTACAACCCACCCTAGGGTTAGACTATCCTTATCGTTGGCAGGATCTTGCCTTTGAGAAGGGCACGTCACTTCCAAGGAGTTAGCCAGATTCCTTGGTCCGAAAACCTGCTCGCAAGCTCAAAGGTATTGCCCGAGTTCACGTTCCGCAGAACTAGTGGTTGAGGCCTTGCTCCGGCCGCCTCAACCACGCCAAGCTAGGAACGACACCTAAGCTCGGCTAGTCCGTGTATCCTGATTCACAAGGTGAGTCTCGTTCGTGGACTTAGTCAGTTAGGGTTTGAGTTCCTAAGGCTTGGGTTCCTAATACGGGTTACTTTACCAGATTCCGTGGGGTTTCCAGAGAGGGGATTCCAGGGTTGGCACCTGGCAAGCCGCCTTTGTGGCACCAGGTAAAAACTCTGACAATTGGTATCGGAGCAAGTTCTCTGCGGTCAGTAGGACTGCCTTAAGTCATAGGGTGTTTCAATGTTTAGATAACTCTAAATTCTTGATTACTCTATTGCTTTCGGTTGACATGTCTGTATTCTGCGCAGAGAGTTTGATCCTGTGAGTTGTCAAACTTCGGAGAACACTTGCTCAGTGAGTCGGCGTGAGATTCTAGGTATGTCCGAAAGTCTTATGCTAGTTTAAGCTGATGTGTGTGGGTGTACAACCTGTGCAGGGTGTTTCCAATTTCACATTGGGAATATTCCAAGCATATTCTCCGAGTGTTGACACTAGGGTTCAATACGATGAGCAAAGAAAGCAACCAGAGCCTGAGGCAGAGAGGGCTGTCGCAGAGGCTCAAAATGAGGAGATGGATGAGGCTGATCCAGGTCGACCCCCTAGGGTTAGACAACGACCTGGTTGGCGAGAAATAATGATGGATGCCCTAAACGAACTTCGAGGGGATGTTCTGGGGTTGAACGACCGAATCGATAATGTTGCCGTTCGGATTCCAACGAATAGCAGTGCCAGATGTTCCGCAACCAGACACACGGAAAAAGAAGAAGAAGCATGACTCAGAGTCAGGTTCCTCTGAATCAGATTCTTCGACGGAAGTAGTTGGTGGAGGTCCCAGTAAATTCAAACCGGTAAAGCCTTCGAATTTCATGGGTTCAAAGGATTACAAGGTTTTGGATGACTGGTTGTATGATATGGAAAGCTATTTCGAGGCTGCTTCCGTGAGAAAGACAGAAAAGGTTGCATGTGCCAAGCAGTTTCTTAAAGAAGAAGCTAAGACTTGGTGGCGAATTGTTGAAGGTGAACGTGGATACCGAAACAGCTGGAAGCACATGAAAAAGGAGATCAAAAAGCAGTATATGCCGGATGATCTCGGTTTGCGATTGCGTGCTGACCTGGCACTTTGTCAACAGGGAGTTCGGGGAAGTCCTATGGACCACGTTTATCGATTCGAAAGTGTACGGCGATTGGTGCCAAATATGAGCGATGATGAAGCTCGAAGTTGCTTCATGGCTAGCTTGAATGAGAAAACGCGAAGGGAATCTTAAGGTACAAGCCACAAGCTATCGGGAATGTCAAGAGGCAGCTCAAAAGGTTGCTTATGGCATGTCGTTAGAAGACTTGTACAAAGGGGAGGAAGCAAAACCTAAATCAAGGAGGTTTCCTCCAAAGTCTGGGTTCAGAAGGTTTGATGGAAGACCAATCAATCGCCATCAATTCGAAGTGCAAGTCCCTTTGTCGGTAGTTCCAAGTTTTCGGACACATCAAGACCCACCGGATTTCGGAAACCATTGGCGTTACCACCTCCTCAGCAGACCAAAGGATCGGCTCCAAAGTCTGCTCCCCCGCGTTCCGCAGGCGGGGTCGTGAAATGTTATAATTGTAACAAGCCTGGTCATTTTGCTAAAGAGTGTCCGGCACCCTCACAACAATCAGGACATTTCAAGGCGATGGTAGAAGAGGAAGTTGCTGAACCAGAAACGCTTGAAGATCCGGAAGATGAGTCAGAAGAGGTAATGTTGTGCCAGACACAACCTGCCTTATTCGCTATTCAAGACAAAACTGACCCTTTGCTATATTTGACAGGAAGGATACGAGGGGACCGAGTCCGAATGATGATCGATACTGGAGCAACATACAACTTCATATCGACTAGTCTAGCTCGTCGATTGAATTTGGATGTAATAAAGATGTGTGAAATAAAGATCAATTTTGGCAAAGGTTCTCAAAATACTAATAATATAGCAAGGGCAGTTCCTGTCCAAATCAAAGATTGGAAGGCTAAGCTAGACTTAGTTGTCTTGAATATGACGGGGTTTGACTTTGTTCTGGGTATGGAATGGTTCCATAAACATGTAATCGAAATGAGGGGTTCCGGAGATAATCGAATCACGCTTGCAGCAGATAAAGAAGCCATTAGAAAAACACGCTCAGAATGGAAACGCTAACTGATAAGGATTGGAATCCTATGTTCCTTACCTTGACTCAGTTGCGTAAAGCAGTTAGACATCGGGAACGTGTGTTTCTTGCAATGGTTTTGGATACTGGTGAAGTCAAAATAGGAGATGGTCAAGAACTGTTCCCGAACCTATTTTGGAAGTCTTGAACATGTTTAGGGATGTGTTACCGGAAGATTTGCCGCCTGAGTTACCTCCACGTCGAGCTGTGGACCACAGAATAGAGGTTTTGCCGGGTTCGTCTCCACCGGCAAGAGCCCCATATCGGTTAAATCCTCAAGAGTTGATTGAATTGAAGAGACAGCTGACGGAATTGGTTGGTCGAGGACACATCGCACCTATCTTGTTTGTAATGAAAAAGGATGGTACGATGCGAATGTGTGTGGACTATCGAGCACTGAACGCGATAACTATCAAAAACAAGTATCCTCTTCCGCGAGTGGACGACTTGTTTGATAGACTATCAAAAGCAAAGTACTTTTCAAGAATAGACTTGAGGTCTGGTACCATCAGATTCGGGTAGAGAGAAGTAGCAGAATGACATTGAGAAGACCGCTTTTCGAACGCGTTATGGATCATTTGAGTTTCTAGTCTTGCCATTCGGGTTGTGCAATGCTCCAGCAACTTTTTGCACAATGATGGATGATGTGTTTAGAGACTATCTAGACGAGTTCGTGGTGGTGTATATTGATGACATTCTGGTTTTCAGTTCGACAATTGAAGAACATGTGGAACACTTAGAAAAAGTGTTTCAGAGGTTGAGAGAGAACCAGTTGTATGCTAAAGAAAGCAAGTGCGCATTTGGTCAAACCAAGATAGATTTCTTGGGACACTTGATCTCAGGTGGGAGGTTGCCATGGACCCAAAGAAAATTCAAGCTATTACTGAGTGGATGACCTTAAAAGACGTGCATGAAGTTAGATCATTTCTTGGTCTGACAGGGTATTACCGAAGATTCATAAAGGGTTACTCAGATAGCGGCCCCATTGACAGATCTTACGAAAAACATTCCATGGCATTGGACTCCAGAGTGCCAACGTGCATTCGTCAAACTCAAAGAGGCTATCTCTTCTGAGCCAGTTTTGCAGTTGCCCATCTTTGAAGATCCCTTTGAAGTAGAATGTGACGCTTCCGACTTTGCAATTGGTGGTGTTTGCAACAGAAAGGACATCCAGTGTCCTTTTTCTCGAAAAGTTAGATGCCGCGCAAACTCGATGGCCTACTCACGAAAAGGAGATGTATGCTATTGTTGCTTCCTTGGAGTATTGGCGTCATTATCTTCCAAGTCATGGCACTGTGGTTTGGACAGATAGTGTAACTCTAAGGTATTTTGAAACGCAGCCGAAGCTATCACCAAAGTATGCTAGATGGCAGCAGAAGTTGGCACGATTTCAGCCTGAAATCAGACATAAGGCGGGAAAGGACAATGTGGTAGCTGATGCACTCAGTAGAAAGGGTCATCTTCGTATTATGTCAGCACCCGTGTCAACTTTGGTGGATGAATTTGTGACGGCGTATCCTCAGGACAAGTTTGCCAAGGAAGCTTTGAGCCTGGTGGCAAAGAGGAAACAAGTTCATCAATTACGAAGAGATGGTAATATTCCAGCAGGAATAGAAAGTCGAATGGATGCACTCAAACAGGCCCATTTTGCAGTACGAGATGGAGTTCTTTATTATAAAGAAAAGAGACTCTATGTTCCAGAAGGGACATGGAGGGAGAGGCTATTAAGAGAGCATCACGACGTTCCTTTGGCAGGGCATGGTGGAAGGCACAAGACGTTGGCTTTGTTGAAACAGGGATTCTATTGGCCGGGTATGATAGACGATGTTGCCAAGTATGTCAAGACATGCCCCACATGTCAACAAGTGAAAAGTCGTTCGCAAAAACGAGCTGGGAAGTTACAATGTATACCGATTCCAGAGCGGCCATTTCAAAGTGTTACTTTGGACTTTATCATGGGATTGCCAAAATCTTGTGGTTTCAATGCTCTTATGGTGGTGGTCGATCGATTTTCAAAGGTTGCTCATTTCATTCCAACTGTAGAGACAGTGAATGCAAAACAAGCAGCAAAGTTGTTCTTCCACGAAGTCGTAAGAGTGCGAGGGCTACCGGAAACGATGATCTCAGACCGGGATCCTCGATTTACTGGCAAGTTTTGGGGAACGTTGTTCAAGCAATTTGGGACGATGCTGAGGTTTAGTACGGCTTATCATCCACAAACGGATGGTCAGACGGAGAGGGTAAACCGACAAGTCGAGGACTATCTCAGATGCTATGTTCAAGGTGATCAACTTGATTGGGCTGAACACTTGGATATGGCTGAGATATGTTACAATAACTCGACACACACTGCGATCGGGTGTAGCCCGATGGAAGTGTTAACGGGAATAAGGGTGGTATTCCTCAGAGTATGGTGTTACCGAAAGACGATGTCAATCGAGTTCCATCTGTAGCAGAGTTCACTGGACAGTTGTATCGGACATGGGAAGCTGCTCGTCAAGCGATGGCTGCAGCACAGGAAAGGTATCGTCAGCAGTACGATCGACGGGATGTAGAGTATCAGGTTGGGGATATGGTATTGTTGAGTACCAAAAACCTGAGGGTTCCAACGACTCTTTCGAGGAAGTTTCTATCGCACTACATAGGTCCATACAAGGTGGTGAAGCAAGTAGGGAAAGTGGCTTATGGGTTAGATCTTCCTCCAGAGTTGGAAGGAATACACAATGTGTTTCATGTCAGTTTACTCGAGCCATTCCACAAGGATGAGAAACATCCGGATAGATATCGTAGTTTACGTCCGCCGCCAGAATTAGTTGGTGAGGAAAAAGAATTCGAAGTTGAGGCGATATTAAAGGGGAGGAACATTCATGGACGACGAAAACGTAAACGTGAATATCTTGTTAAGTGGAAAGGTTACCCGGCATGCGAGTCGACATGGGAACCATTGGAGAATCTGCAGAACGCGATGGAGGTAGTGAATGAGTTTGAGGCGAGGTCTCAAACTGTTGGTAATGATGATCAGAAATAAAGTGAACCTTTATTTCTTATTAACCAAGGGGCCGGCAACAACACTAACTAGAGGCCTCCAATATAAATTCTAGTTACGTAAAGAAATTAACCACTGTGTTGTGTGCGTCGGGTGACAGACTTTGCAGACGTGCAAAAGGTCTCCAGGTGACTTCATGTCGCAGGTGGTGCCTCCGGCAGCTGGGTCTACGACTCGGTGAACGACGGTTCTGAAGTACTTGGCTTCGCGTAATGCAAGGGGGTAATAAAACTTGTGAACTTTTGGCTGACTCCGCATAGAGTGATATGTTAGTTTTGGTTAGTTTTCTCTAACATTATCTAGTCTTGGAGTTAGACGTCAACGAGGACGTTGACATTTTCAAAGGCGGGGAGTGTGTCATAGTTTTTACTATGACTCAACCCTTTACTTTGGGGTTTGACTGTTGTTACCTACCGAGTTGTGTGACGAACCCTAGATGTAGTAGGAAACAGGCCCACTTAGTGCACTTGGGTATCTGGTGATGGTCCGGCCGGGTGTCATTAGGTATTTGCAGGAAACTCTAGGTGAAGCTAGAACTTACCTTCTAGAAACTCTCCCCCGGTTTGACGTTCTAGGTTATAAAGTATAGCTTGTCAAAATAAGGGTTAGGGACACCTAGGGTTGACCTAACCCTAGGGTTGCCCTAACCCCACGCCCTAATACCCCCCCCTAGGGGTTAGGTTTAGGGTTAGGTTAGGACAACCAGTTTCTCTAAGGGCTGGCATTTCCGTGCCAGCCCACTTACTCATTTAGGTAAACAGGGGGGGGGGGTCCGTCACATAAATAAGGTAGAGTATATGTAGTGAGGCTTCCTGGGTTCAAAAGAGAGCTCGTTAACCTCCTACCGGTGCAAGCTAAGCTTGTGTCGTCAAGGTGCAACCCTCTGTTGTGCCGCCCAAACTTCCACACGACAGGGGTACAACCCACCCTAGGGTTAGACTATCCTTATCGTTGGCAGGATCTTGCCTTTGAGACAAGGGCACGTCACTTCCAAGGAGTTAGCCAGATTCCTTGGTCCGAAAACCTGCTCGCAAGCTCAAAGGTATTGCCCGAGTTCACGTTCCGCAGAACTAGTGGTTAAGGCCTTGCTCCGGCCGCCTCAACCACGCCAAGCTAGGAACGACACCTAAAGCTCGGCTAGTCCGTGTATCCGGATCCACAAGGTGAGTCTCGTTCGTGGGCTTAGTCAGTTAGGGGTTGGAGTTCCTAAGGCTTGGGTTCCTAATACGGGTTTTTACCAGATTCCGTGGGGTTTCCAGAGAGGGATTCCAGGGTTGGCACCTGGCAAGCCGCCTTTGTGGCACCAGGTAAAACTCTGACATAGACAGGCTCATGCCCTAACCCCACAAAGGAGATGTGTCTCACACATACCCCCGTGACAGAGTTAAGGCATCGTCACTTACCCTTTGAGGAATCACCCTCATCCGGGAGTACAACCCCTTTAGGGCGACAAGGGGTACCTTGAACCACGACTAACCCCTAAGGGTTTGGGTGGCCACATCATACCCTAGACCTAGGGCTAGTACTTAGTGAGGACACGAGTGTGCGCCATAAGGGGACATGAATGTTCTATTAAGTAAACTCCCTAAGGCTAGGATTGGAAAACCCTAAGTACATGACCTTGCGAGTGCTTCACGAAAAGGCTCTTGCTAACAAGCTTAGGTTATTCAACCCCTGGATTCCAAGGAGGACACTCCCCTAGCCAAGTGTGCCTAAGCACACCTGGTTACGAGACCTAACCTCCCTTGAGCAAATGCCCAAAGCTTAGCATCCTAGTGCAAGCACAAGCATGGCTGTTTGTCAGAGTATTCAACCCCTTGGCGACAAGCCCATGACACAACCCTAAAGGGCGTGCCTTGGGTGTTGTATTGTGTGACATTTAGCCCAGTGTCACATCTTCATGTGACACTACCTTCCCCGATGTGGGCTATCATGCCATAGCCCTTAGATTTGAGAGTTGCACCAAGTACCACAAACGTGGCTCCTAAATGCCAACTCTAGAACCCCTCAATTATCCCTCAAGACCCAGTAAGGGAAACCCTATCAAAACAAGATTCCACAACCACAGTTGGACAAGGACATGGTTAGTTGTGAGTGTTGCTCCTAGCTTGACGGAGGAGGAGGCTGGAGACAAGCCTCAACCTCTGCTTCTTGGAATGTGCATCCCGACAAGACCTCCCAAGCATGGATTTCGCCAACGTTAAGGGTCAGCTACCCCAAAGGTGGGATGTACCCTATCGTCTAGAAGTTAGGGCGGCACAACAAAGGGTTGTGCCTTGACGACACAAGCTAGAGCTTGCACCAGGAGAAGGGTAACGAGCTCAGTCATGAACCCAGGAACCCTCACTCCTACATACTCTACCTTATTTATGTGACGGAGCCCCCCCCCTTTTTCCTGTATGTGTAAGTGGGCTGGCACTAAATTAACTAGCCCCTTATTAAGTTAATGAGAGAGTGTTTAACTAGCCTAACTCAGTCGTCGGGGACTCCGCAGGCCAGATGTGGTGCTTCTCAAGAAGCTGCAGTGGTTGCCAGGACGTTGTTGAGAGCGTCCAACTCCGGGGGGTCTGAACTGGCAAACCGGCCTTACCTTAGGAGTTATGAAAGGTATTGGATGGCCTCTACTCGGATGTCACGAGGGCCTGTGTACAGGTAGAGGAAGTTCTACTGTAGTGACTTGGCAGAGAGTGTTGCTGGGCCCATGAGTAGGGCAAGCAGGGAACACCCGCTTATAAGGTGAATAGAAGGAAAATGGATATATATATTGACTGTCCGAATACAAACTATCTCTGACAGAAGAGCAAGATATAAGACGCAGACTTGACTCCTAAAGACCCCGACCCACTACCCGCCTTCCGACTTATATAGTGGGTTACCTACCACTAGACCCTAGGTACAGGTGGCGCCTTCCCACTAGTTTGCTGCCTAGTGAGAGTCATGCCTGTCACATTTATGCACCTCCCTCACGCGTGTCCTTCGTACCTGGGTAGTTGGTCTAGATGATCGGATTTATGCTTGGTTACGCCGCTGCCTGACATCGGTCGCTATCAGTTTGTACCTGAAGTACCTCCCTTATCTGGTGCTTCATCCCGTCGCTTGTTCGTGTTGGTTGGCATCCCCGCTGGCTGGCTGTGTGACGGTGTTGGACCACCGTCAACCAGATGCCCGAACTTATTCGTTGGCACGTCCTCGGGCCATGTGCTCTAGGCATCTGCCCTTGGAGCTCCCGGTACATGGTGATTTTGTTCTCTGTTGCTACTAGCATGGTCTTTAGTTGGTGATGGTCGCTTCCCGTAGCGCGATCACCCTCCGGAGCTTTGCCTCGGACCCTGCCTATTGCTCCCGAACCTGCTTGAGCTGACCCTCTAGGTCCTGCGCCCGTTCTTGCGAGTGTTGCAGCTCCTGTTCCTTTGTCGTGAGGAGTTGGGCATGTAGCTAGGTGTGTACTTCTAGCTCCCTGATGGTCCGTGCCGAGTCCTATGGTTCTTCGACTAGTTGGTGCTCCGCGAGTGGGGAGACGGTTACAAGAGCTCCATACGACTCAGGCGTGGGTCTCTCTGAGGAAGATGCGGGATGATTTTGAGCTGGATGGTGCTTGGTGTAAGCTCTTCTTTGGCAGTGGCCAGCTCTTGGTGAACCCGGTTGAGCTCTGCTTCGCGCTGCTCAAGTGTGGATCACAGCTCAAAAACCAGGTCGCTCCTTCTCCACCATGACCTGCTCAAACTCCCATCCTAGTTGGTCATGGAGCTGTGGTCATACTTGATTTGTAGCTGATCCAAGCTGTCAGTTAATTGTTGACACGTCTCCTCTGCTTGCTTCCTCCCGGCTTCCGCGATGCCCCAAAGTGGACTGCCTTGATGAGCTGGTCCGAGTACTCTCAGGCCTCCTTTTGAGCGGTTCGGTAGTTATCCGTGAGCTTCTGTATTATTGCGTCGTGCTCCACGGTAACCCCCGGGAGATCCAACCCATTGTACACCGCTATGGACTTTCGGATTTGGCCGAAGGCCTTGGATAGATCCATATGCACTGTAGAGGTTCATAGCCCCTTTGCGTTGAAGTATTTGTACATCCCCTTCAGCACGTTGCATGTGTCTTCCTCGCTGTCACTTCATTGGCCTACGAGGGGCTGGTGGAGCACTCCCCCGTGTTCTGCAGGCCTTGGGTTGGTGGGGCCTCTGCTCCAGGAGCTGCCAGTGGGGACACCATGGTGGAGGGCCCTTCGATCCTTTCCCCGTGGTCCTCTTCCCCTGGCTTGCTCCGCAGGGGAGTCTTCTCTCCCACGTTTTCGCGAAGACTCTGGAGTGTCGACTGTTTCCCTTTTCGGTTTGGCTGGGGCCTGCCTATTCTCCTGCCCCTGATTCCTCGATGGTGTCTAAGTAGAACTATCCAGTAGGAGAATCGGGCTTCGGTTGATGATCCAGGTGATCATCACGCTGAGGTGGCCCACCGTTGTGAGCCTTTGTCCGGTTCCCTTCCGGATCCGTTGATGCCGCGGGTCAGGGCTGGTATCATGTAGTGCCTGAGGTAGTCCGCCCAGTCCACTATGACCCTTCCCAGGCACTGCAGAGGGAGCTCGCCAGTCGTGGCGACCCGCCTCTCTGTCCTTCCGATGAACATAAACACCGTAAGTGCCAGGAACTCATCCACTTCGTCCCCTTCCTGTATGGAGAGTCGGGACATCACGATTTCGTCCCGGTTGGTGGGGAACCACTGGTGTTTGGGTTCCCCAGGTCATCTAGGAGTGTGCCATTTTCTGTAGGCATAACATTGGCCAGCTCGTTGAGATCGATGCAAAAAGCTCGCAGAGCCGCCTAAACCTAAATCGCAACTCCTCTCGCTTGGTTTTCCTCATCTCCAGCTGTATGGTCTGGATGAATTGGCTAGCCCATGCTGCAAATCCAGGCTTCTCCACTTCTCCCCAAGGGGCATCGAAAAGTCGAGCAGTCGCATCTGCTTCCACACCTCCGCACATTGGGTCTGCTGATCAACTCCTGAAATATGGAGAACCTAGGGGCCACAAGCGCCACGCGCTCCTATCCTGGCCCTCGTACCGCACATGGACATATGGAGAAGTGGCGTTGCCCTGGCTCACCCCCTTGTTGTCTTTCCGAAGATGGTGCCTATGTGGCGGGCCTACCTCGCTGTGATTACACCCGATGCGTCCTTCCATGCGCCATAATTAGGGCATTAATGGTGCCGCCTGCCATTATTGCCCTGTTTTACGTGCTCACGTGTGTGGTCCACCCTCGTGAACCATGTGACCCTGTGAGCTGGCCATTCGTGTGGGACTGGAGTCCCCGCTCTCCCGTTGAGTGCCCCTTCCTCCGGTTCTTAACGCTGCTACTTTGGTTGTGCCTTCGCCCGAAAGCCCGTGGGATTTACCTCTCTCTCTTGTTCCCCCAAGCAAGGGTTCTTGTCGGGTGAATGTACGGCTTGAGATGGTTGCCGTTAACCTTCTATTGTAACGGCTGCCCATTGGCCCCTAAAAGAATCGTGCCATTGTCGAAGGTTTTTAGCACCTCATATGGTCCTTTCCACCCTGGCCGGAATTTGCCTTTCCGGAGTGCCTATGGTTTCTTGAACCACCATACCCACTGTCCTGGTTTATATTCTCGGAGTTTCTTTTTCCTGTCTCTAGCTTGTTTGGTCTGCTGTTGTCGATTTTCTCTCATCAACTGTGCTAGAAATCGTACTTCGTCCAGTTGCTTCAGCTGTTCCAGTCTTTTTTGTGCAGCCGCTGGTTCATCCATGATCCTGTGATCCAGGCTCGTCTGTAAGCTAGGTATGGTGAACTCCCATGGCATGATGGCCTCCAGATCATAGGTTAGCTGGAAGGGTGTTGTTCCTGTTGCGGTTTTGAATGTTGTCCGGTACGCCCATAACACCGATGGTAGCATTTCTTCCCAATGCTGGGTTCCCTGTGGCAGAGCTTCCTCAAGATGGTGACCAGCACCTTGTTTGTGGAGTCGGCCTGTCCATTCTCTTGTGGATAGTAGGCTATTGACGTGTGATGCTTGATGACAAATGCCTTGACCAATTCTCAGATTGTCTCGTTGATGAAGTGGCTCCCTTGGTCGGACACCAACTCCAACGGGCATCCAAACCGTTTCAGAATGTTTGTATAGATGAACCTTGCTGTCTATCCTATCGTTGCGTCCTTGAGTGCCTTCGCTTCTATCCATTTTGTGGCGTAGTCCGTTGCCACTACGATGTACCTAGAGTGTGTCGTGTGGGCCCTTGGGTTGATAGGTCCTACAAAGTCCAGGCCCCACTTCTCAAATGTCGCCATTCCTGCCGAGGGGTGGTACTCCATGCCTTGGCTTGCCGTGGGTTTGCCTATTCGTTGACAATCGGTACAACTCCTTGCTATTTGGTGGCATCCCAGAAGATTGTTGGCCACTAGAGTCTGGTTTGTAGGATCTTCCTGGCCGTTTTGTCTCCCCAAAGTGTCCTACCCCCGGTCCTGCGTGAGCTGCCTCGACAATCTCGAGAGTTTCCCAAGTCAGTAGGCATCTCCAGAGTATGTCATCCTTCCCTCGCTTGTAGAGCTGATCCTCGATCAGCTGGAATGGTAAACACGTCTGAGCCAGGCTCTGTCGATGTGTTACCAATGTGCTAGAGAGGCTGTGTAACCCGTTGATGAGGTAGTGCCATATCGGTCGTTGCCACTCTGGGACGTCCGGGACGGTCCTCGGTTTGGTGGTTCGTGGTAATGTGCCTTGGTCCACAGTTGTCCCGAAAAGGTTAGTGTCTGGTATGTCGAGCAGATCGGCAGCTTCCGCTGGTTTGCCACTCGTTATTCGGGAGAGGAGGTCTAGTGATACGTGCAGTTTACTTGCCTTATGGATTACGGTAAACTCGAACTCCTGCAAGAGTATCCACCGCGCCGGCCTCCCGGTGAGCTATGGTTTGTTCACGAGGTACAACAGAGCGTGGTGATCTACAATCAGTATGAAGTGGTTACCAGAAGGTAGTGGTGAAACTTGAATACCCTGTAAATGACTGCCATGCATTCTTTGTTGGTCGTCGAGTAGTTGCGTTGGGCCGGCGTTATGAGTCGACTTCCATATGCTATGGGTCGAAGCATCCTCTCGTCGTCCTCCTGAAACAGGACCGCACCCGCCGCTATGCTTGAGCCATCCGTCTACAGGTGGAACTGGCGGTTCCAATCCGGTGAAATGAGGATGGGTGCTTCCACCAGCTAGCGCTTTATGTCTTCGAAGGCTGCCTGTCGGTGGGTGGTCCATTCATACGGAGCTTCCTTGGTGAGTAATTCAGTCATTGGTTGGGCCCTATTAGCATACTTCCGGATAAACTTACAATAGAACCCTGCTTTCCCTAGGAATCTTCAGAGTTCCGTGACATTCTGTGGAGGGGACATTTCGGCCAGTGCTCGTACTGAACCTGGGTCCATTGTGATGCCTTCCTTGAAAATGATGTGCCCTAGCCCTAGCAACTTTCCCGTGGTCATGCCAAATACGCATTTTGAGGGGTTAAGAGATATCCCATATTCTTGGCAGCGCCAGAATACCCATTCCAGGCGTGTCACATGGTCTTCCGCTGGTTCGTAAGCTGTGAAGTCGTCCAGGAATGCCCGGACAAAATCTGTGAGGTTGTCCGGGAACACCCGCTGGACCAACCTTTGAAATGTGGCTGGAGTGTTGCAGAGTCCGAATGGCATAACTCTGAAGGCATAAGCACCCTAGTCTGTGATGAATGCAGTTTTGGCTTAGTCGTCCGCTGCGATCGTCACCTAATTGTATCCACTGAAGTCGTCCATGAACGAGTACATCTTGTGGCCCACTACGTCTTCTAGGATGGCCTCTGTGAATGGGTCCTTCTCCGTGGCGGCATTCAGCCATCGGTAATCTATGCAGATCCTCAGCTGGCCGTCTTTCTTTGGTACAATCACAATTGGTGACAGCCATTCCGAATTCTCGATGGGGTAGACGAAGTCCGCTTCGAGCCACTTGTCGATCTCCTGTTTGGCTTTTCGGGCGTAGTTTGGGTTGATGCGGTAGCATTGTTGCTGACTGGGTCGATTGTCGAGTTTTAGTTTAATTCAGTGCTGGCACAACTCCAGCGGTACCCCCTTTAGGTCGTGATAGGTCCAAGCGAATACCTCCCTGTATCTTTGGAGACAATCGGTAATCTGGTCTCCTAGTTGTGCTCTGATGTGAGCATTAACATTTACTAGTCGGGGGTTTTCGTCGGTGCCTATGTTGACCTACTTGACCGCTAGGATGGCCTCTTCTTCCTCATCATCCAGCCCCTCCCCCCAGTCCGGGAGATGGTATTCCTGGGGTCGGGATTCTGAGAGTGGGGCCAGGACTTGTTTTGCAGTGACTGATACGACCCCTCCTTGACGGGAAATCGAATCCGCTGCTTCTCCCAATCATGTTGTACCCTTGCGCCCCGAAGCCATGGTCGGCCTAGGAGTAAGTCGAACCCTCCTTTTGCATGCATATCGAGGACGACCACATTTATCAGGAACTTGATGCTATGGATCCTGAAGTTTACCTTCCTCATGATGCCCTTAGGGACCACCTTGGTTTGGTTCGCCATGCGTATGAGGAAGGGTGAGTGCTCTGGGGGTGGCATCCCCAATTGTTGATGGAGTTTTGTGGACATGATATTCACACTTGATCCCCCATCTATGATCACGTTGTGGACTGCACAGCCTGCCATTTGGACTGGTATGGCCGGTACATCGTCCACAAAGTCTACTACTATTGTTGCGACCCTTGGGGCCGCGACTGTGGGCCCGTGCAGTTCTCTGGTGAGGACTTCATATAGCCCTGGGATAATCGTAGCATTTTCCTAAGGTTACCGACACGTGGGTTTCTTGCATCTTCCCAGCAAGGGCCTTGTGCATTCCCGTTGTGCCCCTGGCCTTTGCGCCCTGTGCCAGTCTTACCTGTTCTGTAGCCGCTTCCACTTCAACACGTCTTTGCTCCCACTGACCTGGTTTCCCAAGTTTGGCTGCCACTTCCTCCTCACTAGACTCCCCGTTGTCGTCCTCCTCCAAGTTGACTGGTCATCTCGTCTGTTGGGATTGTGACCTCATGATTGCCCTGCATTGCAGCTTGGGGTTTGAAGTTTCTACATGGTGGGCCTGTGGTGTGGACCTAGTGTTGCTGTGGCCGGAATTGATCCCTCGGCCACCCCTATGGCTTTTGGTACATGTGCTTCCAGCATGGGTTTGAGCATCGCGATCCAAGGGCATCGGTACAATGGATGGTGTTCGCTGCACAGCGTGCATATCAACTCCCGGTGTTCCAATTGTCTATTTTTGTCATCGTACCTCGGTCGGTTTTGTTGTCACTCCCAGTAGCACGACCTCTGGTTGTGGTCTCCTGACCACGATTTGCGGTAGGGTTGGCCACCACGATGGCCCCCATACCGTCGATCTCCTAGGTGATCCGCCTCCTGTCGCTTGACGGCCCAGGCACCGGTCTAGGGTGGCGTGCTGCTTAGGAGCTTGGTTAGCTAGTAACAGTCATCTGTGTTGTGGGATCCATGGACATTACATACTTTGCAATATCTATCCCTACACGCTGTGTATCCTAACTGAGCAAGGGTCGCTGCCAGGTCTTCCTACTTTGCGACCGCTCTGTAACTCTCCCTTCGTTGGGATTGCTCATGCTCCCTAGTCCCCTCTGTCTCTCCCTCCAAGTCAGATTGGGGATGTCTGAGAGGTCTTCCTCGTCTGTGGTGGTATCGTTGGCCCCTCCTGCGTCCGGTTTGTCCTGCGCCTTCCTTTCTTGACATCTTTCAGCTTCCCACTTCTCAGCCTTCTTGCATACCAGAGTAACTTGTCGAACGTCGGTCGTCATCTACACCGATCTACTTGCGGATCTCCGCCCACAGTCCCTTTCAGTACCACATTTTTTTGGTCAGGTCAACTGGGGCGTCTCTTAGCTGGGCAATATACCCTAGCATGCGGACCGTGTACTCGTCGACTGACTCTCCTGCTTTCTATTTCAAGCTCGTTAGCTTGTGGATCACCTCCTCTTCACTCTTTTCCTCTCGGAAGGTATCCAGAAACGCCCTTCGTGGGGTTTCTCAGCGGGCTCCTTCGTTTGCCTTATGGAATGGCATCCACCAGGTGTGTGCCTTCTTGTCTAGAGTGCATGTGAAGGCACTCAACTTCTTGTGATTGTCCATTACACTCCGAAGTTCGCACACCTGTTCGAACTTGTGTACGTGTTGGTCTTCGTCTTCCCCCTTTGCTCCACAGAACGCGGGTAAGGGCACTGTTACGATGCTCTCCTGCATCTGATTGAGTGCGCAGGCTAATAAGGTGACCCGGTCGATTCCCATGGCGTTCCGTTGTGCCTGAGAAGTGTTCCGATCCAGACCCTCCACTTCGGACGTGGTGTAATCCAAGTCCCGGTATTTTGCAGGTACCTTTCTCCTTCCTCGCGGCCCTGCCCTCCCGTTGTGGGTGGGTGATGAGGACAGATCCTCCGGCTGTCCCTCGGGGCCCCACCGTGGGACCAACCTAACGGCTGGTGGTGCAGCTTACCTTGGCTAGACGGTATTCCCTCCTCCAGGGAGTAGTTTTGTAGGACCGTGCACGGAATTTCCCCGACATCTAGACAGTCGTGATCGATGGGGCAATTCCTCCTTGCCCCAAGACGGTATCCCCCGTCTGGTGATGGTTGTGGCTCTGCCGTGTGCCCTGGCGGATTTCCCTCATGGGGCCGGTGCGATACTAGTCGCTTAGGCGAATCTCTCCTGCCCTTGGACGAATTCCTCTCGTCCCTTCTCCAAGGTAGCCACTGTGCGGCCCCTCTTTCTGGTGCCTCCTCCCAGTCCGTCAGCTCGTTGACGTCCAGTCACCTTTGCATAGGTGGTCGTCCCATGTGTACCCCGGCCTTCCGAAGTCTTGAGTTCTCATCCTGGTAACCACCCTGACCTACTGCATCGTCTGATCGGCTGAACTCCTGGTGCAGAGATTGCCTTGTTGGTAATCGATGCCCTCCTTATGGGGGCCTTCCAAATGAGGCTCTTCCTCCCCTCTTTCTAGGCAGACACGGGCCCCCGCGTCACCCTGGTGGGTGATGATGACCCTGGGTTTCCTACCTTACGTCCATCGTGGCATTGGTCACACTGGGCTTCTGGCTCACGTTCCCCCTTCGCTATCCGCGTTGCTTTCGCCCCTCGAGATTCTTGCCTCCGTCGCAGGCCTGCCCTTTCCTGGGGTTGTCCTGTGTGAGGATTCCTCCTTCGGGGGTACTCGTCAAACACTGGTTCTGCTCTTTGGTGTGGGGGCTCTTCGTGGCCGTCACTTTCACCTACGTCGAGAGGCGGAGGGCTTTCGTCGTTTTCACTCTACATCGTAGGTTACTATCGGGCGAAGTCATCCATCCCAGTGTTGTTCATACCCGCATGCTGCCGTGCCTGGACTGTCGTCTAGACGTGCTGCGGTTCCTTCATATCCTTCTTCGTCGTCGGCGGCATGCGACCGCCTCTACCGCTTGTGTGCCGGGTTTATCGCTGCTCGGAGATTCGGCCATGCAGCATTTCCGTCATTCCCTCAGGTAGGTGAGGCAGGGGCCGATTGTGGCAGCCGAGGTGCCTCGCCGCCTTCCATCAGCCTCCCTCGGCTGGCCCATCACATTCTCCTGGCCACTGTTGCTCATCAATCTCTATTTGTTCGAATGAGTTAATCCCGGCTCTTCTTTTGGCCGCCACTCTACTTGCTACAGTGAACTCCATCTGTGTGTACTATTTATCCCTCCGTGGTCAAAACAAATGGTCGTCGGGGAATCTGCAGGCTAGATGTGGTGCTTCTCAGGAAGCTGCAGTGGTTGCCAGGACGCTGTTGAGAGTGTCCAACTCCGGGGGGTCCGGACTTGCAAATTGCCCTTACCTTAGGAGTTATGAAAGGTATTGGATGGCCTCTACCTGGATGCCACAAGGGCTCGTGTATAGGTAGGGGAAGTTCTACTGTAGTGACTTGGCAAAGAGTGTTGCTGGGCCCAAGAGTAGGGCAAGCGGGGAACGCCTGCTTGTAAGGTGAATAGAAGGAAAATGGATATATATATTGACTGTCCGAGTACAAACTATCTCTAACAGAGGAGCAAGATATAAGACGCAGACTTGACTCCTAAAGACCCCGACCCACTACCCGCTTTCTGGCTTATATAGTGGGTTACCTATCACTAGACCCTAGGTACAGGTGGCGCCTTCCCACTGGTCTACCGCTTGGTGACAGAGTCCTGCCTGTCACATTTATGCGCCTCCCTCACGCGTGTTGTCCTTCGTACCCTGGGTAGTTGGTTCGAACGATCAGATCTACGCCTGGTTACGCCGCTGACTAACATCGGTCGCTATCAGTTTGTACCTGAAGTACCTCCCTTATCCAACGCTTCATCCCGTTGCTCGTCCGCGATGGTTGGCGTCCTCGCCAGCTGGCCATGTGACGGTGTCGGACCACCGTCAACCAAACTCTAACCCTTAAATCCTACCCAAGGGGTGGGGTTTTTAGGGCGTGGGTTAGGGTAACCCTAGGGTTAGGTCAACCCTAGGGTGTTCCTAACCCTATTTAACATGCCAAACTCATCTTACTAGGAAGTCAAAATCGGGGTGGGTTTTCTAGAAGGTAAGTGCTACCTTCGCTTAGAGTTTATCGCAACATCTAAAAATAGCCAGCCAGACTACCCCTAAACACTTAAGTGCACTAAGCAGGGCTGTTTCTCATTACATCTAAGGTCCATCAACATAGTACAGTAGTAACAACAATTAACGTCCAAAGTAAAGGTCGAGTCATAGTAAAAACTATGACATATGCCACCGCCTGACATTGGTCACCGTCAGTCCGTACCTGCACTACCTTCCTTATCCGTCACTTCGTCCCATCGCTCATTCATGCTGGCTGATAGTTTAAAGGTGTCAAACCACCGTTAACCAATCCCACCACTCTTTTTCAAAGGCGGAGAAGCATTGTCATAGTTTTTACTATGACTCCTCTTTTACTTTGGACGTTGATTGTTTTACATACTGTACTATGTTGATAAGCCCTAAGTGTAGAAGAAACAGGCCCGCTTAGTGCACTTGGATATCTAGTAATGGTCTGGCCGGGTGTCATTAGGTATTTGCAAGAAACTCTGGGCAAAGCTAGCACTTCTATGTAGAAAACTCTTACCTTGATTTTCCGTGTCCCAGTTGGGTTAATTGCTAGTTCTTGTGAGTTCGGCATGTCGGATATGTTTAGAAATACCCCTAGGTTTGATAGGTTAGGGTTTAGGGGTCGATGGATAACTACCAAGTATATTTCCCTCTGGGAATGAGATTCCATGCCAGCCCACTTATGTAAACAGAAAAACCGGGGGGGGGGCTCTGTCACATAAATAAGGTAGTATGTAGGAGTGAGGGTTCCTAGGTTCATGACTGAGCTCATTACTCTTATCCCGGTGCAAGCTCTAGCTTGTGTCGTCAAGGCACAACCCTCTATTGTGCTGCCCTAACTTTCAGATGACACACCTTCGGGGTAGCTTACCCTTAACGTTGGCGAATCCATGCTTAGGAGGTCTTGTTGGGATGCACATTCCAAGAGGTAGAGGTTGAGGCTTGTCTCTAGCCTCCTCCTCCACGTCAAGCTAAGTGTAGCACTCATGGCCAAGCAAGGCACATCCGTGTCCTTGACCAACTGTGGGTGTGGAATCTTGTTTGACAAGTTCACATTACTAGTTCCTGAGGGTTCACTAAGGGGTTCTAGAGTTGGCATTTAAGAGCCACGTTTGTGGCACTTGGTGCAACTCTCGAATCTAAGGGCTATGGCATGATAGCCCACATCGTGGAAGGCAGTGTCAAATGGAGATGTGACACTGGGCTAGAGTCACACAATACAACTCCCGAGGCACACTCTTTGGGGTTGTGTCATGGGCTTGTTGCCAAGGGGTTGGATACTCTGACAAACAGGCATGCTTGTGCTCGCGCTAGGGTGCTAAGCCTTGGGCATTTGCTCAAGGGAGGTTAGGTCTCGTAACCAGGTGTGCTTAAGCACACTTGGCTAGGGAATGTCCTCCTTGGAATCCAAGGGTTGAACAACCTAAGCTTGTTAACATGAGCCTTTTCATGAAGGTCATGTACTTAGGGTTTCCAAACCTAGCCTTAGGAAGTTTGCTTAGAAGAACACTCGTGTCCGCCTATGGCGCACACTCATGTTCTCACTAAGTACTAGCCCTAGGTCTAGGGTATGACTTGGCCATCCAAACCCTTAAGGGTTAGTCGTGGTTTAGGATACCCCTTGTCACCCTAAAAGAGTTGTTGAGGGTGATTCCTCAAGGGGTAAGTGACGATGCCTTAGCTCTGTCACGAGGCTATATGTGAGACACATCTCCTTTGTGGGGTTAGGGCATGAGCCTGTTTAGGTCTATTGGGACAGAATCCTAAAGTCTACTCAGGTTATCCTCTAGGGTTCAGGGATGGTTATTCTAGGGGACTTAGGGTAGGATTCTAAGTCTTTTGCCTAGAGTCAGACTCTTAGGGTTATCTTAGAAGACTTAGTGTTACTCACATAGGGTGATGACGCTGAATGGCCACTTGGAAGCCATGTATTGGCCCTTTGGGTTAGCATTGCCTGGATTAATCCTGCCATGGTTATCAAAGAACTAGTGGCGGGATTAATCCCGCCACCTTTCTAAAAAGCAAAAAAGAAATGGCCGGATTAATCTCGCTGCCCTGGCTAACCGAGAATATTAAGTAAAAAGGATGTGTTTAAATGGGATAAATCCCTAACGAAATATAATGTAATCCTAATGCATTCCTAAACCCTTAAATTCTAATTTTAAGAGAGAATGTAAGAGAGTGAATCTTTATAAGTATTTCTAAATTTGTTTATAATACTTACTTGTAAACAGCACTGAAGGTGTCGTGCTTTCCTATAACAATAGCACCCAATTTAATGTCGTTCTTGAGATGATCACTATCAAGAAAAAAGAAGATCTGAAGAGTAAAATTACATAAATGAAGAAACCCTTGCCGGAAAAAGAACCAGATCTGAATTTGAGTAGGAAATTAAATGCATTTTCAAATTTATATGTCAGACCAACAATACTTATGTCAGAAATTCAAAAAATTTTGAAAATAAAATAAAATAAAATTTAAGATGAGTTAATACAAATAACCGACACTCTGACATATATACTCTCCAATTCCAATGAGTGTTATAAAATTGCATTTAATGTGATTCAAGTTGTTTAATATTACGAAATTTTAGTAATTATTCTACATTCTTAATATTTCCAGTATATATTATTAAGTTATATTATATATATATATACTTATATAATAAATAAATTGATATATTATTATGTTATTATTTTAAGAATATTATTATGTTAAACCTTATTATCAATATTAAATTAATATATATTATTAACACTATATATGACTATATATTAGATAAAATGATATATTATTATGTATAATTTAAAATATGTTCATAGTGTGTATATTAATATCACTTTCTGGTAACCCACACGCACCACAACTTGTGTTTAGCAGACCTCTAATATTCACACACACTGCTAAGCTGTTTTGAAGAAGGAGCCACATGAACGTCTTTATTGCACTGGACCACTCCCCCTTCCAAATCTCTGGCCGAAACACTGTGCCAGGGATCTAGGAAGGCCTACTTTAATCAGGTGCTCCTGCAGCTTTGAAGGTGTCAACTTGCCAACAAACAGGGAACGACCCATTCGTGGTTCATATCCAAAGAGTTCCCGCCCTTGTGCATGCTTCCATCTCCACATCTTCGGGTCCAAGTCAAGCACATCCACCGTTTGACCAGAACGACACTGCTTATGGGACTGTAGGAGGGCCCGAGTCGTGTGGTTTCGAACGATGTCGTTGGTCCAACGTTTGGGATGGGGTGAGGATTCTAAATAGGATGGGAAGTAGCTTGTTTGGGTGAGCATGCAGGCCATGCAAAGGCCTCTAGGGGAGTTTGGCGTGTCCCTGGATCAGTGGAGCAGAGACAAGTCTTTGACCCGGGGGCCTAATGGTTGAACCAATGGAACAACCCAGCCTCTTTGCTCAACAATGGTATTTTCTTCGGGGCGTCACACTCTGGACAATCTGGAGAGCAAGGAATGCTGGTGTCTTCCAAGGGCGAAGTTGGTCTCTGCAAAGAGCCCTAGCATTCCTATGGGTTCAGTTAGTATCTTTGGTGGCCACGGCCTATGAGCAAGCCAGAGACACGTGTGACATAGCTGAGTATGGTGTATATGAGGAGCGGTGGCTCCCTGTGCTAGGACGATTGGTACGGTGTCGGGTCAATTGAGAGCTAAAGTTTTTGGAGATGGCAGCCCCTCGGTGGTTTTTGTTAGGAGAGGCGAACATGGATGCTGCTTGGTAGTTTGAACTGGTCTGGTGTTGATGTGGCAAGCTGATTTGGCAGAATGATGTGGTAAAGCTGACATGGTAGTGTTGACGTGGTAACTTAGTTGGGTAGGGAGGAATAAGCT
Source organism: Selaginella tamariscina (assembly GCA_003024785.1). NCBI lineage: Eukaryota > Viridiplantae > Streptophyta > Lycopodiopsida > Selaginellales > Selaginellaceae > Selaginella > Selaginella tamariscina. Next base: position 89,878 of record PUQB01000040.1, read on the forward strand.
AGTATATACTTGTACGGGAATAATCGCTTGTACACTTACTACACTTATGAATAAGAAGTGACGATTCCCATATATTAATATCACTTTCTTAATTACTTCAGTAATTAATCTACATTTCTTTATATTAATGGGATATTCTTTATTATTTTCTTATTATTCCAAGAATATTTCAATATAAACATGATTATCATAATTAATTTAGTTAATTATTTCAGTACTTGATTTACATTTGTATATATTAATGGTATTTTTCAATTAATTTCTTATTATTTCAAGAATATTCTAATGTTAAACCTTATTATCAATATTAAATTAATATATATTATTAAAATTATATGGTTATATATTAGATAAAATGATATATTATTATGTAAATTTAAAATATGTTCATAGTGTGTTTATTAATATTATTTTCTTAATTATTCAATTTCTTTTGCACACATATATAAACACAATATATATACATGTGCACACGCATTAAAAGCACTTACAGAGACACATATGCACACACATGGACAAGCCAATGAGTCGATCGCAATATAAATAAAGCATTTAACTTTGTATTTATGATATAGAGTTTAAAACCAAAACTAAATATTTATAGTTACACACACTCTACATTGGGACTTACATATGTTTAGTGTTTAAAGTAAATAATTAGAAAAATGAGCATGCATTTAGTTTATATTAGTATAAAGATTTTATACTAATATATATATTATGTACCATATAAAATTTAATATAAAAATACTTGCATTGGGTTTAAATCTTAAACCAAACTGGAGAAATATGTTGCTTCTTTATTAAAACATCATGTTCAACGCATGTATAATCCATATGTACTCAGTCTGTGTGTATGTAACACATTGAATTTACACATGTAATATGTATGTATGTTTATGTGTATACACGTGTGTATGTATATATGTGTACTAATATATGCAATGTGTATGAATTTAATTTGTTAACACTCTCTTTCTTCTCTTATACATACACTCATAATATGTACTATCTCTCTTCTCTCATACATACACATTATGCATGATCCATAATATGTACTATCTCTCTTCTCTCATACATACACACCATGCATGATTCATAATATGTAGTCTGTCTCTCTTCTCTCATACATACACACCATGCATGATCCATAATATGTACTGATGTTACAATATTATGTACTATGTATGTATGTCTGTATAATATGTGTATGTATATATGTGTACTAATATATGCAATGTGTATAAAATTAATTTTTTAACACTCTCTCTTCACACCATGATCCATAATATGTACTTACATGACAATATTATGTATTATGTACATATGTTTATGTGTATATTATATGTGTGTATATATATATTGCTACATAGACACACATATTTAACACTCTCATAGACACACATATGTTAAACCCCTACATGATTTATATTTTTGGGTGTATATGATACACCCACACACACACACAAATTTAAAATTATGATAATATAATGAAAGAATATTCGTTTAGGGTCAATATATATTTTATTCTTTTTAGGGTTTAAGTATATTCTTAGAAGGAATATTTAATTAGGGTTAATATATATTTTATTTCCTTTAGGGTTTAGGTATATTTTTAGGGTTTCAAGAAGAAAGTCCGGTGGATTAGAGTGGTTGTGCTAGTGGCTGTGCCATAGATGTATAGATCTCTCTCTCAAAAGGCGTGGCAATACAAATAGCGCAGCAATGCAGTAGGGTTTGAAGACGCATTCAAATAGGTGAAATTTCTCTCTCACATGCACACTCCGGTGTATAATTTATTTATCTGTATTTACATATATATTTATATGTGTGTGTATCTTAATAATAAAATTTATTTATCTATCTCTCGCACACACACGCATACACACGATATACATATACACACACACACACACACACACACAACACATATATATATATATATATATATATATATTATATATATATATTATATACATATATACATACATATATTATGTGTGTGTATCTGTATAATTTATTTATTTTATCTATCTCTCGCACACACACGCACACTCCTATACACACACACACACACACACACACACACATATATATGTGTGTGTGTGTGTGTGTTTTATTAATTTCTTAATTTTATCTCTCGCACACACACGCACACTCCTGTATATACATATACATATACATATATATATATATGTATGTGTATTTGTATAATTTTATTGATTTATCTATCTTTGGCACACACACGCACACTCCTACACACACATATACATATACATATATATATGTGTGTTGTTATCTGTATAATCTTATTTTTTATCTCTCTCGTATATACATATACATATATATGTGTTTGAGCTCTCTCACATTCATGTATATACATATGCATATATATATTTGTGTGTGCGCGGGATTAATCCTGCTGCTCATTCATTACCCTCATGGGCGACGGAATTAATCCCGCTGCCCAGGCCCTTCACATATGGTTAAGAAAAAAGTATTTATAAATAAATTAACATGTTGATAAGGAAATGATTTCATTTGTAATTATGTTTTGATAGTATTTTTTAAATTATTGTAAACTATTTTTAAAACGAAGAATAATATGAATATTCTAAGATATTTTGGGAATATTCCTTACTAAGTAAGGTTATTGAAGGATTAATTTGTTAATTAATTAATATTTAAGGCTGTGAGAGCTCGGAATATAGAAATGTGTATATCTATTAGTTCAGAAACCCTAACTTATATACAAGAGCGAGTGGTCCAGATTGAATCCAATCCGACGGCTATCAAAATCCACTACGCTAATAATAGTATGTGCACATGCAGCCGTACACGTGGATCTTACATCATCCTCTCCTTTCGGAAGAGTGTAAGTTGGTTAGGGTTCTCTTGTAAACGGGCCCGGATCTGGAGGAACATCAGGAGGAGGTACTGGTGGATCTGTAGGCGGCACAACTTGTTCCCGTTGCACAAAATGCTTCAACCGTTGCACATGTACAATCTCCGGAGGATCAGGTTGAATGTCGTGCCGAACCTCATAAACCTGTGGCCCTACTTGCCGTAGTACTCGATACGATCCTTTCCACTGAGGAAGGAGACTCTTAGCTAAACCACGTACCGTAAGCTTGGGAAAACGAACCAACACCAGTTCATCAACCTTGTACTCCGTAGGAGGACGATGATGCGAGTTGTAGCATTGTTGTTGTCCTACTTGTACGTGGCCTAAGTGTTCTGCTGACTCCGCACGAACCAATGGAAGAATGCTCGTCAGATGACCTAGCATCAGCAGCTCGCGGTAACCGAGAAGGCAAACCCAACTCCGTTGGCAACACCGGGTCATAACCATACAAGAGCTTATATGGGTAAGTACCAATGGAACTTTGAACTCCAGTGACATAAGCATATCGAAGAGACGGCAGATAACCATCCCAATCCGAATGTTGAAAGTTCACATACTTTGCGATCATCCCCTTGAAGGTTCTGACGAGCCGTTCCACTAAACCATCCATCTGAGGATGATAAGCACTTGTGAAAGTATGGCATATCCCTAGTCGAGATGTAAAACATGAAATGCTTCAGCCATAAATGCAGGACCATTATCGAGAGAATTCGCTCCGGACAAGAATGCTGAAACACGACCCGATTAGGAGAAACTGACCAACAGCAGAAGCAGTCGCACTAGCAAGAGCACCAACTTCTACCCAACGAGTTAGGTAATCAGAAGCAATAATAACGTACTCGTTACCAGCAGTTGACCGCGGAAAAGGTCCCATCAAATCAAATGCCACCAATTCAAACGGACGAGAAACTGCAATTGACTCCAACCGTCCTTCCGAAGCACATGGGGGAGTATTGCGAGCTTGGCACCACACACAGCTACGCACATACCGAATCACATCTCCTCGCAACTCCGGCCAATAGAAAGATCTGCGCAGCTTCTCCATCACCCGACGATGTCCCATGTGCCCGCCAAGAATAGGAGAGTCATGGTAAGCATGGAGGAAGCGTGGAATGAAGATTGAAGGCACCACCAACCGCAAAGGATCATCTGGATCAGTCCCCACAAAATAAAGAAGGTCATCCTGAAGGCGATACTGTGAATGTAAATGCCTGAAAGGCAAGTCATCAGCAAGTGATGCAGGATTCTCAAACCCATCACGAAGCCTTCGAATCCACGGCTCAACCTTTTGAGCTTCCCGAACCTCATCCAAAGACGGCAAATCTAACTCTGCATTCTGCGGACACTGAACGTCAAGCACAGCAACTGCTGATGGTACGGAATCTTCATCCAAAAAGTCCACTGAAGCTGGAACAACTGGTTCCTCTGGGGCAACAGAAGAGAGAGAAGGTGGAAGAGGAGCCCGAGAAAGAGCATCAGCATCAGCCATGGAACTCCCTGGACGATGAACAACTTCAAAGTCGTAAATTTGAAGTTTCAAGGCCCACCGAGCAGTACGCCCAATCAAATTCTTCCCTTAACAACGAAGTGACTGCTGCATGATCGCCTTCCAACAACGTCCGCGAACCATGCAAGTAGGCATGGAGCTTCTCAAAACCCCAAACTGCTGCTAGACACTCCTTTTCAGTCGTGGAGTAATTCACCTCTGCTGGCTGCAATGTACGGCTGATGTACGCAATGGGATGTCGTTGGCCAGGAACACTCGTACTCTCCTGCATCAATACACCCCCGAGGCCGATGTCAGAAGCATCTACACGCAAGATGAAAGGACGGGTGTAATCCGGGTACGCCAAAACTGGAGGAGTCGTCAACAACTCTTTGAGATCTGCAAATGCCTGCTTGCAATCCTTAGACCAAACAAAAGAAGTCATTGACGATTTCAACAACGCGCGCAACGGTGCAGTACGATCTGAAAGATGATCCACAAAACGACCCAGATATTGTACCTTGCCAAGAAAGCGTTGCACATCATTCACACACTTTGGCGTAGGGAACTTCAAAACTGCAACTAGTTTGTCAGGATCGACTTGCAAACCTTCACGTGAAATGCGATAACCCAGATAAGTGGTGTCCTTTGATCCAAACACACACTTAGATGGCTTCAACTTCAAACCAACTTCCCGCAGTCGATCCAAAACCTTACGTACATCACCGACATGCTCCTCCCATGTTCCATCCGAATGGATCAAAACATCATCGATGAAATCGGCAGTCACCTCCGGCATGTCGCAAAGAACCTCGTCCATCATACGCTGGAAAGTTGCTGGAGCATTGCTCAAACCGAAAGGCATCACCAGAACTCGTACAGGCCAAATGGTGTCGAAAAGCAGTCTTGGGAATGTCCATGTCAGCCATCGGAACTTGCCAATATCCAGATGCGAGATCTAACTTGGTGAACCAACGGCTCCGCCCCAGTCGATCCAAAAGGTCTGCAGTATGAGGAAGTGGGTACACATCTGAGACGGTTACCTCATTTAATGGGCGATAGTCAATGCAGAATCGAACGCTCCCATCAGGCTTCGTCACAAGGTGAGGTTCGCACGCCCAAGGACTTCGAGATTCCGGATAACACCCTTCTCCAACATCTCTTTGACATTCGCTCGTAAGATCTTGAGCTCCTTTGGTGACGACGCCGAACAGGTACCTTGATTGGCCTAGCTCTCCAGTTGGAATAGGGTGGCGTGTCGCAATCTTGGCCCCAGATGACAAGTCGAAGTTGAAAAGATCAGCATACTCCTTCTTGAGTTGATCAACAACTACAGCACGACGATCATCTGATGGATCCAGAAGAAAGGAAGAGCATGAAGGGAAAATGGTTGGAAATAGGGTGAGACAAAAGTGATGGAAGCAGAGGTGGAAGCAGATGGACGAAGTGGAATAGAAGTAAGAGGAATGGAAGAAACGAGGGAGAGTCAAACAAGGGGGAGACTTTTCAAAGTCACACTTGGCATGATTGCGAGTTAACCAATCCATACCAAGAATAAGGTGAAAAGCTTGACTCGGCACCACCCGCAAAGATTGAAGCTCGAGCTCACATCCACACGAACAACAATGTCCACTTCATCCGCGAACAAGCATGAGTATGTCCGTTGCCGTACAGAATGAAGACTGGTTCTACCGCACGACGCAAATGAAGGCTGCAACGTGTAGCAACAGATTGAGAAACAGAGGACAAACTTGAACCTGTATCCACCAACACTGAAAGGAAAACAGGATGTGTGTGATTAAACGAGCTTGAAAAGTGAAAACCGGATGATTTGGTGCCGAGTGAACCCCTTGATGATACTCCCGAAAGAAAGATGGAGGGGTCACTAATTTATTCGCACGAGGACCCTCCTCTACTCGTGCGATTCGTCGTTTCCCGGAAGATCCACCGCATCACAACCTTCCACTGCAGCAGCACCAACCGGACGTTGTTGACGCCATGGCCTCCATCCTGGAAATGGGGGACGCCAATCGGGAAACCGTTGACAGCGCCGATACGTGTGTCCAACCTCATCACATGCCCAACAACGAACTGCACGTCCACGTCCTCGTCCACGGGCCCACCTTGTGCTGGTACACGAGCGGCAACAGCCTCAACCTCCATCGGAGCAGGTCCATCCCCAACATGAGTGGAACAAGAGCACGTGAAGGCGCAAGTGGGAGAGGTGACGACTCATATCGTTGTGCCAGCCTCAAAGCATCGTCAAGAGTCACTGGAGCTAGTGCATGCACAAGCCCCACAAGGTCTTGACGAAGTGCTGGCCACAACATACCTAACTTGATGCGTTCCGACATGTTAGGTTCTGCACGCAGCAAAAGGCTTCGAAAGCGAACACCAAACTGCATCACCGACTCAGATGGCTCCTGACGAATACGATGCAACTGCTGAAAAGCATCATCACAGTCGTCCGCATGCCCAAATGCACGTTTGAAGATCTCTGGAAGAATATTCCAATCTCCACGAGTTGCAACGTCCAGACCATTGTACCACTGCAACGCCGTCCCTTGAAGACAAGTAGGAAACTCGCGCAAACACTGAGCACCGTCCCACGAATGATATGTGGCAACCACAATGAAGTGGTCAAACCAATGGTACACATCATCTCCAGGATTTCCGCGAAAAAATCCGGCCACACGGGGGTTTGCAACATGAGTAGGAGGAGTACCCTGGACTGTGAATGCTGCCATCAACTGAGAATGATTGTTCAGTTGCACACGCATGGCATCCAACAATGCATGAGTAACTGCTCCACAGACAAGGGATTTGCCTGTTGTGGATTCATGGACGAAGAAGAAGACAAAATCCACAAGAAAGAATAGATCTAGACAATGGAAAAGCTAGACCTAAGAAGACAAGAAAAAAGACACAAATCCGAGCACTTAGAGTTGCCCCTCACCTCCACCAATGTGAGAGCTCGGAATATAGAAATGTGTATATCCATTAGTTCAGAAACCCTAACTTATATACAAGAGCGAGTGGTCCAGATTGAATCCAATCCGACGGTATCAAAATCCACTACACTAATAATAGTATATGCACATGCAGCCGTACACGTGGATCTTACAAGGCTTAATTATATATTAATTAAATAATTAATTAATAATTAAAACTTAAGTATTAATTAGTAATTTATTTTATATTTCCATTTTCACGTATCATATGCCCATTTTAATTACAACGTGCATGAGAACATAATATCTATTACAGAGCTACACACACATCTATATATAATAGAATAAATACTATATATAAATCTAATATAAATATATCATACATTTATACACATTTATATACCTTCACCAAGTCAAAACCCAAAAGTGGCATCTGGAATATCCTGAATAGATTCATGGAGCATATTTTTTATAGATTCTGCCACGGTGACCTCTCCTACACAGTTCCCACCTTAGTTTGACGTTTGACCCGGCCCGGTCAATCTCTTTGACCCTGTCTTTCCTTGAAACCACTATAATAACAAACAATATTAGCAGCTAACCATGTACACACACACACACACACACTAATATATATATATATATATATATATATATATATATATATATATATATTAATAGATGCATACCTTCTTCAAATACTTTGTTTGGTAAGTTGAGCTGCTCCAGAGGTATAAGAAGTCTAGACCCGCAACAGGGATCGATTTTCGTAGAGGGACACGCCTAAATAAGTATTAATTACCATAAATACCATAATAATATGTATAGTTACAGAGGTTACATCCTCGTCGTAATGTCGAATGCCACATCAGCAGGATTAAACAGCTGACCCTCAACGGTAAGGATCAATCTCAACTTTTGATTTTTCAGTACTGGGAACTTCTACACAGAGTAACCTGGAGTGGACCAAGGCGAGCCCCTTTTTAACTTGGACTTGGAAGGTACTGCCAGTTGCCTTCCTACTGGGCAATCACCCTCCTCTGGACCTCTTATATACATGCGTGTGTGTGTGTGTGTGTGTGTGTGTGTGTGTGTGAGAAAGAGAGAGAGAGAGAGAGATGGCTTAACTAGTATCTAAATGGTTTTTGATGTATTAAAGACTGAAGACTGTAGCTTAACTAGTATCTAAATGTTTTTTATACCTTGTGTGTGTGTGTGAGAGAGAGAGACAGCTTAACTAGTATCTAAATGGTTTTTGATGTATTAAAGACTGAAGACTGTAGCTTAACTAGTATCTAAATGTTTTTTATACCTTATATGTACATTGATGTCAATCTCTCTCTCACATTTACACTAAACATGTACATTGATGTCAATCTCTCTCTCACATTTACACTAAACATTACATACTAATACTAATATATAGACATAATCTGTAGAAATATGACTATGCATATATATAAAACTAAGTTATTTACCTGCGTAATGGAGGAGCATAAGTGGGTTAACCCCTGTTTTACTCTCGGGTTTAATCTGTCCGGCCCTGATCTCCACAGGAATCGAAACCCTCCCATTTGGTTCCAAAGGCAGTGCACTCTGTAGAACTTCGTGGTCAATGCAAATATTCTCCCGTTGTTTACTGGTCAACGTGAGATTTGCATCCAACACAGGAACACTGGATACATTCTCTATGTGTCACACGGATTGCTCTCTCTCTCTCTCTCTCTCTCACACACACACACACACACACACACGCACACGCACACGCACACGCTTACCTGCATTGATGTGTACGGACAACAACGGCAAAGGTGGCAATACGAGAATGTTCTCGGCATTTGTAGGAATATTAGCTTGTTTGTAATCCCCTCGTCGGAAAGGGTCCACTAAAGCCCCGCTGCTAAGTACCAAACTAAACAGAAACAAAAACTTTAACACTGTATTATACATATATTTAGTATAAACGTGCATACATGCATACACATACATATACATGTATGAATAACATTTTACCTAGTTGCTATATAACATACGCCCACATAGACACAATATACAAATCTATATACACGTGCATACGCACCTCTCCACAGACTCGAATAGATGCTCAGTAATGACACCAGCAAACTCAACAAAGCATCCTTTCAAGACAGCAGACCCGGCTTCTCTAGGAATACCTGCACATACATATTGAATTTAAGTAAGAATATTAATATAGTGCATGTAAATTTCATATTTAATCATTTGTATTATGTATTAATACATAGTACATAACAGTGTATAATTACTGTATATTCATATTAATTACACACCGTACATATATGTGTACATAATGCTTACCGGAGATGTGCGGTGTTGGGTGGTAAAGTGAGAGATAAAGGAAATGCCTCAAAGGACATTCCTTCCACGGACAGGGATATTCCGTTAGTTAAGCACGGATTAGCAACAGCCACGATTACTTCTACCGTTTCATTGACGATCCAAGTCATCCCCTTTGTCGACGAATACTCCGTCCCCTTGAGCGGAGTGTATATGAAAGGCCCGCTAGAACTCGATTGTTCTATCCACCACTCCTGGTTAAAGCAAAAGTAAAAATCCATATATATATGCATTCATAAATACACTTAAGAACATAAATTACATTTACATACTATCAAACAAAGATATATATACGGTGATATCCATATACTTACATATATAATTTACATGGAATTTATAGTGTGAATAGTATGTATGTATATTATACATATAGACAAAAACCCAGAATGCATAACATACTATGTTCGTTGTTGTATGCCGCAATACGTGTGTGTATAAATGTATATGTATGTATAATCGAAGATATGTGCGTGCGCGTGTGCGTGCATTTTGCTTTAGTTTGTTTTCACACACGTAAGCATAATAGTGCATATAAATCAGTTTACACGGCATCCCATACACATAGATGTACACCTCTCTCTCTCCCTATATATATAGATAGACACACACACACACACATTCTTTGTGTATAATTTCTGCATGACATGGCCGTTGAGGGAGTGTATACACACATACATACATAATATATAAATATAAACAATATATAATATGTGATACATGCTTATATGTAAATGCATCATAAATAAGTGTGTACACACGTGTATGTGTTTGCTACAGAGCCATCGCTTAACACACACGAACGTGCGCTTTACCTGCTTTAACAGAAGCGGCTAATATATCACCAAGTATATTAATCTGGAGTGGGTTCATACATGCACGTTGTAACTAAAGTGGGCATGATACGTGAAAATGGGAATATAAAATAAATTACTAATTAATACTTAAGTTTTAATTATTAATTAATAATTAATATGTAATTAAGCCTTAAATATTAATTAATTAATTAATTAATCCTTCAATAACCTTACTTAGTAAGGAATATTCCTAAAATATCTTAGAATATTCATATTATTCTAAAAATAGTTTACAATAATGAAGAAATACTATCAAACATAATTACAAATGAAATCATTTTCTTATCAATATGTTAATTTTTTTATAAATACTTTCTTTTTATCATACAAAAAATCTTTTCATTTTGTTTAAATCATTACTCTCCGGATTAATCAAATCATTTTGGTCAATATCTTGATGTTGTGCCACCACTTAACACTCTCACGAATGCAATTGGGAGTTGCCATCCTTGTTAATACATAAGATGTGATAAGAGAAGGTCTGCATAAAGGCTCATCTAAAAACTGACGTTCCTTAAGAATAATATTATAAAGCGCCCGGTTGCTATCCTTCATTTTATAAAATTCAATATCACGAGAAAAAAAGCTTCAGGAAATGTATGATACGGTGGATACTGCTCACAAAAATTTTTGAGATTCTTCTTTCTGAGGCACGTATTCAAGTAATTCACTAGCTCATCCATGATATCGGTATTAGAATATGGATCGAAAGTGATTGGATGAATACAAGCAATGTTTTGGTTGAGCATAGCCTTCTGAGGAGAGTCCTATCTACTCTAAGATATGTACATTCTTCGTTATCCTTAAGCGACTGATCTCCCCATGAGTCCCAATTATTCTTTCATTCTTGAAGAAGTATAGCTTGCTTTCCTTTCTTATATTGTGAAATTCGAGAGGTTTATGACACATTCGCTGGTTAAAAATCCAATCTTTACGAATCACCTCTTCTACAACACTACAATGTTTCTTAAGTAAATTCAACAGCGGTGTTAAGTTATGAATCTGCATGCATGACCAAATCCCCACAAGCGCACCCATCTCCTTAAGCTTTTGAAAGAGATCCAACCCTGGACGAAAAATAATATCATATCGAAATTTTACCATGACAAGGAATGAAATCTCCTTGTTTGATTTCTTTTTTCCTATCCTAGGGCCTTTGTCGATGAAGCAAAACACCATTGACATCCAACAACACAATATGGCTATGAGTAACATGAGATAGCGTTGCCTCTTGAATACTTTGCAAATCACTTGTTTGCTCCCTTTCACATTTATCCGTTGCCACTATCTCGTTGCCTATCCCTTCATCATTTAATTGTACATCATCCTTACAAGATTCAGATATTGCATGCGCTGAAGAAATTGATTTCGGAATTGAAGCCAATAAAAATGATGATGAAGTGGCCCCCATGGTAACGATGTTTTGAGCTGCATTATTATCCATTTCCTGCATGAACTCTGTCATTCTGACATGTGGCACAAGAAATTGTCGCCAAACCCCTCTCTTACCTCATGCCAATGCTGAAAATCCATGTTCTTAATTATTTCATTACATCTGCAAAATGATAATTAGCTGACCTTAAAATTATCAAGGTATATTATTTACCTTGTTAATGTGTGACCCATGTTTGAACTAAAAGCTTCATTAATCCTTGAGAATTTATTTTCTGTATAAATATAAAAGAAATATACAAAAATGCCTTATGTTACACTCATTTACAACTATTCATCACTCTAACAATTCATTATCAATTCTTCTTCGCTATTACCTTCTGAGTGAGGCGAAGAAGGTCTAAGCCACTTGTGAGATGGTTCAAGATCTTTTACATCTTCTATTGATGTTTCCATGGGTCCTGGAGTGTGCGAATGTTCTGTACTCCTCGAGATAACTTCCGGTCTAATATCTGATTGAAGTTCGTTCTCAGACTCCGAGATTGAACCAGATTCACCTTCAGAGCTATCGCACTTATCTGGAGGGAACTTTCTCAAATACGCCTTTATGGATTCGTTGGGGTACTCAGTTGAGACCCAATCTATCCACTTGTTCAGGTCCTCAACCATGGTCTTATCCTTTTCAACGGCAAACACACATGTATGCCGAAGGTAACACTCCTTCAAGACGGACCCCCTAGTGCAGTAGTCAAAAACCCACGCATCACTGTCAGGACCCCTAATCAAGTTGACGATGCTCCGTGCCGCTTGACTTGTAATGTTTGGATAACGTACATTGCCGAATACGTCACTCCCACCTATCGGTGTATCGGATGGAGGTTCAGGGCCGTTGGAGTGCAAACAGATGCCTGGCTAGTCATTTGGAAGCTTGAAATTGTTTGGCGCATTCCTAACAACCAAGTGAACAACGGTATCAATGCACTTGGGATTAGCATCGTTCATATAAAATCCTGTCCACACGATGTCTATTCTTCTTGGCGAAGGTGAAGGCAAAAGTATTGGTGACATGAGCAAGAATCAAGAAATAAATACCTGAAAAAGTAGGTATCAGTGAAGAGCGCAAGCATGAATTCAATAATAAATACCTTCTATGTATATGCTTGCACGGCTAAGTTTCTCCAATAGATCCTCTAGTGCCCTATCTGTCGAAAGATTTTTTGACACCCGCCGATCCATCACGAACAATTGAAACGGTTTCCTACAAGCAGTGATGTTACCCATAAAGTCTCCGAATCTAACAACAAACATCTGTAGGGCTTGTCGTGATTCGTAGCATCCTCCTTTATAAGGTTCAATTCGGTTCTCCGCTGCTGAAGGACTGCCATAAGAGACGGCGTCATCCCAATGTTTTCCTTTTTGGCGTTGGCGTGCAATAGATTCTTGCCTAGATCTTCCGATTGGTTCACCCATTCGACAAGCATATCATCGTTTGTCACATGCAAATATTTGCTGACCTCTTCATATGTTTGAAGTCGAGGTCCAACCCAATTTGTGGCAGTGTATTCCCAACCACTCCTTGAAATGCCTGACCGTCTTCAACTCCATTGCCTTGAGATGAAAAAGGAGAGGTTGGGCTGCTGTTATTAATTTGTAGTTTGCCATCGATCACCAAATCAGCCAAGACTTCCATTCCTCCATCGTTGTTCCATTTAAAGGCTTCAACCATGTGAGCTTGAAATCGTTGTCTACATCCTTTGTAGATTGAACAGACTTAGCCTTCGGCGTCTTACTGGGTTTCTTTTGCAGACTTTTCTGAGGGCTCCCCTTCACTTGTCTGCTTCTTCTTCAGTGTTCCTTTTGAAAAGGATTCCATAATCCCCAACCATTTGGCAAAGATCCTATCTTCGGGGCAAGAAATCAACATCATCAGAAAGGATGTTTCCTTCCCGCCCACCTGGGCCAAAATCAACTGCTGCAATTTCTTCAACTCTCTGAGGAAAAAGACAGATTAATATACCGGCGAGATAAATCCCGCCCAAACAATTTGCTTACCCGGTATTCCGCAGATTGTGTATTCCCTGCGGTAGCTCTTTGTGGTCGCTGAAGAGATTCCCACACGGCTCGCGTGTGTTTAAACTTCTCCCATATTTTGCTGTTGTAGTGGTTGGTGTCGGCAGCGTCCCATTCCGCCGATAACTTATGGTACTGCTCGATTGTGAGATTCGGCTTAGCTAAAAACGCCGATCTTTTTGTCAGCTTCTCACGGGTATGCTCGGAAAGTTTTGTTGCCATCGTTCCTTTGTTGTGTTCATCGAGAAGTCGTTGGGCTGCCGTTATTGTGTGCTGGCCACTAATGATGTAGTACTTGATAGATTTTTTATTCTCCGTCTGAATCTTCATGAGTTGTTCTGGTGTTGTGATCCAGACTTTGTCAGCGCCCTTCCTTCTTTCATAGTATGGACACAAAACAGCATTATGTGGAACGGTATAAGAATTGTCGTCCTTCATCTTCTCCATGAGCTCAGCTACACGTTCCTGGTTGAGTGGCCTGTAATTGAAGTTTGGGTTGACGCTGCAATATTTAACCCTACAAGGATAAATCTTATCATCCAACATCATTTCCTTGTGACTTATTGCAGCATGAGATGCCACAGGTGCAGCTGACAAAACGATTGATGATTTTCTTTTGCGATCCGAATCAACATGTGTGATCCCCGACTGCAGCTGTTCTAGTGTTCTCGGTACACTCTTCCAGCTCCCAAAGCTCCCTAAGCAAATTGAACGTGATCTGTAGAGAACCTGAGACCGAGCCACCCTCTCAATCTCCATTATGATGTCGCTGTGTTCTTCTTCAATGTGAAGAGGGAAGATTGCTCACTTGCTGATTTTCTGTATTGTGAAGCAATATCTCCTGACAATACACCTACTCGATGAGTCTGAAGATTTTCGAAGTAGACATCCAGATGGATCCCCTCCATAGATGGGCTTTCGTTGAGTTGAAGAAGAACTCCAAGGTCAACATCATTAGTGAACACGTGAACGTCATTATCCACAAGTCGACAAAACCACCCGAAATTAATGTTGTAACTGACGACCTCTGGATCCGAGAACGTGACATTGGATGGAACAAGGCATATGTGTCGAGAATCGTCCAATCTGGGTTCGCAGCCTGCTTTCGGGTGCTTGACTAGCGAATCTACTTTCCATTGTTTTGCTTGTCCATGAGATGTGACAGAGGTTAATTTGACAGCAGCCATGGTTGCTCCAATGCGCTTCCCATTTATCTTAAAATATGGCCAAGTTGATTCCAGAATCCCCCTGCCCATCTCTTCTCCTGCTCTTGTCTTTAATGTCACCTCAATTCCACATCTGAATACAAAAATGATTAGTTCAAGTATCCGAGTATAACAGATTTTATTTTAATTCTTACCCAGAATTTGACGACGACTCCATACTAATGACTCGATCTCCTTGTTTGATCAAATCGTCCTTCTGCAAAATAATACACTATGAATACAAATTATATAAAAACGCACACACACTTGTATAAACCCGAATATACAAAAATAATACACAGAGAGAAGTAGACGTAATTAACTGTCCGAAGCTCACATTTGTGTTAGTGCAAAAGAAAGATAACATTTCGTTTTAGAACCACCACAAATGTGAGCTCTGGACAGTTTTACATAGATTCCTAGCTTTTACTCGAAATATTATGATAAGATGATAAAAGTAAATAAAATGAGATATGCAACTTATATATACTAATACACATATATATTCACATGGAAGGTGCGGCGGGATTAATCTCGCCACCCCTTCAATGCCTCCTGAAAGAGTGGGCGGGATTAATCTCGCCACCTTTCTGGAGGCCTTGAACGGGAGTGCGGAATTAATCTTGCCACCCTTCTCGGTCTCAGAGAGAACTGGGCAGGATTTATTTCTCACACCCCTTCAGTGACTCCAGAAAGGGGCGGGATTAATCTCGCCCACCATGTAAGTGATGGTTAAATGAATTTCCCCACCCTTCCCAATTCTCTCCATTGGTATGTTGAAAACCTTCTACGTCTCAGACAGAAACGTTTGGGATTGGTCCGACTCACCAATGGAGAAAAAGAAAGGGTGGCGGGATTCATTCCTCCAACAGGCATTGAAGACTCGGCGGGATTAATCCCGCCGCCCAGGGCCTTCACTCGGTCCCTATGCGGCGGGATTAATCCCGCCGGACGCCAATTCCCTGCGCGGAATCGGGCGGGATTAATCCCGCCGCCTAGGCACTTCAGGCAGGCCAATGGCGGCGGGATAAATCCCGCCCGATTCCGCGCAGGGAATTGGCGTCGCGGGGGATTAATCCCGCCTCCCAGGCCCTTCACTCGGGCCTTAGTCGGCGGGATTAATCCCGCCGAACGCCAATGCCCTGTGCGAAATCTTGCGGGATTAATCCCGCCGCCTAGGCCCTTCAGGCAGGCCAATGGCGGCGGGATAAATCCCGCCCGATTCCGCGCAGGGCATGCGTACGCGGCGGGATTAATCCCGCCCACCATGTAAGGGATGGTGAAATTAATCCCACCACCCTTCTCAGTTCCCTCCATTGGTATTTTGTAAACCTTCTCCGTCTCAGACAGAGTTAGTCGGGATTGATTCAACATACCAATGGAGGAAAAAAGAAGGGTGGCGGGATTAATCCGCCACCGGGTAATGAAGGTTCGGAGAGACTAATCCCGCCGCCCTCTCGTAAATCATGCGCTCACACATATATATTGGCTGCGGCATTTTGAACAGGGATGGGTGGGGGCGGGATTAATCCCGCCGCTTATATCCTGCGGAAGTGCCTGAGCGGCGGGATTAATCCCGCCGCCCTCCGCGAAGGGCATGAGCGTGGGGCCGGATTAATCCCGCCGTTCATGTCCTGCGTGAATTCCCTGGGCGGCGGGATTAATCCCGCCGCCTTACGCGCAGGACATGTCATGCAGGCTCTTCGGTTAGCCTTCCGTGCAGGATCTTTCATGCAGGCTCTTCGGTTAGCCTCATGAGCGGCGGGATTAATCCCGCCGCCCATCCCCTGTAAATGCCCTGCGCGGAATCCGGCGGGATTAATCCCGCCCATTAGGGCCTTCACACAGGCCATTGCCGGCGAGATAAATCCCGCCGCATTCCGCGCAGGGCATGGGTGAGCGGCGGGATTAATCCCGCCGCCGAGGCCCCTCACGCAGGCCATGGGCGGCGGGATTAATCCCGCCGCTCTTCGGTTTGTCTAGAGCGGCGGGATTAATCCCGCCGCCCATAGCCTGCGTGAAGGGCCTCGGCGGGATTAATCCCGCCGCCATGGCCCCAACCATATAGCGGCGGGATTAATCCCGCCGCTCGAGGCTTAGCGTGTGTGCGAGAGATAAAATTAATAAATAAAAAATTTATACAGATAAAAACACCACATATATATATGTGTGTGTGTATATATATATATATATATATATTATATGTATGTATGTATGTATGTATAGGAGTGTACGTGTGTGTGCAAGAGATAGATAAATAAATAAAATTATACAGTACTGGTACACATAATATGTGTGTACATAGGTTATATATGTGTGTATATGTATATCGTGTGTATGCGTGTGAGCGAAACAAATAAAATCATACAGATAAACAAACACACACACACACATATATATACACAGGAGTGTGCGTGTGTGTGCGAAAGATAAAACTAATAAATAAATAAAATTATACAGATAAACACACACATATATATGTGTGTATATAGATATATAATCCATAGAGAAAGAGAGAGATCTGTGAATATAAAGCATATATATAAACTAGTGTTGTATACTATTTGTTAATATTTGCATTGTTATATATATATATATATATATAGTAAAGCAGTTGCGTGTGTGTGGGAGAGATAGATCAATAAAAAAAATTATATAGATACTGGTACACATAATATATGTATGTATATATGTATATAGGTATATATATATGTGTATATGTATATTGTGTGTATGCGTGTGTGAGCGAAACAAATAAAATCATACAGATAAACAAACACACACACACACATATATATACACAGGAGTGTGCGTGTGTGTGCGAGAGATAAAACTAATAAATAAATAAAATTATACAGATAAACACACACACATATATATGTGTGTATATAGATATATAACCCATATGAATATATAAGCATATATATAAACTAGTGTTGTATACTATTTGTTAATATGCATTGATATATATATATATTATGTGTGTGTGTGTGTGTGTGTGTAAAGCAGTGTGCGTGTGTGTGGGAGAGATAGATCAATAAAAAAAAATTTATAGATACTGGTACACATAATATGTATGTATATATGTATATAGGTATATATATATGTGTATATGTATATCGTGTGTATGCGTGTGTGAGCGAAACAAATAAAATCATACAGATAAACAAACACACACCCACACACACATATACATACACAGGAGTGTGCTGTGTGTGCGAGAGATAAAACTAATAAATAAAATTATACGCACACTCCTATACATATATACATACATACATACACACACACACACACACACACACAGATCTCACCTGTGTGCACAGCCGCCGCCGATTTCACAGCCGCCGCCTCTTGAAACCCTAAGAATATACCTAAACCCTAAAGGAATTAAATATATATATTAACCCTAATAGAATATTCCTTCTGAGAATATACTTAAACCCTAAAAAGAATAAAATATAGATTCGCCCTAAACGAATATTCTTTCATTATATTATTAGCGCGTGCGTGTGCGTGGGTGTATCACATACACCCCAAAAATATAAATCATGCAGGGATTTAACATGTGTGTGTCCATGAGAGTGTTAAAGTTTCATGTGTATCAATACATACATACACATTGCATATATTAATACACATAATATATACATACACACGTGTATACACACAGACATACATACATATTACATGGGTTTAGGGTTTAGGGTTTAGGGTTTTGGATTTAGGATGGATCATGCATGGTGTGTATGTATGAGAGAAGAGAGAGTGTTGAAAAATTATTTTTGTACACATTGCATATATTAGTACACATATATACTTACACATATTATACACAGATATACATACATAGTATATGAGAGAAGAGAGACAGTACATATTATGGATCATGCATGGTGTGTATTATACACACAGACATACATACATATTAGTACATAATATTAGAGAGACCGAGTACATATTATAGATCATGCATGGTGTGTATGTTTGAGAGAAGAGACACAGTACATATTAACATGGATCATGCATGGTGTGTATGTATGAGAGAAGAGAAAGTACACATATATACATACAGAGTACACATATATACATACACACGTGTATACACACAGACATACATACATATTACATGAGTAAATTCATTGTGTTACATATTAGGGTTTAGGGTTTAGGATGGATCATGCATGGTGTGAAGAGAGAGTGTTGAAAAATTATTTTTGTACACACATGTATACACAGGGTTTAGGGTTTAGGGTTTAGGGTTTGCTCCCAACAAGCTTAATATAAATATTACACATGTAAATTCAATGTGTTACATACACACAGATTGAGTACATATATCATACATGCGTTGAACATGATGTTTTCAATAAAGAAGCAACATATTTCTTCAGTTTGGTTTAGGGTTGTGCATGTGTGTGCATATGTGTTTTTGTAAGTTCTTGTAATGCGTGTGTAAATTTATGATTGTGTTTATATATGTGTGCAAAACAAACATCGAATAATTAAGAAAATAATATTAATAAACACACTATGAACATATTTTAAATTATACATAATAATATATGATTTTATCTAATATATAGCCATATATAGTTTTAATAATATATATTAATTTAATATTGATAAAAAGGTTTAACATTGAAATATTCTTGAAATAATAAGAAATTAATTGAGAAAATCCCATTAATATATACAAATGTAAATTAAGTACTCAAATAATTAACTAAATTAATTATCATAATCATGTTTAATATTGGAATATTCTTGGAATAATAAAAAATAATAAAGAATATCCCATTAATATAAAGAAGATTAATTACTCAAGTAATTAAGGAAATGATATTAATATAACACTATGAACATATTTTAAATTATACATAATAATACATCATTTTATCTAATATATAGTCATATATAGTTTTAATAATATATATTAATTTAATATTGATAATAAGGTTTAACACAGAATATTCTTGAAATAATAACAAATTAATTGAGAAAATCCCATTAATATATACAAATGTAGAATAATTACTGCAATAATTAAGAACAAGACTAATTTAATTATGATAATCAGGTTTAATATTAGAATATTCTTCAAATATTAATAAAATAATAAAGAATATCCCATTGATACTAGGAAATGAAAATAAATACTCGAGTAATTAAGAAAATAATAATAATAAACAGACTATGAATATATTTTAAATGATACATAATAATATATCAATTTATTTATTGTATAAGTATATATTTATATATATATATATAATATAAATATACTTGAATACTAAGAATGTAGAATATAGTCTAAAATTTCGTAATATTAAACAGCTTGAATCACTTGAATAACATTAAATGCAATTTTAAAATACTCATTGGAACTGGAGAGTATATATGTCAGAGTGTCGGATATTTGTGTCAACTCATCTTAAATTTTATTTTCTGTTCTTTTTAAAAAATTTGAATTTCTGACATATGTATTGTCGGTCTGACATGTAAATTTGAAAATGCATTTAATTTCCCACTCAAATTCAGATCTGGTTCTTTCTCCGGCAAGGGTTTCTTCATTTCTGTATTTTTCACTCTTTAGATCTTCTTTTTTCTTCATAGTGATCATCTCAGGAGCGAGATTAAATTGGGTGCTATTCTTTATAGGAAAGCACGGCGCCTTCAGTGCTGTTTACAAGTAAGTATTATAAACAAATTTAAAAATACTTATAAAGATTCACTCTCTTACATTCTCTCTTAAAATTACAATTTAGGGGTTTAGGAATGCATTAGGATTATAATATATTCCGTTAGGGATTTATCCCGTTTAAATATCCTTTTAACTTAATATTCTAGGTTAACCGGGCGGCGGGATTAATCCGGCCATTTCTTTTTCGCCTCTTCGAAGAGGTGGCGGGATTAATCCCGCCACCATCTCTCGGGCAATGCTTCTCCGCCACTGAAAAAGAGTGGCGGGATTAATCCCGCCGATAACCTTCTCAACTGATGAAGAGTTACCAGAATTTATTAGAAAGAGTTGTCGGCGGGATTAATCCCGCCAACCATTTTAGGAGGCAGGGAAGGGGTGGCGGGATTAATCTCGCCACCACATCCCTGTTTTAAGGATTTGGGGACAGGATTTATCCCGAGATCTCTTTGAAATCATAGTTTTGGAGAGAGTTATGTGCGGGTTTAATCCCGCCACCCATTCCCCGTCGTAAGAATTGTGGGCGGGATTAATCCCGCCGACTCTCTCCGAAGGGGAGTCCGGCGGGATTAATCCCGCCGACCGTTCCTCGGAGAGAGTCGGGGATTAATCCCGCCGGACTCCCCCGAGGAGGAAGAGGCGGCGGGATTAATCCCGCCGGCTCTTCCTTGTCGGAGGGAGTCCAAGGCGGGATTAATCCCGCCGACTCTCTCCGAAGGGGTTGAGTCCGGCGGGATTAATCCCGCCGACCGTTCCTCGTCGGAGGGATTCGTGGCGGGATTAATCCCGCCCATCAGTTGTATTAATCAAACATGAGATATTATCTCTAAACATAATTATGTATTATTGCATATGCATATTATTAAGTAACCGTAATTCAGATTTCTTAGAAATATTGCATAAACAGATATCATAAATAATACAATTATTTATGTGCAGGACAATATGTTTAATACTGGAGATAAAGTATGTCTTCTTCGGAACAACGAGATAGTTGGCACTGGAACTGTGGAAGTTCGAGATAATAATGCATCATGTCACAATATTGCCCAAGGATCTTGTGTGTACGTATGGGTGAACACCATTTACAAGCATGTTGAGGTTCTGGGAATGGAATTTGAGGAGGGTTCTCCTGTATTGTGGAATTTGGATGAAGTCAAGGCTGACACAGAATATGCAGAGTCACAAACAAATAGTAGCACGAGTTTACCAGATGATGGCTTGCCTGCTGTGATGGATGAGGTGATTCTCTTTCTTCGTGAGATTGAAGTCGGAAGAGGCATCATCACAGCTATAAATCCAATGGAAGCAGTGTCAGAAGAGAAACTAGGGTCCGACTTCGTGGGTGTAGTTGTGACAGAGGTTTCACCTAATGGCACATTGTATCCTGGATCCCTCGTGAGGTGGCGAACATCTGAATTAAGACGGCAAGATGGTTCAACATATTCTGGGTTGGATTTCAATAATAACAACCCGGAAGAACAACTCATATTTGAAGAGGTTCCTTGCATTGGTCCTATTGTAAGAAAAAGGCGATTCATGGGTTGTAGATCTTCCCTGCAAGTTTCAGCAAGAGGGTAAAGATGGATCCTACATCTTCCGAAAGTGTTACGAGCATTTCCACGATTGACTGTTGCAAGAAGAAGTGTTGTCAGATGGCAGACCGGAATGAAATTACCCAATGTAGACATGTCTTTCGTATGCTCACCCAAAAGCAAAGGCATGAGTTTGTATATGCTGCACTAACTGGGTGTAATTGGCCTCGGACACAGGTTATCAGAGTACATCCATGGTATTTAATAAGGTGGCCATCTGCTTCAAAGCTTGGTACAGTATATACGGGATCCCAAAGACCACGTTCTACCGTCGGAGGGATGAGTGGCTAGATGGAGCGCGAACCTCAGTTCATGGGAACACTCGCTTGGTCAAAACCCGCTCTCACATCATGGCAGCCATAGAGATACTCAAGGCTTTTGTGGAAGCAAATGCAGACAGGATGCCTCACAAATGCCGAACCACCAGGGGTCAGGGAAAATCTCAAGGTTTTGCCTTCAATCTACACTCAATTGAAGCTGTGTGAACATGTGAACAAGTGCCTCAGTTTGATGGGGCTCCAAGCAATCTGCACTGGTACCTTCAACAACATATGGAATACTCATTTTAAGGATGTGGAGATTGCAAAACACTCTAGCTTTTCCAAGTGTGACACTTGTACATCATTGAAGGCTGCAGAGGCTTGTGCAAAAACCTTGGTGGAGATCACTGCCATTCAAAGAAGATGGAGGCCCACATGATTGCACAACAAACTTGCCGGTCTCAGTACTATGCACACCGCATGCTTTTGTGTCACGCCCATCAGAGTACCTGTGCTTGATCCATGACAAGATGGATCATTCAAAGACCAGCATTCCAAAGCTCTTTGCAACACCAAAGTGCCTTGGAAATGTCATGAAACTTCCGATTTCATTGACAGGTGTGCTAACACATGGACACGGTTGTGAGTCATATGGACACTTTTCACTTCCACATTGGTCTAGCGACTCCAATTTCACTATTGGGTCGTTAGCCATGTGTTTCAGAAACCTTGAAGCCCACTCACAGACAAGTCCTATCAGTGATCTCAAAGTGAAGAAACAACACCTTCAACCTTTACATAATGCTCTCATGAACACGTCTGCACTTGAGGCTACTTGGGAATATGAGAGGCATTGTCAAAGCCTGCACACAAAAGATGGCCCTGTTGAGAGTTCTGGTTCAGTGGAGGGATCTAGCTCAAATAGTGTACATGTGTCCTCAACATCAAATAAGCTTCCTCGTCATTTGCTTTTACAGATGGATAGTGCAGAGAACAAAATAGGTAAATCATTTTACTTAAGGGTTTCTCAAGCTCATACTTACTTTTATTTTCTAGATATGTGCTAGCATACTTGTCAATGCTTGTTGCCAAAGGTGTGTTTGAAACAACACGCTCAGTTTCCTTATGGTTGGTCACACTCATGAAGATATTGATGCGTTCTTCAGCAAGGTCTCCAACTCTACAAAAAGGACAAGTGCACTTACTTTACCGCATATGATGAATCTTTTTGAAAATTGCATCTCCAAAAAAAGTTGTGCT
The DNA here is from genome assembly GCA_003024785.1 of Selaginella tamariscina. Lineage (NCBI taxonomy): Eukaryota > Viridiplantae > Streptophyta > Lycopodiopsida > Selaginellales > Selaginellaceae > Selaginella > Selaginella tamariscina. The sequence continues at coordinate 113,933 of PUQB01000040.1, forward strand.
TTGCTTGTGACTGAGGTGCCAGACTTCAAAAAATTTCTCAAGGAGTATATAAAAGAAGGGAGTGATTCTTTAGTTGGTCACCTTGTGCCGCTACAATTCTTTTTCTCCATACGAGATGGTATACCTATTATGCAGTACAAGTTACGGCCATCAGAGCAGGAGTGGTTACCGAAAGAGGGCTTAATGCTCTTCAAAAGTGGAGAGGATGGAAAGCCACTTCTCCCAGAAGGACAACCAGACCCTATTCCATTGAGTGCCCAGCTCAAGGAACAAGAGGTTATTATTGATGGCATCAAAAAATATGTGGCATGGGTTCAAAAATCGATGCCAAAGAATTCTGATAAGGCAACTGGTTACTCAGAACTATATAAGCATGTGGTCGACTATTGGGAGACTGTTGTTCGAGAGTTGGAAGGGCCTACTGTCACAAGTACAGAATTGCAACACCCTTTCTGGCCTAAAACAAGGTGGCGAGAGGAGATTGAAATGACATCACTGAGCATAGACGACATAGAAGCCAGTAGTGATGTGGAAGTGCAAACCCCACACTTTGTTGGACAAAGGAACCAAAAACCTAAAGCATACTTTGATTGTTGCCAGGATCTTCAAAAACTAATGATGGTTCTCATTACTCCAGATGCGTCATATAATCAGCCTATTTGGATGGGTCAAATTATCGACACACCTGAAGTAATCACAAAAAATAGTATTGTTAAGGTTGCATGGTTCAAACCACAAAAAAGGCGACACGAGAAGGAGAGCGAAAGATATAATGGATGCCTAGAGAAAACATGGTCTCCCAATCAAAAAGACCCAGCATGTTTTATAAATGTTAAATCCATTCGATATGGGTGGATGTCAAGAAGCGTTGATAAAGTCACGATTAACAAAACTGCAAGGGAATGTATGTTTTCTGAAGCTTAAAGCAATTACAAAATTATAAAATATCATATATTTAATATTCATAATTATTATAAACTCTTTAATAATAGTACCAAATTGTATACTTAACTATATAAATTTAAAAAATGATATGGAAGATTGACTATATTATTATAGGATTTTATATATATATTATTACTACTACAAATTTTTAATTAATAATGTTATATTTAAATATTAATATTTTAATAACAACATCAATATTTATATAATGTACCTCTTATGCTCTTCCTTAATTGTTATATTAGGCAATATATTATATAATTTAATACCTTCTACTTTTATAATGTTATTAATTTTTGTTCAATGAATGCTATAATTTATTAAAGGGTAGAATACAAAATAGAATATTCTAAAGAATATTCTCTTTTCAAACATATATTCTAAAGAATATTCCTTTAATATTAGAAAATGCTAATTAAATAGCTAAAATTGCTAATTATTAGGAAATGGGACTATAGCCATGCCCATTTTAGTTACAACTTGCATATACATAAAAAACTAGTATTAACACCATTTAATCTTTATATAACTTAATTAACACCATTACATAATAATACGTTTGTAACAATAATACGTACGTTACATAAAATGGTTTGTAACAAAACTTAACTTAAATAATTATTAAAACGACAGATACCTTCATTGGCTTGTTACTGTTAACACTATAAGACTTTGTTGCTAATAAGAAGATTTGCAAAGCAGCATTGGTTTAACATCATCTGCACCTGATGATAATAATTAATACTATTAAATTAGAAGGGGAGAGAAGAGTTCAGCTATTTTTAGAGATCTTGATAAAAAGGATAGATTTGCTGAGTTTGTTTCTTATACATTGTAACCAAGTAAAGGTCATCTTTTTATAATTGAGATCCTTAAGAGGATTGATTCAAGGCTTGTGATCCTTCATAAAAAAAACAAGCATTGGATTGGAAAGAATTTCATTAAAACATCATTAGTTATTCAATAAATATATATATATATAATGAGTGCCTACAAAATACAACGAAGATGACATTTTTGAGTTGCCAACCCCAAAGGATACCATTAGCAAGTATTTGGGAATGGAGAGGAAAGAAGCTTGCCACAACTAGACACATCTAAGCACCACTCATTAGCAAGTTCTTGCACAAGTGAATTGAAGTAGATGTGTTGGGCATTTAAAGTGCATGAACCTTTTGTGTCCTTTTCTCAACTTTACTAAAAGTGAACAAATGTCATTTCAAGAGTTTGGTGTTGTCACGACCCGATACAGAATATAGCATAACTTACAAGATATGGCCTATAAGATATAGGATATGGATACAAGAATATGCCTACAGGATATACCTATAGGATATATCTTACATGATATATTATAGGATAAAGAACATTATTTTTAGTTCATGTTTAGATTAGCTCTTGGAGTATCATTTTTAGCTTATGCTTAGATTAACTCTTAGAGTTGTGGAATATAAAAGCTCCGACTTAATTATTGTACAATTAATTATTATCAACACTAGTTATTTTACGATCATTCTTATCTTGTTTCTTATTCTGTCTTGAGTCAAGCCTCCTTGTTCTTATCCTGCTTTGGGTCGTGGCTTGACAGTTTGATAATAACTACTTTCATAGCTCCCTGATTTCCAGTTACTTTTTTTCTTGGTTCTTTTTCTCTGTTTTCCTCCTTTTTTCTTTCACAGATCATGACAGATTTTGAGCAATTTCAACGCGAGCATCAAATGTGCTTCATGAGTTGGCCACTTTGCACCAAGTGGTACAAATTTGCAAGGTCCACCAACACGACGCATCAGCTGTTGATTGCATCCTCCAAAGCTGTTGCATAGGTTCTCTCTCAAGCATTCATGGTTTCCTCTCAATCGAACTCTTCTTTAGAGTCGAAAATCAAATGCTAAGAAGTTCAATGGCAATTGTGCCGATTTCCAGGTTTCTTGAATCATATCAGGCTTTTAATTCGCATGCAACCACACCGTTACTTGACTAATGCATAAAAGGTTGGTCTTTTGGGATCCTTACTAGTTGGATCCCCATGGGCTTGGGTTGCCCCTTTTCTGAGCGTGATGACCCATTGATGGAAGACCTTGAAGGATTCATGGCTGCTTGGAAGCCTGCTTTGGAAGTCCTGATAAGTACCATTTCACATGCACGAAAGTTAAGAAAGCTCACACAAGGATTCCGACTAGTTTCCGTTTATGCATCCAAATTTTAAACAACTTTGCACGAACATTCTATGGGATGAGATTGCATTGATCGAACACTTCCGTTTGGGTTGAGGGATAACGTGAAGGACCTTCTCTTTACATTACGATGCCCAAACCTTAATGGAGATTATGCAACATGCCATTTGCTGCGACAACCATTTGTTTGAGCGTTGTTAGGAAAAATCTCCATCACAGTTCTGCAAGTCAAATCAATAGTTGTAGCACATGTTCTTATGACATAATCCTAAAATACAAGCGTGACCCACTTTTAGCTGCTGAGAAACAACGTCATTGTAGTAAGAACTTATGCTTGTATTGTGGGAAGCAGGACACAAGGTGGCAAAATGTTCTATTAAAGCCAGAAAGTTTAAAACATGTGAAGTTGAAGTTAAAGTTCTTCAAATGTTTACTTTGTTAGGAGCGCGAAGTTGGACGTAGGTGCAGGTTCCATTGGTGTTCTCACACCATTCCATCGCTCAAGTTTCCTATACACATTCACCTCAATAATTGGAGCTCAAGGAGTTTGCCCTTTTAGACATTAGTGTAAATGTATGCTTCATGGATGACACTTTTGCAGTTCAACATGGCATTCTGGTGATAAAGTTTGAAGAGTGTAGTTCCTGTAGAGGTTGCAGATGGTCGTTTGATTGCTTCTGGCGCAGTTACCCATGCTACCCACACCTCTCTCTTGCACCCATGGAGCATTCCAATTGTTCGATAAGACTCAGACGACTCCTTGTTTTGGCCTGCCCATGGTTCGTGGTTTGCAAATCCTTAAATCAACTAGAATCTAGGACGCTCACGTTTTCCTCTCTTTAGCAATTAGGATTATTCTGCGTGCAAGATATGACCTTAGTGTCTTAGGCAGTACAAGCTATAGGATTGACCGTGCATGCTCCTATATCAGTGTCGAAAGGTTCCTCCTCGACAGGATCCACTCCTATCAGTTCGTTAGCACATTTCGTAGGCTCTCCTCACTCCTGTGCATTCACAGACTTTTGTACATGGTTTTTTCAATCCTATACACTTGTCAACATCAGCATAGGTTTTCCCCGATCTTGCTTCTTTTTATTACTTTGCTTCTGTTCCATCCTCTAAGATCCTTCATCTTTTTCTTTTACAGCTCCCTCCTTCTCCTCTCTGCGTTCTTACCACTAAATCCTGCTCCTTTTCATTTTTTGCTTTTCAAAAATACTCCTGCGTCCTCTTTTACCTCTCTTGTATTTGACTCTTTTGTTTTTCAATCTCCTTCTCCTTCTCCTACTTCTTTCTTTCCATACAAGTATCACTCTTTTCAGGATGTTTTTGATAAGCACAAGGCTGCAATTCTTTCTATTCACAAGTCCTACGATTGTCCCATTGATCTTGTGGAGGGAAAGACTTCATCGTTCGAACCAATTTATGCACTGTCACCTACAGAATTAGAGGTTCTTCGCCAGTACATCAAAGACAACTTGGCATCCAGCTTCATTCATCACTCAAAGTCCCCTGCAAGAGTACCTATCTTCTTTATCAAGAAGAAAGATGGGAGTTTTTGTTTAGTCAGGGTTTGAATCAAGTCACCATCTGAAATCAGTACCCATTGCCATTGATCCCGAAACTTCTCGATTGACTACGAGGAGCAAAAGTGTTCATGAAGATTAACTTATGAGGGGCCTACAATCTCGTACAGATTCATCTAGGTGATGAGTGGAAAATTGTCTTTCATATAAGGTATGGAACTTCAAGTACACGGTGATGCCTTTTGGATTTACAAATGCCCCAACCGTGTTCCAACACATGGTGAATGACATCTTTTGCGACTTCTTAAACTAGTTTGTGATGATCTACCTCAATAACATCTGATTTTCTCTAAGGACCAGGCGGCACATAACAAGCATGTATGACTAATTCTACAGAAGCTTTGCGAACATGGCCAATATGCAAAGTTGGAGAAGTGTTTTTTCAATAGGGATATTATGGAGTTCTTGGGCTACATCGTCTCTCCTGTCAACGTCTCAATGGACATGCACAAATGAAGACTGTCATGGAGTGGGAGAGGCCTAAGTCTGTATGAGACATACAATGTTTCTACAGGCAATTCATATAGGACTTCTCCAAGAGTGTACTTCCACTCACGAAACTCACCAAGTGCACAGGGGATTTCTCTTGGTTTGACAAGACGGAACATGCATTCACAGCACTTAAGGATGCCTTTCACGACAGCTCCAATTTTAGCACATCCTGATCCTTCTTGTCCCTTTTTTGTTGAAGCAGATGCTTTGGACTTTGCAGTAGGTTTTATCCTATCACAAATTGGAGAAAACAAGTTACTCCATCTTGTACCCTTTCACTCTCGTAAGTTCTTTTCGACAGAGATTAATTATGAAATTCATGACAAGGAACTCAAGGCCATTATGGATTCGTTCGAGGAGTGGCGGCACTTCCTATTTTCTCAAATGGCTCGAGTTTCTCAGTTGGCGACAAGCTCGGTGGGCAGAATTCCTATCATGTTTTGATTTTGTTATCGTTTACAAGCCTAGTTTTCGGAATGGCAAAGCGGATGCATTGTTTAGGCACTCTTACTTTGTATTGACCTCGGGCGATCCTGCATACAACTGTCAAAAGCAAGTGTTGATCAATTTCAGCTTGTGGTACTACATGTTCATTAGGCTCTAACAAATTCAACACTTTTATAGGGCATCCGTTTGCAATTGGTTACAAACGACTTGGCAAAGAATGTGTTCTCACACATTAGTCCTGACATTACAAGCTCCTCTTCCTCCAATTCCCGTACAGACTACAAGTTATTTGTCATACAGGACGGACTCTTGTACCGGAGGGGTCTCCTATACATTCATGTTGGTGTTTATAGGACTTGTGTGGCATAGGATTGTTATGACCCCGGCTATATAACATTTTTGTATGGCCAAGACAGTTGAGTTGGTGACTCGCAACTAATGGTGGCCTGGGTTGCGAGGTTTTGTGGAAATGTTTGTACGGAGTTGTGACACTTACAATAAGTCGAAGATGCCTCGTCACACGCCCTCTGGTCTTCTTTGTCCTCTTCATGTTCCTTCTAGTTCTTGGAGATCCATTTCTATGGATTTCTTCACAGATCTTCGATTTGATGTAATGCTTGTGATGGTTGACCGTTTCACTAAATAGGCTCATTTCCTACCCTGTAACAAGACAGCTACAGGCCAGACAGCTGCTGAGTTGGTGATCCGTGAAGTGTTTCAACATCATGGTCTTTCTGAGAGTATTATTTCTGATTGAGGCCCACAATTCACGTCCAGATTTTGACGAGAGTTTCTCCGGAGTTTACAATTAAAGTGGATCTTTTTTTAGGATATCATTCGTAAACTGATGGGTAGTTAGAATGCATGATTCAGACCTTAGAGCAGTATCTTCGCTACTTCATCAGTTACCAACAGGACAACTAGTTGAACCTTCTTCCTATGGTGAAGTTTGCTTATAATAATTCCGTTCACGCATTTATAGGCTAGACACCTTTTTTCACTCTTACAGGCTACCATCCACGTTTTGACTTTGCTCCTCATGTTTTTCCTTCTTCTGCTCTTGCAGTACAAGATCGTCTCTAGCATCTTCGTCAGGTACATGATAATCTCCAAGTTCATCTTCAACAATAGGAACGGTACAAGCGTCAGGCTGATGCTCATCGTTAGTCGACACTTACATACAAGGTTGGTGATCTCGTGTGGCTTTTTCGTCAGCATATCTGCACCAACATGCCTTCTTCTAAGTTAGATTTTCAATGATTGGGCCCTTACAGGATTGTGGCTATAGCTTTCTGACTAGAGCTACCATCTACTGTGAAACTTCATCTTGTGTTTTACACCTCTTTATTGAAACTGTATCATCATTCTTTTCTTCATGGTTGTGCTTCTTCTGGTCATTAACAATGAACCTGAGTACGAAGTTACAGCCATCCTTGATTCTCGTCTTCATCGCTGCCAACTTCAATACTTGGTAAATTGGAAAGGTTATTTGCTTATCGATTGCACTTGGGAACCTGTATCCAATTTACTCCATGCTTCTTTCAAGGTTGCTACCTTCCATCAACGTTATCTTACTAAACTAGGTCCTACGACTCGTGGAACTCGTCCTTAAGGAGGAGGTGCTGTCACGACCCAATACAGAATACAGGATATGCTTACAGGATATGACCTACATGATACAAGATACATGATACGGGATACATGATATGCTTACAGGGAGAAGGTGTTGTCACGACCCGATACAGAATACATGATATTTATAGGATACATGATACAAGATACGGGATACAGGATATGCTTATAGGATATACCTATAATATATGCCTACAGGATATACTTACAGGATACATGATACAGGATACCGGATACAGGATATGCCTATAGGATATGCCTACAGGATATGCTTATAGGATATACCTACAAGATAAGAGACATTATTTTAGCTCATGCCTAAATTAGCTCTTGGAGTATCATTTTTAACTTATGCCTATATTAGCTCTTGGAGTTGTAAATATTAAAGTTCCGACCTAATTGTTGTACAATTAGTTATTATCAATACTAATCATTTTACGATCATTCTTATCATGTTTCTTGTTCTTGTCTTGTTCCTTGCTCTTGCTTTACTCTTGAGTCAAGCCTCCTTTTCTTATCTTGCTCTTGGGTAGTGGCTTGACACATTGTGACCACCACAATAGTTTTTTATCCTCTACACATATAAAGCTAGATATTCAATTAATATAGTTGTTGCAAATAGTCCAAGGACCAATTAAAGAGTTATAGAATTCTAAGTGGTTTGTGAAATAATCATAAAAGAACTTTTTAAATTAATGATTAATATAATTTATAACAAACTTATGGAAATCTTGAAACAACTCACCATTCATATAAGGCAAACATCATATTATTATTGATTTCTTTAACTCTGGATTAGAACATAACTCGTGAATGAATAAAACAAAACCAAGAATAATGAAACACATTTAAAGAAGACTGCAAGAGCCTTTTATAATTAAAGAGAAAGTTGTTGACCCTCTTCATTCATGTTATTCATGTTCAATGACAACCTTTAATAAAATATAAAAAGAACAAGAGAAAAAAACCCAAAATATTTCAAGCACATAATAACTGTATAGAAGTGGTGCAATAGAGAATTGTTTAAAAGTCAAATAGTAAAGATTATCGTTACAATATTTTAATAAAAGATAAAGAGCTGGAGCCTGTGTTTATATATGTACTTCGTCTACAATTGCATGCATGGACTAAACAAAAATGTAACTTATTTTCTCCATGTGTATATCTTCTTAAGTGATTATCTCTTGTTTGTTGGTTATGCAAAAAATAATGAACTTTCAATTATTAAATCTATATGTAAGTGCTCAATCTTAATAAATTCACTACATGGAAACAGGTCTTCTTGTTTTAATAAAAGTGCATAACAAAATTCACTTCAAATTTTCTTTTAATCCATTGAAAGATATTTCTTATTAATTTAGCCTTAGTTTGGCAAATATAATCTAAGTCAGCAAATATGTTATTATACATAAGTTTTTCATAATATATTCTCAATATATATGTGGAATTTAGGGAATATACTATTCTTCTCTTGTTCCTTAGACATTTTGTTGGAGTCCGGACCATACGTCCTTCGAAAGGTGGAATTGTTGTAGATCCAGCTCCACGTGGTGGCGAAAGTGTTTTGTCCTTCTGACCCTCATCTACTCTTCCTGCCGTCCCCTGTAAACCTTCCAGAACAAAGCCTACATCCTGTAGTTCTCTGACCTCCTCACTTGTCAGCTTTGTTTCCTTGAGCACAGGCCAGACTGTTGGTTTGTTGGAATTCGTGACTGAAGAATTTTGCCATTTAGCCGCGTGAAACACCCTGAATCTTTTGGGCAGAACCACATCATATGTGTATACTCCTCATTCCCCAAGGCATCAATGTACATTCGTTTTCCATAGAATCCTGGTGCTGGCACTTTGCTTGGATAACCGATTGGTTTTCCACACATAGCAGTTCCTTCCTGAATCATCCCCAACACTTAACCTTACTAGATGTTCCGATTCGTCTGATGGCCCACTCTGTTTGAGCAATCTCTCTCTCCAAAACCTCTTCGAACCTTAACCTCTTTCTCCTGTTGTTTTGGACCACCTGCTCTGTGTACTGTACATCATGTCTGTGTGAACGTCGAGCATCAGACTGTTCTGTTCCTGTGGCTGTTCTCCTCACAGTTTGCACTCAAACGTTAGTGGTACTCGTGAACACCGGGCTGGTCAAGTGTTCCTCGCCTTTCACCAGATTGATAATTGTTGATGGAGATACACTTTTCCCCTCAAAGAGTTTGCGTTGCACTCGTTTCAACAGAGTTTCCTTCGAAGGCCCTGACCTTGTATACCTCCCTTCTATTGCCACTTTCACCTTCGCACTTTGCATAACTGCATCGGTGGTTTAACATTGTCGCCCTCCAACAGTGGTACTCTTTTGGCCAATCTTGCTCTTCTTGCTCTCGCATGAATCACTTCAGCATTGTTTGTAGTTGGAACGCTCGCGAGTCCTTCTTCTGTCATGTCTCCCAGTTCCGCCATGGAGATGTGGTCCTCATGCCTGATCCACCAAGACAGCCATGTCTTCAAAGCTCGAATGTTTGACGCTCGTCCTTCCCAAAAAGACTCGAGAATTGCCAGTTGTTTTCTTAGATTGTTTCAGTGCTGCAGGCTAGGCACGAGCAAGCTTCATGTGTTCTTCACGATGTTCTTCTGCGATCCATTCCTTTGTCACCTGCCGCATGGATTGCATAAAGTGAAACAGACAGCTTTTTTCCCTCCCTTTCATCTTTTTTTCGTTGTTGAATACTTGGCGCAAGGCTATCCATATCGCTCCAGCCTCATCCGACATGAAACCACCAAAGTTAACATTCTCCAAACCCTACTTCTTACAAACCTCTAGCATTGTGTTCAAGAACTTCAGCACTGCAACATTATCTTCACGGCACATATCTGCGTAAGCTACAGTCACCATGGATCTGACACTGTAAGAGAGCATTAGATAACAAAGATTAAAAAGTGTTATGAAGAGTTCTACAACTTACAATGGGTCATAAAGGTGTATTCCAATGTGTCGCCAGTCTGGTATACGATGCGTGTGGTCCAGAACAACCCATTGATCATGAAGGTCTCCTCCACTTTGACACCCTTTGATGTAGTCAACTCCTGAACCCGGTCCTCAACTGTCATTTTGAAGATCAGAGGCTGCTCCTTAGCACCATGCAGTTCCCATCCCTGGAACATGTATGGCATGAATGAAAGGTATTGGCAACTTTGTCTTCAGCTCCAGAAGACCCTCGTAACCCTCTCTTAAAGTGTTCTCCTTCTGTCTTGATTGTGTAATCCAGTCCCGAGTCCTAAAGGAAAGGTCAGAGATCTAAAGAAAAATACCTTCGATGGTTTGTAAGAGGTTCAAGTTTTGAGAGTAAACCAGTGTACGAGACTTCTCCTTCTTCCTTGAAAAGTTTTTCAAAGATGAGCTCACGTGCAGCTTGAAACTCAATCACTCATTGATTGGTTCACGGACTGCTCTTTACCACGTTGCTGACACTAGATCTGGCACGTTGAATGTTTGAAGCTGACACTGAGGGGCTGACTGGATGCTGATAACACCTTTGTGAATGAACAACCTTATAAAAGAAATGTCGTTTGGCAGAATGTAGTACACATAAGTCGGACAAGTGTGCACTAGCAATGGCTCCTCTCCACAATGCTTACATTTCATGCCTATTACTTTGCCTGTCTCAGTTGTCTTTGCCTTCTCCATAGCACCCTGAAGTGACATTCATTTGCTTTCTTCTCAAAAGCCAAGTAGGGGCAAGTAGGATTGATGCATTTGAGATGTCCGACACATGAACTTCGACTGACTCGCGCCGGAACATGCCAGTGTGTTGTGCTCAAGTGTGTCCAATGGTAGCAGCCATCCTTGCGATTCATCCCCAAGTACTTCTTTGTGCTTTCTTTCTTTGGGGGAAGTTCGTAAATGACATTTCCATTGTATATCTGCGGTAGTTCAGAGACTCGTTTAACTTCAGACGAACCAATGAGATCCTTCCCTATCCTACATTTGTCTGCTCTTAGAAGACACACCAACATGGATTCCTCACGCTCCTTTGTCCGCAACCTGAACAACAGGCCCTTTGCCGAGCACAATGTGTAAAAGACAAACTGATTTTGTGCAGTGCCTTTTGGTAACAACTCCACATCTTCTCCAGAACTCGTGGAAACTAACATCAATTGAACCACATGTATACTGAACCAACAAGGAATGTTGAAAGCAAAGTGAAGATCATGTTCAAACACAAAAGCATTTCCATCTTCATCGACTGGGAAATCTTTGTCAATGCCTTCATAGGTAACTTTGGCCATGACAAAGCAAGGAGAAAGCTCGGTGGTTTAGGAAAGCAAAGCAAAAGATTAAACACACTCTCGTTCGCCAAAAAAATTTATAATCGTTGATAATAAACGTGAATACACTTTTGTATATAGTTAATTTTACGCTGCCCAGCTCACAGTGTTCTTAATGCTGTCCTCTCTAATATCACTGATTTAATTTAATTACTACCTTTTATGATTTGAAATATCTTCACCTTTACCAATTATTCACATATTTTAATATTAACCCTAAATATTAATGTCACATTTATTTCGTAGGGTTCACTGTTTTCATTGCGGCTAGGGTTTTTGGTAGATAGGGTTTACTGTTTCCACTGCGGCTAGGGTTTTTCAATCTCAGATCTGAGTTCTGAAATCTCCTCCAAGGGGCTTGAGAGGAGCGACGCCATCCATTTCGAGTCAATTTGTGCAGCGCCCAAGTAAATCAATCGAGATTTCTGTGCCGATTTAGATTGTCGACACCATCCTGCTCAATCGACAGCCACAAGGTATGTGCAATTTCTTTATTTTATGATTTGCGGCTCAAATAATTTATTTTTCAGAGATAAAGGGTCTTCCCATTTGTGCCGACTGAGAGCGACGGCACCATCCTAGTTCAGTCGGCAGCCACAAGGTATTTTCGATTTGTTTATTTTTTTCTTTGCTGCTCAAGTATCCGTATCACAATGTTTTTTTTTTCAGAGTTAATGTGTCTTCCCATTTGTGTTGCAATCCCAGAGATAAAGGGTCTTCCCATTTTTGCTGACTGAGAGTGACAGCACCATCCTGGTTCAGTCGGCAACCACAAGGTATTTTTGAATTTGTTTATTTTTTGCTTTGCGGCTCAAGTATTTCTTTTTTCAGAGTTAATGGGTCTTCCCATTTGTGCCGTCTAAGAGGGACGGCACCATCCTAGCTCAATCGGCACCATTATCTCTTAGTGCCATCCGAGAGGGTCGGCACCAACTATCTCAGTCGGCAGGATTTGTTCTTCTACATCTTTGTGCCGACTAAGAGGGTAGGCACCATCTAGCTTGAGTCGGCAGCCACAAGGTTAGTCATCTTTGATTTTTATTTTTCCTTTTGTCTCCTAATCAATTGACTTGTGTGTTTGCTTTCCAGAGTTTACAAAATGGTGAGAGCTTCAAAACGTCTACTAGAGACTGCGCCTGATGAAGAGCCACGGAAGAGAAGAGGATATCGAAGCACAAGCGAGGAAAGAGAGAAGAACCATCTAATGTAGCAAAGGAGGATCCTCCAGTGACTCAGTCGAAGTAGTACCAGTTGAGCAGGAGCAGCCTCCATCAACCATCACAGATTTCCCGGAGAGCTCGTCGCAGTTGCCTCCTTCATCCGCTGAGGTTGCAGTCCTGAACGAACAAGTGCAGATGACAGAGGCAGTTGAAGCTAGCAGGATGATTTGGAGGAGGCAGTCAGCAAAAAGAGAGGCCGTGGGAAAGCTGATCCAAAAGGCAAGAAGGCGAAGAGCGATAAGGAGCCGAAGGAGTTATACAGCATACCGGCTAGCCTGCATTTGCATACCGGCTAGCCCATCTGTAGAATGCATTCGAACAAGGTGGTTCAACGAGTGAACCCAGGGGACTTGGACATGCTGGTGTCATTCGTTGAAGAAGGCTGGTTATCTACGCAACACGGCCTTGTTCATTTTGTCCATCGGAGATCGGCTCACTGCTGAGGAGCTATCGGAGATGTCGAAGGACACAGTTCAGTACGAGCAGCACTGGTCTTTTGAGCAAGCTCTTACTCAGCCGGAGTACAAACAATGGGCTTCAAGGCTCTCAAATCGAAAGTTCAGCTGCTGGGACGGGAAACCATAGGCTACAGGCTTTGCAGAAGCTCTACCGGGAGGATGCAGAGGACAACTAGCGATGGGCTATTCGCGTTCAATTGAGTTCATCTCCACGGAGAACCTCGACAATCTTCAACTAGTTTCGATGTTCCAATCAATAAACATGTGAGTATTTTCTTTCCTTTTTGTTAAGGGTCTAAACTTACAGTTTCATTAAACAGATCTTCAGCAACATCTGTGGAAACAACACTACCACATATTCTCCTCGCTGTAAAGGCGGTCTGCACTAGTACCGAAGGAACTCACAAAATCCTCGAGTCACTCACGGAGGTTGATCGTCTTGAGGTGCGGAAGTGGAAGGAGAGTTTAACAAGAAAGACGGCTTGGCATCCTCTTCCAAACCTGATTTGCACAAAGATCCTTTTCAAGGTAACCTCCAATTTGATTTATAGGAAAGAAATTTTTAACTTATCCTATGTGCAAAAAAGATCGACAATGATCTCGACAGAGCAGTCACCTAGTGCTAAGGGCAATCCATAGCTTGAGCTGAACCTGAAGCAGCTAGTGTACAAGAAGCATGACAAGCGTATGCACAAGTTCCTCTCCATCATAGACCCAGAGTTGGGGGAGGAGTGGTTCCAGAAGGTGACGAACATCTCTCATAAGCAGTGTCACTGGATGGGCATTGAGAAGCTGTATGTGATGTCAAAGCTACGACTCCGATACTTGAACAAGCTCACCCGTCTCAAATCCAAGGCAGAACAACAGACACTTGGGTTACCAGGTATGCAGGAAAAGAGTGGATCAAGTGGTTCACCTTGGACTTATATTGGAAGGGTATGCGCGAGGAAGCCATTCAGATCCTTAAGGGGTTGCGAGAGGATGGTGAAGAAGTTGGAACGGATATCGACTTCATGAGCTGGTTTGACGAGATGCGAACTCGAAACAAGTCCCTGGTCTTTCAGCCCTTCCATGACTGCATATAGTTCACTTATTCGATGGAGCCGAATGAGTTTCTGGAGCGTGAGGAGTCTGCGTGTCGGATGATATGGAGGTAAGCTTTCATTCCAGCATTGCTACTGTCTGACTTTGTGTTACAGGTTCATACTAGCAAAGAAAATGGCACTGTCTTATACGATGAAGCTGTGGATAGAGCATACAAGCGAGCCTCACATGTGGTCAAAGAGCAGAGGAGCTCTAACACTGTTCAAACGGGAGCATGTTCCATTTTGGCTCGACTGTCCGTCGCAACAACCACCAGCTTGGGAGAGCTCACTATTTGATGTGCATGGCAATGATCTACTAGCGATTGTTTGGGAGCCGGACGAAGTAGAGGCTATCAAGAAGAGCAAGATGAAGAAGACGGTGCGGAAGACAACTACACCTGCAAAGGGATCGGGAGCAAGACCAAGCTCTTCTACAGCACCTCCGGCGGCACTCGACTTTACAATCAATGAGGTGCAGCCACTTGTAGCTGGTTTGGACATCAAGGACGACCTGATGACCTTCATCCCGACCCTGGCTGCATCCCGTGGATCCTACGACCTGGCTGTGTGCGATATGGAGGAGATGAGCAGGTCTTGGTGCTTCCCAGATAGAGGTGTACACCAAGCTCCGACAACAGGTTGATAGACTACATACGGTTGAGTCACAAACGGTGTTCTAGGAAGTGGTAGGTGAATATGGCTTCAACCTCATCATCCTCGACTTGCCCAATGAGCTTGTATATGGAGGTGCTAGCATCAACAAGGACATTGTGCAGCTAGATCCGGTGAAGTTTGAGGAGGCCTTGCAGTTCAGTGGAATGCACTTGGCAGCGAGTGGTTTCATGGTCGTCTTCGCGAGTTCTCCTTCTATATCGGCGGTGATTCAGGCGGCTGTGGTAATCAACTTGGAGGTTGCAGGGACTTATAGCGTCTACCGTGCACGAGGCTGGGGATACCGTGACAAAATTAAGGTAAACTAGCTATTCAAGTTCAAGTTTAACTTGGTCTATGTGGCAGGATAACTTGTTAGTTCTCTTGGTGCTGCAAAGCTCTGAGAAGAAGTTGAAGAGGCCAAACCCTCTAGCGTTGACGAACACGATCCTCGTCGATACCGCCGACCATTTTCAGGAGGCTTGGTAAGGAAGTACTTTGCTTTGTTTATCCTAATGGAAGTTTGTGCATGATGATGATTCAACCGAAGAGTGTTTGACTCATACAGCTTTTGATCGAGCATCTCAGTAGACCTGGCGACCTAGTCTGGGATATTGGTTCCGAAACCGGATCATCGTTGTTAGCTGCCGTCGAGCTCGGAAGGAATATTATAGGAATCGAGAAGAGTTTCGAACTATCTAGGTTGGCAACAAACAAGCTCATAGAAACATTAGACCAGAGGAATTACCTACTCAAACACCTCCACGTCCAAGCCTAGCTGGTGGTTCGAGAACTACAGCTTTACTTAAGATGAAGAAGAAACTTTAGCTAATGTATATTGAGTAATAAATTAAGCTAAATAAAAAAGAATAAGATAGAAATATAACAGTTTTACTAGAATTCTTTTTTGTCGACTGAGGCCAATACTGTGACCAGAAAGAATATTCTAAAATATTCTAGAATATTCTAGAATATTCGAGCCCAGGCCTCCTGGGCCCCAAGCCTCCAAAATGGCGCCACTCGCATTTCGGCTGCTAGCTCTTAGGGTCTTTACCAGCCGTTGGATCTCAGAAAAATGCAGAGTTCTTTAACAGTAAAATAATTAATTAATTTTAATTTAGAATTCCATTGAAAAATATTTGAAAATTTAAAGTTGTTAGAGAAAACTAAGAAAACTAATCAATTTCAACTTTATAATATATTCATTTGAATGTATAAAAAGAAAAACAGAAGAAAAACAAATCAAATTAGACCAATAGTTTACATTAATTATTTATATTCCTATTTTCAACTTAACTTAAATACAAATTACGAGCATATTCTAGTAGTTGAATTAAGTTAAATTGAATATAAAACATAAGTTAAATTTATTTTTATATCGAATAAATTTTTTGATTTATTCCGATCCTAATTCTCCACTACTAATAAATAAACATTTATTCAACATATTAACTTAATTCAAGTCTTAAATACAAATTACGAGCATATTCTAGTAGTTTACATTAATTATTTATATTCCTATATAATTAAATAAACATATTTTTATTTAAATAATACTGATTATTTAAATTGGTCTAATTTGATTTTTTTTCTTCTGTTTTTCTTTCTATACTTTCAAATCAATATATTATCAAGTTGAAATCGATTAGTTTGTTAGTTTTCTCTAACAACTTTAAATGTTCAAATATTTTTCACTGGAATTCTATAATTAGTTCACATTAAAATTAATTAATTATTTTAATGTTAAAGAACTTGTAAGGTTCCATGGTATATACACGGTATATATGTCACATAGACTCCTAAATATCTATGCCATAGGATTTACTTGGCACTAGGCACACTAATCTGGGCGTTAGGATTTACATGGCACCAAGCGCACTAATTTTGGCATGAACACTTAGTATAAATGCCTAAACCTAATCGAATCATATTTGGTATTCACTCTCACGCCTCTCTCATTGGTGGAGATGTTGGGCAGTCTTTTGAAAGCTTAGTTTTTTTGTGTTCTTCTTTATCTTTCCCCTTGTTGTTATTGTTTATTTGTTTCAAGCGTGATGGCGAACAAAGAAAGGTGGCTGCAGCTATTTAATGCATTACAGTTGAGTGTGGTGAATCAGACCACTCTCCTACGGGAAATTCACCAAGGTATGCAACAGAATGCCAATATGCAGCAAAGTGCCAATCAACACCTTTTGATTTCAAATCTACGTGTTTGGCAAAAGTTCTTCAAGGGAGAGGCTAGAGCAGAACCATTAGTGGGTTTAGGGTTGCGAGAGTTCTCAACGTGTCTGCAAAAACTTACCTTGCAATAGTACAATGGTGTCCCAATTGTTGATCAACAAGATTGGAACAGCTTGTTTTAGCGATTCAAGTAAGCTTTTGGTAAGCCTGAGGATTTTGTTACAACTTTTCGTGAACTCCATGACTTGAAGCAAGTGTCAGGAGAGACTGTTCAACACTTCAGAATTAAGTTTTAGAACCTGGTCAATCGTGCAGATCAGAGCATCACAGAACATGTGCGAATGAGCTTGTTGTGGCCGACTCTTCGCCCTAACTTGGCTTGCTTGGAGGAGGTTTGGTCCCTTGAATGTGGAGGAGGCCTTGAGGATTGCACAATGTTGATGAAAGTAGGTGCTATCCAGATGGAGGACAAATCCTCAGGCCATGGGAGGGGTCGAGGCCAATTTGCTGGTTAGTGTGGTCGTGGTCATGGGCAGAACATTCAGTGCTACGAGTGCCGAGGTTGGGGACATGTTGTAAGAGCATGTGCAAATCGACATCAAGTAGCCGCCATCGAGACTGTGGAAGAAGTTGAGATGCTTCCGCAACCAAAAAATGGGGAGTAATGTATGGGGTGTCAGAGGACCCATGCACTAGGTACATTGCATCACCTCTGAGGAATTTGACTCTTACATGTAGTCAACACTTCC
Organism: Selaginella tamariscina; assembly: GCA_003024785.1. Classification (NCBI taxonomy): domain Eukaryota; kingdom Viridiplantae; phylum Streptophyta; class Lycopodiopsida; order Selaginellales; family Selaginellaceae; genus Selaginella; species Selaginella tamariscina. The sequence continues at coordinate 131,870 of PUQB01000040.1, forward strand.
TCGAAGCACCTTTGTTCTTCCATGTTTGTGCGGGCATAGGGGTCCTGATTGAGTTGCTTAATGCTAAGCGTTTATATGGCATGGTAGAAGGAACTCTTATTTCAGTCTTGGTGGATTCTAGATTGGTATGTCTTGCATCAATCGATTAGTAACTAAGTCCCTGCACTTGCACACAATACTTGCTAAGTGGACTCTGAATGTCATAGTTTTTACTATGACTCCTCTTTACTTTGGACGGTGACTGTTGTTACTTATCGAACTATGTTGACAAGCCCTAGATGTAGTAGGAAACAACCCCGCTTAGTGCACTTAGGTGTTTACGGGTAGTCTGGTCGGCTGTCCTTAGATATCGCGTGAAACTTTAAGCGAAGGTAGCACTTACCTTCTAAAGAACTTCTACCCTCATTTTATGTTTCGGTTCGGTTAATGGTTAGTTTTGGTGAGTTCAACATGTCAAATATGTTTAGAAATACCCCTAGGTTTGACATGTTAGGGTTTAAAGATCAATGGGTTGTTAATTAAACTCACCAAGTATATTCCCATTGGGAATGAGATTCCGTGCCAGCCCACTTAATATGTAAACAGGAAAACAGGGGGGAGGGGGCCTCTATCACAAATATTAAATAGTACATGTAGAAGAGTTCTTGAGTTCATGACTGAGTTTGCTACTCTTTTGCTGGTGCAAGTTCTAACTTGTGTTGTCAAGGCACAACCCTTTGTTGTGTTGTCCTTGTCATAACCCAATATAGGATACAAGATAGGATATAGGATACAAGATATGGAACACAGGATATGCCTACAGGATATACTTACAAGATATGCCTATAGGATAAGCCTATAGGATATACATACAGGATATGCTTACATATACCTACAAGATAAGGGACATTATTTTTAGCTCATGACTAGATTAGCTCTTGGAGTATATTTTTAGCTCATGTCTAGATTAGCTCTTGGAGTTGTGAACATAAAAGCTCTGACCTAATTGTTGTACAATTAGTTATTATCAACACTAGTCATTCTACGATCATTTTTGTCTTGTTTTTGTCTTGCTCCTTGCCTCATGTTCTCCTCTTGTTCTCAGTTCTTGTCCTACTCTTGAGTCAAGCCTTCTTGCTCTTAAATCATGGCTTGATAATTTGATAGTAACTGATTTCATAGCTCCCTGATTTTTAGTTATTTTTTTTTCCTTATCTTTTCTTCCCTTGTTTTCCTCCTTTCTTTTATGGATCATGGCAAATTTTGAGCAATTTCAATGCGAGCACCAAATGTTGCTTCATGAGCTGGCCACTTTGCACCAAGTGGTCACAAATCTACAAGGTTCCACCAACATGGGATGCATCCTCCAAGGCTGTTGCGCAAGCTCTCTCTCAAGCATCTGTGGTTTCCTCTAAAAGATTAGAATGCCAGAGAAGTTCAGTGGCAATCATGCCAATTTTCAAGGTTTCTTGAATCAGATCAGGCTTTTGATTCACATGCAACCATGCCACTACTCAATTGATGACAAAACATTGGCCTTTTAACATCCTTACTAGTTGGATCTCCACGGGCTTGGGTTGCCCCTTTGCTGGAGCGTGACGACCCATTAATGGAAGACTTTGAAGGATTCGTGGTTGCCTTTAAAGCATGCTTTGGAGATCCCAATAAGTACCGTTCCGCATGCACGAAGTTATGAAAGCTCACACAAGGATTCCGACCAGCTTTTGTCTATGCATCCAAATTTTAGCAACTTTGTACGAACATTCCATGGGACGAGACTGCATTGATTGAACACTTCCATTTTGGGTTGAGGGATGACATGAAGGACCTTCTCGTTACGTTACCAAATGCCCAAACCTTAGCAGAGATCATGCAATAGGCCATTCCCTGAGACAACCGTTTGTTCGAGCATCGTTGGAAAAATCCGTCAGCAGTTCCTGCAAGCCAATCCTGTAGCTGTAGCATATGCTCCTACAACACCCTCTGGAGTAGTTCCTATGGAGGTTGACAAATACAAGTGTGGCCCACTTTCAGTTGTTGAGAAATAACGTTGTCGTGGTGAGAACTTATGCTTGTATTGTGGTGAAGCAGGACACAAGGTGGTAAAATGTCCTATTAAAGTTCAAGACGCGTGAGGTTGAAGCTGAAGTTCAGTTGGAAAACTTCAATGTCCACTTCATCTAGGAGCTGCAAAGTTGGATGTAGGTGCAGGCTCCATTGGTGCTACTCATACCATTCCATCATTCAAGTTTCTTATACACATTCGCCTCAATAATCGAGAGCTCAAGGAGTTTGCCCTGATAAACACTGGTGCAAATGCATGCTTCATGGATGACACTTTTGTAACTCAGCATGGCATTCCGGTGGTGAAGTTGAAGAGTGCAGTTCTTGTAGAGGTTGCAGATAGTTGTTTGATTGCTTCTGGCGTAGTTACCCGTATAGGAAACTTGAATTGTTCAATTTCCTTCAACTTGATCAAGACTCGGACAACTCCCATCATTTTGGACATGCCATGGTTCGTGGTTGCAAATCCTCAGATCGACTGGAGGTTTAGGACGCTCACGTTTTCCTCTCCGGTAGCCAGGATCAATCATGTACGTTTTTGCATGCAGGATATGACCTTAGTGTTTGAGGCAGTACAAGCTACATGATTGACCTTGCTTGTTCCTATATCAATGTTGAAGATTCCTTCTCGACAGGATTCACCTCATTTCAGTTCATCAACACATCTGCATGCTATCTCCAATCTTGTAAGTTCATGGATTCCTGTATAGGGTTCTTCCAATCCTGTATCAGTGTCGAAGGTTCCTCCTCAATAGGATCCACCTCCTATCAATTTGTTAGCACATTTATAGGCTCTCTTCACTCTTGTGCATTCACAGACTTCTGTACAGGATTCTTCCAATTCTGTACACTCATCAACATCCGCATAGGTTTTTCTCAATCCTGCCTCTTTTTATTATTCTGCTTCTGTTCCATCCCCCAAGATCCTTCCTCACAGCTCCCTCCTTCTCCTCTCCGAGTTATTACCATTACTATGCAAGCCTGCATCTCTTTGCTTTTCAAGTAACACCTAAGTCCTCTTTTACCTCTCCTGTATCTAACTCTTCTGTTTTTCAATCCCCTTCTCCTCCTTCTCCTTCTTCTTTACCATCCAAGTATCACTCATTTTAGAACGTTTTTGATAAGCACAATTTCTATTCACAGGTCCTACGACTGTCCTATCAATCTTATGAAGGGGAAGACTCCACCATTTGGACGAATTTATGCCCTGTCACCTACAGAATTGAAGGTTCTTCGCTAGTACATTGAGGACAATTTGGCATCCGACTTCATTTGTCATTCAAAGTCCTCTGCAAGAGCACCTATCTTCTTTATTAAGAAGAAAGATGGGAGTTTGTGTTTGGTTGTGGACTACAGGGGTTTAAATCAAATCATATACCCATTGCCATTAAGCCCGAAACTTCTTGATCAGCTACGAGGAGCAAAGGTGTTCACAAAGATCGACTTACGAGGGGCCTACAATCTTATATGCATTCGTCCAGGTGATGAGTGGAATACTGCCTTTCATATAAGGTATGGACATTTTGAATACACGGTGATGCCTTTCGGACTTACAAATGGTGAACGACATTTTTTGCAACTTTTTGGACCAATTTGTGGTGATTTACCTCAATGACATTTTGATTTTCTCCAAGGACCAGGCGGTACATGACAAGCATGTACGACTAGTCTACAGAAGCTTCGCGAGCATGGCATGTATGCAAAGTTGGAAAAGTGTTTTTTCGATAGGGATAATGTGGAGTTCTTGGGTTACATCGTCTTTTCTGCTGGCGTTTCCATGGACATGCACAAGGTAAAAACTATCATGGAGTGGGAGAGGCCCAAATCTGTACGAGACGTATAATGTTTCCTTGGCTTTGCAAACTTCTATAGGTGATTCATATAAGACTTCTCCAAGTGTGTCCTTCCATTCACTGAACTCACCAAGCGCACATGGGATTTCTCTTAGTCTGATAAGGCAGAACATGCATTCACAACACTCAAGGATGCCTTCATGACAGCTCTAATTTTAAAACATTCTGATCCTTTCGTCCCTTCTTCGTTGAAATAGATGCTTCGGACTTTGTAGTAGGTTCTATTCTATCACAAGATAGAGAAGACAAGTTTCTCCATTCTGTAGCTTTTCACTCTCGTAAGTTCCTTTCGGCGGAGATCAATTACGAGATTCATGACAAAAAACTCGATAAAAAATCAAGGGTTTGAGAAAGAAAAGATGCAAGTGATTGAGAAAGAAAAGATGCAAGTGTTTATTAAGAAATTAAAGCTTAGAAAAGATTTGTTCAAGGAGTGGTGGCACTTCCTGGAAGGTGCTGTGCATCATGTACAAGTTCTTACGGATCACAAGGAGTTTTTTCAAATGGCTCGAGTTCTCAATTTGCGACAGGCTAGGTGGGCGAAATTCCTATCACGTTTTGATTTTGTCATGTCTACAGGCTTGGTTTTCGGAATGGGAAAGTGAATGCATTGTCTAGGCGATCTTACCTTGCACCGACCCCAGGCGATCCTGCATATGACTGTCAAAAGCAAGTGTTATTGGGTCCTGATCGATTTTGACTTGCAGCACTATAGGTTCATCAGGCTCTAACAAATTCAACACTTCTACAGGACATCCGTTTGTAATTGGCTACAAACGAGTTGATAAAGAATGTGTTTTCACACATTAGTCCTGACATCGCAAGCTCCTCTTTCTCCAGTTCCTGTATAGACTACAAGTTGTTCGCCATACAGGACGGACTCCTGTATTGGGAAGGTCTCCTGTACATTCCTGTTGGTATTTACAGGACTCGTGTGGTACAGGATTGTTATGATACCCTGGCTACATGACATTTTGGTGTAGCCAAGACAATTGAGTTGATGATTCACAACTATTGGTGGCCTAGGTTGCGAGGTTTTGTAGAATAGTTTGTATGGAGTTGTGACACCTGCAACAAGTCGAAGATGTCTCATCACGCATCCTCTAGTCTTCTTCGTCCTCTTCCTATTCCCTCTGCTCCTTGGAGATCCATTTCTATGGATTTCTTCACAGATCTTCCAGACTAATGTGCCGGTAGAATATTCTCTTGTACGTTCCTTCTCATGGATTTGATGTAATTCTTGTGGTGGTTGACCGTTTCACCAAACAGAGTTATTTCCTACCATATAATAAGATGGCTACAGGCCAAACAACTACTGAGTTGGTGATCTGCAAGTGTTCCGACATCATGGTCTTCCTGAGAGCATTGTTTCTGATCAAGGCCCATAATTCATGTCCAGATTTTGGCGAGAGCTTATTCGGAGTCTACAAGTTAAAGCGGATCTTTTTTCAGGATATCATCCACAAATTAATGAGTAGTCAGAATGCAGAATTCAGACCTTGGAGTAATATCTTCATTGCTTCATCAGTTACCAACAGGACAATTGGTTGGACCTTCTTCCTATGGCGGAGTTTGCTTACAAAACTCTGTTCACGCAACTACAGGCCAGACACCTTTCTTCGCTATTACAAGCTACCATCCACGTTTTGACTTTGCTCCTCATGCTTCTCCTTCTTCCGCTTCTGCAGTACAAGATCGTCTCCAGCATCTTTGTCAGGTACAAGATGATTTTCAAGTTCATCTTTAGCAGGCACAGGAATGGTACAAGCATCATGCTTATGCTCATCGTCAGCCGGCACCTATGTACAAGATTGGTGATCTCGTGTGGCTTCTTCGTCGGCATATCTGCACCAACATGCCTTCTTCTAAGTTGGATTTTCAATGATTGGGCCCTTACAGGATTGCGGCTGAGGTCAATCCTATAGCTTTTTTACTAGAGCTACCATCTACTGTGAAACTTCATCATGTGTTTCACATCTCTTTGTTGGAATATATCATCCTTCTTCTCTTCCTGGTCGTGCTTTTTCTCCTCCCCCTCCTGTGGTTATTGATGATGAACCTGAGTACGGAGTTGCAACCATCCTTGATTTTCGTCTTCATCGCCATCAACTTCAATACTTGATGGATTGGAAAGGTTATTTGCCTACCGATTGCACTTGGGAACCTGCATCCATTTACTCCATGCTTTTTTCAAGGTTGTTGCCTTTCATCGATGTTATCCTGATAAACCAGGTCTCAGGACTTGTGGAACTCGTCCTTAGGGAGGAGGTGATGTCACGACCCAATATAGGATACAGGATACAGGATATAGGATATGCCTATAAAATATACCTACAGTAGGATACAGGATACAGGATATAGGATACGGGATACAGGATATGTCTACAGGATATGCTTACAAAGATATACCTACAGGATAAGGGACATTATTTTTAGTTCATGACTAGATTAGCTCTTGGAGTATATTTTTAGCTCATGCCTAGATTAGCTCTTGGAGTTGTGAACATAAAAGTTTCAACCTAATTGTTGTACAATCAGTTACTATCAACACTAGTCATTTTACGATCATTCTTGTTTTGTTCTTGTCTTACTCCTTGCCTCATGTTCTTGTCTTGTTCCTAGTTCTTGTCTGCTCTTGAGTCAAGCCTCCTTGTTCTTGGATCGTGGCTTGACAGCTCTAACTTTTAGACATTAGGGGTACATCCCACCTTTGGGGTAGCCTACCCTTAATGTTGGTGAATCCATGCCTAGAAGGTCTTGTTAGACTACACGTTTTAAGGGTCAGAGGTTGAGGCTTGTCTCCAACCTCTTCTTCCACCCTTATTGAGTCCTTGAGGGATCACATAAGGGTTCTAGAGTTGGCATTAAAGAGCCACATTCGTGGCACCTGGTGCAACTCTCAAATCTAAGGGGCTATGGCATGATAGCTCACATCTGAGAAACAGTGCCACATGAAGATGTGACACTAAGCCAAATGACACATGAAGATGTGACACTGGCAAATGACACATAGTACAACATATAAGACACACTTTTTGGGGTTGTCTTATGGGGTTAATGCCAAGGGGTTGAATACTCTAGTAAGCATGTGTGCTTGTGTCCTCGTTAGGGTGCTAAGCCTTGGGCATCAATTCAAGGGAGTAATTAGGTGTGCTAATTGCACACTTAGCTATGGGGTGTTCAGGGGTTGAACAACCTAAGCTCATTAGTAGGAGCCCTTTCATGAGGCACTTGTGGGGTTATGTACTTACAGTTATCCAAACCTAGCCTTAAGGAGTTTACTTAGCAGAACACTCATGTCCGCCTACAGCACACACTTGTGTCCTCACTAAGTACTAGCCTTAGGTCTAGGGTATGACTTAGCCACTCAAACCCTTAAGGGGTTAGTCATGGTTCAGGGTATCCCTTGTCACCCTAAGGGGTTGTACTCCCGGATGAGGGTGATTCCTCAAGGGGTAAGTCATGATGCCTTGGCTTTATCACATGGGTATGTGTAAGGCATGTCTTCTCAGCAGGGTTGGGGCATGAGTCAATCTAGGTCTTTTGGGACATGATCCTAAGGTCTGCTCGATCATTTTAGGGGTGGGACCCTAAGTCTTGTCCTACTTGGGCATCTGAGTCAGGCTCTAGGGGTTGTTTGGAAGACTTGGCGTTGCTCTAACACTAAAGATAAGAAGTCCTTCGCTCAATGACATCGTGCCTGTGGTGTTAGGAGGATACCATCATATACTTACGTTGCAGTGATGTCGAGCCAAGTCCATGACATCATCATGGGTGTTAATTGGCTCTATGCGATCAAGATGAGATGTGATTTTGAGATGTGCATGCTGTCTATCCCAAGATGCCCTCCGTTGTGGGCTACAAGACGTGCATCGCATGGCGTGGCAGTGGCATTGCAAGGCACCATGGCGCCTAAGGAAGAACCTTCTTCGAAGCAACGAGCCAAGGACATCAAGGACCTATTGGCGAGGTATCCAAACATATTCAAACCCATTGTAAGAGTTGTGAATCCCTTGTTGACTACTCGGCATCACATTGCGACTGGTATAACTCGCCTGATTAGGATGGGGCTCATGCAACATTTTTAAAAAAAGAAGCATATCCTGAATCATTGTGTGAGGGAGATACTGGAGTTAAAGGTGATATGTAAATCCCGAAATTTGTGGGTGGTAGAACCACACTTAGTTTCCAAATCGGATGGGACTATACATTTCATTATCAACTTCCGATGATTGAATGATGTTTCCATTCTAGATTCATATCCACTACTGCGATAGATGATTTAGTTAATGTGTTTGGGAACAATCGGTACTTCACTATCCTTGACATGGCTTCCAGATCCCTATGACTCCTGAAGATGCAACAAAGATATCATTCCAAATGCCATCTGACTTGTATGAATTTACTATTATGCCATTTGGATTGATTGGGCCCCAGGCAACCTTCCAGCAAATGATGGACAAATTGGTGAAGGGCCTTGAAGAGTTTGCACATGCATATATTGATGACCTTCTGTTACGTGGGAGGAGCACCTTCAGCAGTTAGAGTGGGTCCTACAATGATTGGAGTAGTATGGGCTGAAGTTGAAAGAGAAAAAGTGCAAGTTCAGATGTGCCTCCCTGAAGTACCTACGATTCATCATCACGGAAGATGGTATGAAGGCGGATTCCGAGAAGACCCTGGTTGTATGAGAATTTCCTGCTCCTGAGTTAGTGGTCGAGTTGCAGCATTTCTTGGGGAAGGCAACATACCTGGCGAGGTTTGTTCCATAATTCTCAGATTTGACAGCCCCACTACAAGGATTATTGAAACAAGGAGCTTGGTTCCTGGTCCAAGAAGTGTCAGAAGGCGTTCGAGGACGTTAAGGTGTTGTTGGGATCTCCACCTTTGTTGCGATATCCAGACTTCAACAAATCCTTCATTCTTTGCTTCAGAAGTGGAGATATGTTGTAGGAGACTCCCGATGGACAGTGGTACCCAATTGCTTATGCAAGACAAAGCCTTAGTGATGCAAAGAAAAACTATTTCACCACAAACAAGGAATGCTTGGCAATCATATGGGCTTTCTAGAAGTTCCATGCGTATTTACATGGCTCCGACACATTGTTGGAAATGATCATGCTGCAGTAAACTTGATCATGAAGAGGAGGAATGTGATGGGATGACTTGCACGTTGGGCACAAGGGTATCGATTTCAGGTTGTTCATTGGTCACACTCTAACATGACAGACGTGGATGCGTTATCCGAGCTCTTGTGGCGATGGCAGCACATGTGGCGTTGTTGCCGGATGCCCTCCCCGATTGCATCCTTCCTAGGTGAGAAGACATTGTGGAGGCCTAGAAAGTAGAGCCGTCAATCAGGAGGTTGCATGAAATCTTGAGCGATGATGTACCTTGCAAGGATCTTAACTTTTGTATTTATGCACATTCATTTAGATTGATGGATAACATGCTTGTGTTTGTTGGAGAGGGTTCCAAGTGTCATGTGGTGGCGCCTCCAGTTTACATTAACTTCTGGTTGTAGTTCTTTCATGACAACCCGATGTCCGAACACATGGGATTCCAACAATGCCTTGAGAGAATTCAGTAGCACTTGTATTGACCCTGATTGCGGCAAGACCTACATGAGTACATTCATACGTGTCCGGAGTGTCAACGACATAACGTGTCCACACTTCTTCCTACTACAACCTTGGAGCCAATTTGAGTTTCTTGCCCCTTCAAGTTGGTAGCTTATGACATCATGGGGTTGTTTCCTATGTCATAGTTTGGTAATGAATACATCATCGTGTACTCTAATTACTTGACTCAGTGGGTAGAAGTGTGTGCTTTGTCAGACGCTACAACAACTTCTATCATTAAGTTCTTGCTAGCTCAAGTGGTGCTGAGGCATAATTGCCTCAAGCAAATTTTATCGGATCAAGGACCGGGTCCGACAGTGAAAACAATAGCTTTGTTGATGCGACAGTTGCAATCGGACAATCTTTTGCCTCAACTTATTATCTTAAGTCTGATGGTTTGGTGAAACGGTTGAACATAACTTTCAAAGACATGCTCACCAAGTACATAAGCCTTGACTATACGGATTGGGATATGTGGCTTTTGAATCTCCAATTTACTTATGTTTCAGTCCCCTCATAAGTCAATGGGGATTTCCCCATTCAAAGCTCTATATGGTCGTGAACCTGTATTGCCACTAGCAGTTGGCATCACTACTCAAGAGGCACGGTATATGGATGGGCGTATGTGGTTGGAGTATTTGAACCAAGTTGTATGCTCAAGGCTTAGCCCAGGTGCAAGAGTATTAGCATCGAACTTATAATCAACAACATCAAACGCCACCTCAATATCAAGTGGGAGATTTGGTCCTCGTTAAGTTTTTGAGGCTAAGGGATCAGCTACATGCAGTAGAGCTTCAGCCGCAATGGGTTGGGCCATGGAGTGTTGAAGAATAGTTGGGAACGCAAGTGTATCACTTGAGGCATTGTGATGGCGTTCGAGAGTTGCAACATGTCGCGCATGTGTGTCGACTATTGCCATTCCACCAGCGGAGACTCATCTAGGGAGGAGAACAACCAGACATAGAGTCTCGAGAGGGTAAAATTCCATGGTATATATGTGGTATATATGCCATGTAGGCACCATGTGGCACTAGGATTTACTTGGCACCATGCACACTAACATGGGCATTAGGATGGACACTTAGTATAAATGCCTTGTGTGAGACAGACTTAATTGAATTGTATTTAATTGTGCTTTTTTGCAATTATGGCTGACCATATCTGGACCGTTGGCGAGATCCAATGGCTGGTAAAGACCCTAAGATTGCTGAAAAACCCTAGCAGCCGAAGGTTTGTTTGTGAAGATGGACACCGAAATGCCGGATCGAGGCCTTACCGTGCGGGCATTTCTGAAATCAGTGGCTGCTGACGAGGTGAAAGCAGCCGTGATTGATCGTAGTGTGGAAAATCTGGAAGCAGAGGGCTACCACTATGTGGGAGAGCTGAAGGAGCTGACATACGACGAAGTGATTGGCTTGAAAGTGCCAGTTTTTGCTGCTAAGAAGCTTCAGCCGCACCTCAAACTGTTAGGTACCTCTCTGCCCCTTGTTTCCTCCTTCAGAATCTGAGCAAATTGCAAAGGCCCTTTGCGTGTCTTCTTGAATTTGTTATTGTTTTGGATCCTTGTTTTCTCTTCATGACTTAGTATGTGTCCATGTCCATCCCTGCTACGAACGATAGAACAATTTTCTTGCTTTCTTTGCTTTCCGTGTCATCCTTTTTCTTGAGAACAACTATGTCTTGGGCTATGGCGCCGTGAGTGTACGCACCTAGGTTTCTGGTCTTAGATCTTGTGCTTTGCCTCCCCATTTTGTGTCTTGCCCCTTCTTTCTCTTGTGTGATGGTTGTGATCTGGTTTCTTCTACATCTAGGGTTCTTCACATAATCCAGTAGATAACAACAGTCAACGTCCAAAGTAAAGGGTCGAGTCATAAAAAAACTATGACACTTTATCTATATCGTGATCCACTCATCGGCTTGTGCATGGTGCATGTGTGTGCATATGTGTCTCTGTAAGTGCTTCTAATGCATGTACACGTGTATATATAAATTTATTATTGTGTTTATATATGTGTGCAAAACAAACATCAAATAATTAAAATAATATTAATAAACACACTATGAACATATTTTAAATTATACATAATAATATATGATTTTATCTGATATATAGTCATATATAGTTTTAATAATATATATTAATTTAATATTGATAATAAGGTTTAACATTGGAATATTCTTGAAATAATAAGAAATTAATTGAGAAAATCCTATTAATATATATAAATGTATATCAAGTATTAAAATATTTAACTAAATTAATTATGATAATCATGTTTAATATTGAAATATTTTTGGAATAATAAGAAAATAATAAAGAATATCCCATTTAATATAAAGAAGATTAATTACTCAAGTAATTAAGAAAATGATATTAATATACACACTATGAACATATTTTAAATTATACATAATAATATATGATTTTATCTAATATATAGTCATATATAGTTTTAATAATATATATTAATTTAATATTGATAATAAGGTTTAACATAGGAATATTCTTGAAATAATAAGAAATTAATTGAGAAAATCCCATTAATATATACAAATGTAGAATAATTATTGAAATAATTAAGAATAAGACTAATTTAATTATGATAATCAAGTTTAATATTGAAATATTCTTCGAATATTAAGAAAATAATAAAGAATATCCCATTAATAGTAGGAAATGTAAATTAATTACTCAAGTAATTAAGAAAATAATATTAATAAACAGACTATGAATATATTTTAAATGATACATAATAACATATCAATTTATTTATTGTATAAGTATATATATATATATATATATATATATATATATATATATAAAATATAATATAAACTTAATAATATATATTTGAATATTAAGAATGTAGAATAATTACTAAAATTTTGTAATATTAAACAATTTGGATCACTTGAATCACATTAAATACAATTTTATAACACTCATTGGAATTGGAGAATATATATGTCAGAGTGTCGGTTATTTGTATCAACTTATCTTAAATTTATTTTATTCTTTTCAAAAATTTTGAATTTCTGACATAAGTATTGTCGGTATGACATGTAAATTTAAAAATGCATTTAATTTCCAACTCAAATTCAGATTTGATTCTTTCTCTGGCAAGGGTTTCTTCATTTTTGTAATTTTCACTCTTCAAATCTTCTTTTTTTCATAGTGATCAGCTCAAGAGCGACATTAAATTGGGTGCTATTATTTATAGGAAAGCACGGCACCTTCAGTGCTGTTTACAAATAAGTATTATAAACAAATTTAAATATACTTATAAAGATTCACTCTCTTACATTCTCTCTTAAAATTACAATTTAGGGGTTTAGGAATGCATTAGGATTACATTATATTCTGTAAGGATTTATCCTGTTTAAACATCCTTCTTACTTAATACTCTCAGTTGTCACAACCCGATACAGGATGCAGGATACAGGATTCCGAATACAGGATGCAGGATTTCGGATACAGGATACGGGTTACAGGATATGCCTGCAGGATATTCTACAGGATATACCTATAGGATATTCCTATAGGATATGCCTATAGGATATGCCTAGAGGATAAGGGACACTATTCTTAGCTCATGACTAGATTAGACTCATGACTAGATTAGCTTGGAGTTGTGAGCATAAAAGCTCCAACCTAATTGTTGTACAATCAGTTACTATCAACACCAGTCATTCTACGATCATTCTTGTTCTTGTCTTGTCTTGCTCCTTTGCCTTCTGCTCCTGTCTGGCTTCTGGATCCTATCCTGTTCCTGTCTCTCCTGGATCCTATCCGGTTCCTGTCTTGCTCCTGAATCTTGTCCTGTTCTTGCCTCACTCCTGAATCCTGTCCTACTCCTGATTCCTGAGTTCCCAGTTCCTATTTTACTGTCTTGCTCCAGTTCCTATCCTGCTCCCTGTCTTACTCCTGAGTTCCTAGTTCCTATCCTGCTCCGGTTCCTATCCAGCTCCTTGTCCTGCTATCCTACTCCGGTTCCTATCCAGTTCCTTGTCCTGCTATCCTACTCCGTTCCTATCCTGCTCCTTGTCTGCTATCCTGCTCCTTGTCCTGCTATCCTGCTCCAGTTCCTATCCTGCTCCTTGTCCTACTATCCTACTCCGGTTCCTATCCAGTTCCTTGTCCTGCTATCCTACTCCGGTTCCTATCCTGCTCCTTGTCCTGCTATCCTGCTCCAGTTCCTATCCTACTCCTTGTCCTGCTATCCTGCTCCAGTTCCTATCCTGCTCCTTGTCCTACTCCTGAGTTCCTAGTTCCTGTCTTGTTTCCTATCCTGCTCCTGAGTCAAGCCTTCCTCTTGGAATCCTGCTCACTTCCTGTTTCCTGGATCGTGGCTTGACAGTTTGATAGTAACTGCTTCATAGTTCTCCGTTTTCCACTACCTTTTTCTTGATTCTTTTCCTTCATTTTCCTCTTTTTTTTCTTTCATAGATCATGGCCGTTTTTGAGCAGATTCAACGCGAGCACCAAATGTTGCTTCATGAGCTGGCCACTTTGCGCCAAGTGGTCACCGATCTGCAAGGCTCCACCCATGCGGCACATGCAGCTGCTGATGCATCCTCCAAGGCTCTGCGCAGGCTCTCTCTCAGCATCGGTGGTTCCTTCTTCATCGAACTTTTCTCCGGAGCCGAAGATCAGCATGCCAGAGAAAGTTCAGTGGCAACCGTGCCGATTTCCAAGGTTTCCTGAATCAGATCCGGCTCTTGATCCGCATGCAACCACGCCGCTACTCGACGATGCACAAAAGGTTGGCCTTTTGGCATCCTTACTAAGTGGATCTCCACGAGCTTGGGTTGCTCCCTTTGCTGGAGCGTGACGACCCATTGATGGAAGACTTTGAAGGTTCGTGGCTGCCTTTGAAGCCTGTTTGGAGATCCTGATAAGTACCATTCTGCATGCACGAAGTTACGCAAGCTCACACAAGGATCCCGACCAGTTCTGTTATGCATCCGAATTTCAACAACTTTGCACGAACGTTCCATGGGATGAGACTGCATTGATCGAACATTTCCGTTTTGGGTTGAGGGATGACGTGAAGGACCTTCTCCTTACGTTACCGGATGCCCAAACCTTAGCAGAGATCATCAACAGGCCGTTCGTTGTGACAACCGTTTGTTCGAACGTCGTCAGGAAAAATCCGTCAACAGTTCCTGCAAGTCAATCCTGCAGCTGTAGCACATGTTCCTGTGACACCTTCTGGAGTAGTCCCTATGGAGGTTGAGAAATACAAGCGTGGTCCACTTTCAGCTGCGGAAAAGCAACGCCGTCGTAGTGAGAACTTATGCTTGTATTGTGGTGAAGTAGGACACAAGGTGGCGGAATGTCCTGCTAAAGCCAAGAAGTTCAAGACGTGCGAAGTTGAAGCCGAAGTTCAATGTCCACTCCGTCTAGGAGCCGCGAAGTTGGACGTAAGTGCAGGCTCCATTGGTGTTGCTCATACCATTTCATCACTCAAGTTTCCTGTCACATTCGCCTCAATAACCGAGAGCTCAAGGAGTTTGCCCTGTTAGACACTGGTGCAAATGCATGTTTCATGGATGACACTTTTGCAGCTCAGCATGGCATTCCGGTGGTGAAGTTGAAGCGTGCAGTTCCTGTAGAGGTGGCCGATGGTCGTTTGATTGCTTCTGGCGCAGTTACCCACGCTACCACACCTCTCTCTTGCAGTCATGGCGCATTCAACTGTTCGATTTCCTTCAACTTGATCAAGACTCGGTCGACTCCCATCATTTTTGGCATGCCATGGTTCGTTGTTGCAAATCCAGATCGACTGGAGGTCTAGGACGCTCACGTTTTCCTCTCCAGCAGCCAAGATCAATCCTGTACCTTCCTGCGTGCAGGATACATCCTTGGTGTCTGAGGCAGTACAAGCTACAGGATTGACTGTGCCTGTTCCTGTATCAGTGTTGAAGACTCCTCCTCGACAGGATTCACCTCATGTCAGCTCCTCAGCACATCCGCAGGCTCTTCCACTCCTGTAAGTTTGCGGATTCCTGTACAGGGTTCTTCCAATCCTGTATCAGTGTCGAAAGTTCCTCCTCAACAGGATCCACCTCCTGTTGGTTCCTCAGCACATCCGCAGGCTTTCTCCACTCCTGTAAGTTCGCGGATTCCTGTACAGGGTTCTTCCAATCCTGTATCAGTGTTGAAGACTTTCCTCCAAGATTCACCTCATGTCAGTTCCTCAGCACATCCGCAGGCTTTCTCCATTCCTGTAAGTCGCGGATTCCTGTACAGGGTTCTTCCAATCCTGTATTAGTGTCAAGGTTCCTCCTCACAGGATTCACCTCTTTTCCGTTCATCAGCACTACAGTTCATCAGGCTCCAGCAGATTCAACACTCTACAGGACATCCGTTCGCAGTTGGCTACAGACGACTTGGCAAGAATGTGTTCTCACACATTAGTCCTGACATTGCAAGTCCTCTTCCTCCAGTTCCCGTCAGACTACAACCTGTTCCCATACAGGATGGACTCCTGTACCGGGAAGGTCTCCTGTACGTTCCTGTTGGTGTTTGCAGGACTCGTGTGGTACAGGATTGTCATGATACCCGGCTACAGGACATTTTGGTGTGGCCAAGACAGTTGAGTTGGTGACTCGCAACTATTGGTGGCCTGGGTTGCGAGGTTTTGTGGAGAGGTTTGTACGGAGTTGTGACACTGTAACAGGTCGAAGATGCCTCATCATGCACCCTCTGGTCTTCTTCGTCCTCTTCCTGTTCCTTCTGCTCCTTGGAGATCCATTTCTATGGATTTCCTCACAGATCTTCCTCCTTCTCGTGGATTCGATGCAGTTCTTGTGGTGGTTGACCGTTTCACCAAGCAGGCTCATTTCCTACCCTGCAACAAGACAGCTACAGGTCAGACAACTGCCGAGTTGGTGATCCGTGAGGTGTTCCGACACATGGTCTTCCTGAGAGCATTGTTTCCGATCGAGGTCCACAATTCATGTCCAAGTTTTGGCGAGAGCTTCTTCGGAGTCTACAGGTTAAAGCGGATCTTTCTTCAGGATATCACCCACAAACCGATGGGCAGTCCGAACGCACAATTCAGACCTTGAACAGTATCTTCGTTGCTTCATCAGTTACCAGCAGGACAACTGGTTGGACCTTCTTCCAATGGCGGAGTTTGCCTACAACAACTCCGTTCACGCATCTACAGGACAGACACCTTTCTTTGCTCTTACAGGCCACCATCCACGTTTTGACTTTGCTCCTCCCGCTTCTCCTTCTTCCGCTCCTGCAGTACAGGATCGTCTTCAGCATCTTCGGCAGGTACAGGATGATCTCCAGGTTCACTTCAGCAGGCACAGGAACGGTACAAGCATCATGCTGATGCTCACCGTCAGCCGGCACCTGCATACAAGATTGGTGATCTCGTGTGGCTTCTTCGTCGACACATTCGCACCAACAGGCCTTCTTCTAAGTTGGATTTTCAACGATTGGGCCCTTACAGGATCGTGGCGGAGGTAAATCCTGTAGCTTTCCGACTCGAGTTACCATCCACGGTGAAACTTCATCCTGTGTTTCACACCTCCTTGTTGGAGCCGTATCATCCTTCTTCTCTTCCTGGTCGTGCTTCTTCTCCTCCCCCTCCTGTGGTCATTGCTGGTGAACCTGAGTACGAAGTTGCAGCCATCCTTGATTCTCGTCTTCATCGCCGCCAACTTCAATACTTGGTGGATTGGAAAGGTTATTTGCCTACCGATCGCACTTGGGAACCTGCATCCAACTTACTCCATGCTTCTTCCAAAGTTGCTGCCTTCCATCGGCATTATCCTGCTAAACCAGGTCCTAAGACTCGTGGAACTCGTCCTTAGGGAGGAGGTGCTGTCACAACCCGATACAGGATCAGGATACAGGATTCCGCAGGATACAGGATGATACAGGATACGGATGAGATTTCGATACAGGATACGGGTTACAGGATATGCCTGCAGGATATTCCTACAGGATATACCTATAGGATATTCCTATAGGATATGCCTATAGGATATGCCTAGAGGATAAGGGACACTATTCTTAGCTCATGACTAGATTAGACTCATGACTAGATTAGCTTGGAGTTGTGAGCATAAAAGCTCCGACCTAATTGTTGTACAATCAGTTACTATCAACACCAGTCATTCTACGATCATTCTTGTTCTTGTCTTGTTCTTGTCTTGTCTTGCTCCTTTGCCTCCTGCTCCTGTCTGCTTCCGGATCCTATCCTGTTCCTGTCTCTCCTGGATCCTATCCAGTTCCTGTCTTGCTCCTGAATCCTGTCCTGTTCTTGCCTCACTCCTGAATCCTGTCCTACTCCTGATTCCTGAGTTCCCAGTTCCTATTGCTGTCTTGCTCTGTTCCTATCCTGCTCCCTGTCTTACTCCTGAGTTCCTAGTTCTATCCTGCTCCGGTTCCTATCCAGCTCCTTGTCCTGCTATCCTACTCCGGTTCCTATCCAGTTCCTTGTCCTGCTATCCTACTCGGTTCCTATCCTGCTCCTTGTCCTGCTATCCTGCTCCAGTTCCTATCCTGCTCCTTGTCCTGCTATCCTACTCCGGTTCCTATCCAGTTCCTTGTCCTGCTATCCTACTCCGGTTCCTATCCTGCTCCTTGTCCTGCTATCCTGCTCCAGTTCCTATCCTGCTCCTTGTCCTGCTATCCTGCTCCAGTTCCTATCCTGCTCCTTGTCCTACTCCTGAGTTCCTAGTTCCTGTCTTGTTTCCTATCCTGCTCCTGAGTCAAGCCTTCCTACTCTTGGAATCCTGCTCACTTCCTGTTTCCTGGATCGTGGCTTGACATCAGTTAGCCGGGCGGCGCGATTAATCCGGCCATTTCTTTTTTGTCTCTTAGAAGAGGTGGCGGATTAATCCCGCCACCATCTCTTTAATAGCCATGGCAAAATTAATCCGGGCAATGCTTCTCTGCCTTTAAAAAAGAGCGGCGGGATTAATTCCGCCGATAACTTTCTCAACTATAAAGAGTTACCTGAATTTATTAAAAAGAGTTGTCGGCGGGATTAATCCCGCCAACATTCTAAGAAGCAAAGAAGGGGTGGTGAGATTAATCTTGCCACCACTTCCCTATTTTAAAGATTTGTGGGCAGGATTTGTCCCGCCGATCAGTTTCGGACGCAGAAAAGCATTGGCGGGATTAATCCCCACCACCCCCTTGAGATCTCTTTGAAATCATAGCTTCGAAGAGAGTTGTGGGTGGGATTAATCCCCCACCTATTCCCCGCTGTGAGAGTTGTGGGCGGGATTAATCCGCCGACTCTTCCTCGTGGAAGGTGTGCGGCAGGATTAATCCGCCACTCTTCCTCGTCGAGGGAGTCGGGCGGGATTAATCCCGCCGCTCTCTCCCCGGAGTCGGCGGCGGATTAATCCCGCCGACTCTCTCCGAAGGGGTTGAGTCGGCGGCGGGATTAATCCCCACCGTTCCTCGTGAGGGAGTTGGGCGGGATTAATCCCGCCCATCAGTTGTATTAATCAAAGCATGAGATATTATCTCTATACATAATTATGTATTATTGCACATGCATATTATTAAGCAACCGCATTCAGATTTCTTAGAAATATTGCATAAACAGATATCATAAATAACACAATTATTTATGTGCAGGACAATATGTTTAATACTGGAGATAAAGTATGTCTTCTTCGGAACAACGAGAGAAACTGTGGAAGTTCGAGATGATAATGCATCATGTCACAATATTGCCCAAGGATCTTGTGTGTACGTATGGGTGAACACCATTTCAAGCATGTTGAGGTTCGGGAATGGAATTTGAGGAGGGTTCTCCTGTATTGTGGAATTTGGATGAAGTCAAGGCTGACACAGAATATGCAGAGTCACAAACAAATAGTAGCACGAGTTTACCAGATGATGGCTTGCCTGCTGTGATGGATGAGGTGATTCTCTTTCTTCATGAGATTGAGGTTGGGAGAGGCATCATCACAGCTATAAATCCAATGGAAGCAGTGTCAGAAGAGAAACTAGGGTCCGACTTCGTGGGTGTAGTTGTGACAGAGGTTTCACCTAATGGCACATTGCATCCTGGATCCCTCGTGAGGTGGCGAACATCTGAATTAAGACGGCAAGATGGTTCAACATATTCTGGGTTGGATTTCAATAATAACAACCCGGAAGAACAACTCATATTTGAAGAGGTTCCTTGCATTGGTCCTATTGTAAAAAAAGGCGATTCATGGGTTGTAGATCTTCCCCTGCAAGTTTCAGCAAGAGGGTAAAGATGGATCCTACATCTTCCGAAAGTGTTACGAGCATTTCCACGATTGACTGTTGCAAGAAGAAGTGTTGTCAGATGGCAGACCGGAATGAAATTACCCAATGTAGACATGTCTTTCGTACTCACCCAAAAGCAAAGGCATGAGTTTGTATATGCTGCACTAACTGGGTGTATTGATGGAATGGCCTCGGACACAGGTTATCAGAGTACATCCATGGTATTTAATAAGGTGGCCATCTGCTTCAAAGCTTGGTACAGTATATACGGGATCCCAAAGACCACGTTCTACCGTCGGAGGGATGAGTGGCTAGATGGAGCGCGAACCTCACATGGGAACACTCGCTTGGTCAAAACCCGCTCTCACATTATGGCAGCCATAGAGATACTCAAGGCTTTTGTGGAAGCAAATGCAGACAGGATGCCTCACAAACCACAAATGCAGGGGTCAGGGAAAATCTCAAGGTTTTGCCTTCAATCTACACTCAATTGAAGCTGTGTGAACATGTGAACAAGTGCCTCAGTTTGATGGGGCTCAAGCAATCTGCACTGGTACCTTCAACAACATATGGAATACTCATTTTAAGGATGTGGAGATTGCAAAACACTCTAGCTTTTCAAGTGTGACACTTGTACATCATTGAAGGCTGCAGAGGCTTGTGCAAAAACCTTGGTGGAGATCACTACCATTCAAAAGAAGATGGAGGCCCACATGATTGCACAACAAACTTGCCGGTCTCAGTACTATGCACACCGCATGCTTTCTGTGTCACGCCCATCAGAGTACCTGTGCTTGATCCATGACAAGATGGATCATTCAAAGACCAGCATTCCAAAGCTCTTTGCAACACCAAAGTGCCTTGGAAATGTCATGAAACTTCCGATTTCATTGACAGGTGTGCTAACACATGGACACGGTTGTGAGTCATATGGACACTTTTCACTTCCACATTGGTCTAGCGACTCCAATTTCACTATTGGGTCGTTGGCCATGTGTTTCAGAAACCTTGAAGCCCACTCACAGACAAGTCCTATCAGTGATCTCAAAGTGAAGAAACAACACCTTCAACCTGCTCTCATGAACACGTCTGCACTTGAGGCTACTTGGGAATATGAGAGGCATTGTCAGCACCTGCACAAAAAACAGATGGCCCTGTTGAGAGTTCAGGTTCAGTGGAGGGATCTAGCTCAAATAGTGTGTGTCCTCAACATCAAATAAGCTTCCTCGTCATTTGCTTTTACAGATGGTAAGAACAAAAATAAGGTAAATCATTTTACTTAAGGGTTTCTCAAGCTCATACTTACTTTTATTTTCTAGATATGTGCTAGCATACTTGTCAATGCTTGTTGCCAAAGGTGTGTTTGAAACAATCACGCTCAGTTTCCTTATGGTTGGTCACACTCATGAAGATATTGATGCGTTCTTCAGCAAGGTCTCCAACTCTACAAAAAGGACAAGTGCACTTACCTTACCGCATATGATGAATCTTTTTGAAAATTGCATCTCCAAAAAAAGTTGTGCTTTGCTTGTGACTGAGGTGCCAGACTTCAAAAAATTTCTCAAGGAGTATATAAAAGAGGGAGTGATTCTTTAGTTGGTCACCTTGTGCCGCTACAATTCTTTTTCTCCATACGAGATGGTATACCTATTATGCAGTACAAGTTACGGCCATCAGAGCAGGAGTGGTTACCGAAAGAGGGCTTAATGCTCTTCAAAAGTGGAAGGATGGAAAGCCACTTCTCCCAGAAGGACAACCAGACCCTATTCCATTGAGTGCCCAGCTCAAGGAACAAGAGGTTATTATTGATGGCATAAAAATATGTGGCATGGGTTCAAAAATCGATGCCAAAGAATTCTGATAAGGCAACTGGTTACTCAGAACTATATAAGCATGTGGTCGACTATTGGGAGACTGTTGTTCGAGAGTTGGAAGGGCCTACTGTCACAAGTACAGAATTGCAACACCCTTTTTGGCCTAAAACAAGGTGGCGAGAGGAGATTGAAATGACATCACTGAGCACAGACGACATAGAAGCCAGTAGTGATGTGGAAGTGCAAACCCCACACTTTGTTGGACAAAGGAACCAAAAACCTAAAGCATACTTTGCTAATGATGGTTCTCATTACTCCAGATGCGTCATATAATCAGCCTATTTGGATGGGTCAAATTATCGACACACCTGAAGTAATCACAAAAAATAGTATTGTTAAGGTTGCATGGTTCAAACCACAAAAAAGGCGACACGAGAAGGAGAGCGAAAGATATAATGGATGCCTAGAGAAAACATGGTCTCCCAATCAAAAAGACCCAGCATGTTTTATAAATGTTAAATCCATTCGATATGGGTGGATGTCAAGAAGCGTTGATAAAGTCACGATTAACAAAACTGCAAGAATGTATGTTTTCTGAAGCTTAAAGCAATTACAAAATTATAAAATATCATATATTTAATATTCATAATTAATAAACTCTTTAATAATAGTACCAAATTGTTTACTTAACTATATAAATTTAAAAAATGATATGGAAGATTGACTATATTATTATAGGTTTTATATATATATATTATTACTACTACAAATTTTTAATTAATAATGTTATATTTAAATATTAATATTTTAATAACAACATCAATGTACCTCTTATGATCTTCTTAATTTTATATTAGGCCATACTCTTAAATATAATATATTATATAATTATATTCTAAATATATATTCTAAAGAATATAATTCTAAAGAATATTCCTTTAATATTAGAAAATGCTAATTAAATAGTTAAAATTGCTAATTATTATGAAATGGGACTATAGACATGCCCATTTTAGTTACAACTTGCATTTGTGTTAAACTTGGGCCTCTTTGTGGAGATGGAGTCATGTCACCTCTTACATTTGAAGTGCCACTTTCTCTATAGACAAATAAGTTCCCTTCTCTACTAGCCATACCTTAGGAAGTCTCAAAACACATGAGGCAACAATACTTGGATATGGATGTTTGACACATCCAATTTGGCATGTGCAGAACCACATCATCTGTTGCATGTAGTCAATGTTACTGAAAGCATTCTTGTACTGTCTTTTTCCATAGAACCCAAGTATTGGAACTCGATGAGGGAATCTGATAGGCATGGTAGATAAACTTCCCCCCGCCCCCCCCGCAACTCCTAGACATTTCACCTAACTGGACTCATTGATTCATCTTATTGCCCATTCTGACGACAAGATCTCTCTTTCCTTCACCTCGTCGAATCTTAGTCTTTTCTTGTGGGTGTTTGGGACAACACATTCCTCATAATGTATGTCATGTTTGTTTGAATGCAGGTTGTCCACGTTCTCATTTCCAATTCATTGACGAGTTTGATGACCATTGTAGTGGAAACATTCTTCCCTGTTGAAAGCTTTTGTTGCATATTTTAACAAAGTCTCTACTGATGGTTCAGATCCACAATATTTTTCTTCAATAATAGCCTTAACCTTAGCACGCTGAATTATAGCATCTATTAGGTGTATCATTGTTGCCTCCAAGAGAGGAACTCTCTTTGTCAGTCTCGCTCTACATGCTTTTGCATGAACCACCTTAGCATTGTTTGTTATAGGAACATTTGCATATTGCTCCTCTGTCAAATCAGCCAACTCAACTACAAAGATATGGTCTTCATGTTGCATCCACCAAGCCAACCATTTCCTCAAAGTTGAAACATTAGAAGCACGACCTTCCCAGAATGACTCTAGCATTCAACCATTCTTGTTTTATGGTTTCTGTTTTCACTCAGCCAATATTGAGTCAGCTTCATGTGCTCTTCTCTATGCTCCTCCATTATCCACTTATTTATTACTTAACGAATGGATTGAATGTAATGTACCAGACAGTTTCGTTCCTTCCTTTTCATTTTTTGACCATTGTTAATTAAAACTTGTCACTGAGCCTACCATATAGCTCCCACCTCATTCGATATAAAACCTGCAAATTGGACATTTTGAACCCCCTACTTATTACAAACGTGCACCAGAGTTTTTAGAAACTTTATAGTTGCAAATGTATCTGCACGACACATATCACCATATGCAATTGTAACCATTGAACGTAAACTACAAGAGACTAAGGACGAAAACATATTCAACTCAAATGTGCAAATTACTTACAATGGATCATATAGGTGAATACCAGGCATTGCCTAGTTAGGAATACAATGTGTATGATCAAGAATTACCCATTGTTGTTTTAAGTCTTCACTAGGTTGACATCTTCTAACGTAGTCAACACCAAAACTAGGACCTTCCATTGTCATCTTAAAGATGAGTGGTTGCTCATTTGCACCGTTCAGATCCATTCTTGCGACGTATACGAAAGGATTATTTCAACTCAAGCAAACCTTCACAACCCTCCTGGAACTGTGATTCTCTATTTCTTATTTTATTTATCCACTCATGTGTTTTGCCATGAGTGTTACACTAAAGATTAGTTGCTAATTGTAAACATACCTCCTGTTATTTGTTAGAGGCTCCAAACTTGTAAGTAGCTTGTCATAAGACACCATGCCACCTTCTTTTAACAACTCATCAAAGATGAGTTGTCGCACTACTTGAAACTCTACCACTCTTTGGTTTGTTCTAGGGTTGTTCCGGACCACATTGGTAATACTAACTTGTGCTCAATTTGTTGAAGTGGATCCATTGCATCGATGTGTATGCTACCCATGGTGATTGAATAGTTTGTTAACTATAACATCATCAAGT
The DNA here is from genome assembly GCA_003024785.1 of Selaginella tamariscina. Lineage (NCBI taxonomy): Eukaryota > Viridiplantae > Streptophyta > Lycopodiopsida > Selaginellales > Selaginellaceae > Selaginella > Selaginella tamariscina. Next base: position 156,368 of record PUQB01000040.1, read on the forward strand.
AAGATGTAGTAAATAAATGTTGAACACCTTTCAATGAAAACAGGTTGCTCTCCATAATGCCGGCAACTTATTCCCTTTACTCAACCATTAAGTGTTTCTATAATCTTTTCTATCATGCCCTTGAAGTGGCACTCATTCTCCTTACCAGCATAGCCAAAATAAGAGTAACCAAGATTTTGACACTTCAAATGTGCAAGACAAAGAACTGTTACTCACATGAGCTAGAATTTGTTAGTGCATTGTACTTGGATGAGTCCAATAATAACAGTCTTCTTTTTACTCATCCCCTCATATTTTGTGTGACATTTGGTTGTGGCATTAGTTCAAAGATCACATTGCCATTGTAGTTCTAGGAAGCTCACTCACTTTTTTAATAATTGAAGATTCAATGAAATCCCGATCAATCTTGTATATTTCCGCTTTCTTGAGGATGTACAACATGGAGTTTAGACACTCCACAATCTCAATTAACCTTTACCTAGTCACAGAGTATAAAATGCAAACTCCTCATGAGGCCCACTCTTGCACAGAATCTCTACATTTGTTCTAGAACCACTAGTCACAAACAATATTTAAAAAACTTTGAAGCTTTCATATTGTGGAATGCTAAATGTCTCATGAAACTCTCGTTCAAACACAAAAGCATTTTCATTTTCATCTACTAAAAAATCCTTGTCAACACCTCCACAGTTGATTATGGCCATGGTTGTCTTAACACAAGAACTAAAATGGGAATGAATGGAAACAACGAGAGATGAGAATGATTATTTCTTGTTTCATGTGCAAATAACATTTGTTAGCAGGTTGTTTAAGGAATTTATTGCTTTGGGCAGTAAGAGTGATTTGCTTTATTATGGTTATTGTATAATACAAATTTGCCATTATTTTTTACATTATATTTCTAGTAATCACATTAACAAAAAATATGTCAGAATCTAGGGTTTGTCAATGACTAGGTTTTTTGTCTGCAAATCACTTTCTGCAAGTCATTTTCTATGGGCTTCAAAATCTTCAAGAATCTTGTTCAAAATCATTCCAAGAAATTTTCTTCAAAAACATTCCAGGAAATCCTCAGGTTTGTGTACATGTCCAGGCTCTTCACTTGTAAAAAATTAACTTATGAATTGTTTTCCTTGAATGTTTCTAGGAGGCTGCTGACTAAGAGAGGATCCAAATCCCCAGCCAATCAGCGAGAGTGAGAGCATCTTCACACGAGAGAGCGAGAGCATCCACATCCTTAGCAACAACCTATTCAAAGCCAAGTATGTGTATAAAGTGTCTCAATGATTTTGTTCTCCACAGACTGCCAACTAAGAGAGGATCCAGATCCTCGCTCAGTCAACAAAATTGAGACCATCTTCATCCTTGAATGAGAGCACCTTCAGCACTGGGTCTGTGTGTGCATGTGAGGGTTGAAGGAATCATCTCAACTTTTTCATAGCGTGCCAATTGAGAGGGGATTCAAATCCTCACCCAATCGGCAAGAGCAAGAGTGAAATGACAATGACAATGATAATGACAACAATAGTGACAATGATAGTGATGGTGATGGTGATGATGGTGGTGATAGTGACGATGATGGTTATGGTTATGGGTCGTGGGTTTGAGTATCATAAGGCAAAATTTTTAACTAAATAATGAAATCATGACACTACCCCCCCCTTGCCATGATAGCACTGCTCATTTGAAACCCGACTTACCATGATATTAATGATGGAAAACTTCAAGATTTGAAGTGTGTTGAACGTTGTTGTAAGTTCCCAGCTACTTTCACTTGATGAATAGCCAACCCAATCAACAAGACAATATAGGTGTCCATTTTGAAGTTTGGAGTTGAGGATGGAAGTAACTTCAAACTCATGTTCACCAGTGGTGGAGGAGTAACTCATCCTGTCTCAATTGGAGGATAAACAGAAACATAAAAAACATGATGGAGTCATACAACATGTGGTAGCTTGAATTGGTAAGTTATTGAAGATGTCCACTCAAGAATCAAAAAAGGATCTAATTGTTGGTAGTCCAATTTAGGTTGCGTAAATGGCCAATGACGTCCAAGAAGCCAAACCTTGTCACCTAGTTGAAATTATGGTGAGATTGATTCATTGTACGCCAATAGGCTTCTTGAGCATGGGCAAGGTGGTGGTGAATATCCTCGTGAATTGATTGGAGTCGTTTTAACCTGATCATTTACGATAGCATTCATTGTTGGGACTTCAAAACTGAATAACACCAATGTAAATGAATACCTTAAGTGATAAAAAATGGTCAGTGTTATGTAGACACATGCTTAAAATTGTTGTATGCGAATTCAAATGGTAACAAGTCCACCTAAGGGTGGTGTGCAATTGAAAGCTTCCCTTGATGTTAAGCAACTTGATCCAAGTAACGACGCCACTCTTCAAATGAATCCACAATTGACAATAACTCCTTGTTGAAGATGCCGTAGTTGACCTTTGCTAGTGTAAATTTTTGTGAGTGGAACACCACTAGATGTAATGCATTGTCAAAGTCCTCCTGTGATAGAACAACACCAATTATGTAATTTGAGGCGTCAGTGTTGAACCATAAAATTCCTACCCTCCATACATTGGTAAGATTGCCGTCAATAAACCCGTATTAAGGGTCTACCAGAATAAGATAGAGACGTAATCAGACATTAGAAAGCCAGAAAAAGGGTAAGGATGGCAAGGTAATAGTAGGTAGTAGTAGTATGGATCCCACAACACTGGAAAGAAGATCAATATACTACATAACAGAAATACGAGTAAGAGATAGACGTATTGAGAGAGAAAGGAAACTTATATTATGTCCTCGCACGGCACATGGTACAAAATAACATATACGGGACCTAATTTGGTCTATTTATACCCGTATTCTAGGTCCCGTACTAGCAGTTATCACAACTGCCTCCCAGCCTTATCCATTCAGTTACTGTAACTCCTTCTTATCCTTATCCAAACATGCCGTATTCCACGGGTATTGTATTGCGGTGATGACTCGTATTGCAGTAGGACGATAGTAACCCGTACTCCGATATATCCTTCCCACTCTCGGTTTTTCACAATATATATTGTTTTGATATTTTCCCATATATTGCCCATGAAATAACAAGAAATTCTATCAATGTCTAACTATGATCTTAACATCCCCCCAGATTGGAAGTGTTGCATCACCCCGATGCAACCTTACAATGTGCCCGCACTTCCGCACATAGAAGTGACAAAGTTCTTCAGCTTGAGGTTCTCCTTGCGTAACTTACGTACTTCGTCCACATCATCGGATGTTGGAGTAGCTGCTGGATTGAATTCACCCATCTTGTCATGGATATTACGGACTTGGTCAGCTAATGTTGTACAGTGTCCATGAGTACCTTGTTCTGATCGTACAAACGGCGTATGATGTTCGACTGCTCCAAGAACTACTTGTCGATCGTATTACAGCAATCATGAAGTTGCTGACTGAAAGTAGTATTCGCTCATTGAAGTGCTACCTGCTGTGTAATAGAATCAACGACACTGCGAAGGTGGAAAGCTGACCTTTGAGAGTCGTATCCTATGGTGGTCCTGAGGACGATGATCGAGTATTATAGAGGAGACCTTTACCACGAGGAGACTAGCGGAGGATGCAGAACAGGCCCACAGCATCAACTTCGATACCACACATGGAGTGCGAAGACACAGCACTACCAAATCCCAATCCGCCCGCAGGACCAACTTCAACAACACACATGGAGTGTGAGGATTCTGCACCATTCAACACTACGGTCCTACCGTAGTCTCGTCACCACCATTAGTTCAACATCAAACTATGGCAGGTACATCTTCTCATATCATACCACCACAGGTAGTACCTCCAGCACAGCAAGTACGGGATTCAGTAGTACGATACTCAGGGTAAGAACCGGATTTAGTAGAACCGACACCTGGACAATCTGCCAAGAACAACATCCACAATAAGAGCAGCACTCGCAACAGTCCTATTCACCGATACAACAAATGGGACATCACGCTTCGGATCGACAGGAGCGAGACATGTCGAGGAGTTCGAATTGCACTCGTGATCAGACAGCTTCCCCGGACTACCACCGCGTCCTTGTCCAGAAACTCGAGTCTGATTTCGGGTTCCTTTGACTACGGCTCCTCTGGCTTCTTCACTTGCGTACATGGTTGTTTCTTCTGCTTTGTTGGTAGTGGCACATCCAAATTACGGACATCGAACACATTTCTGGGTATTGATTGGTAAGACCTAACCAAGCCTATCCTTGATGTGAGTGCCGGTGTACCTGCTGGTGCTAGATGCGCATACATTGTTAGGAACCACTACGTACAAACTAGAGACCCTCACAAAACCACCCGACCTACCCCGAGCTGTCTCTAGTCTCCACACGCTGCTCTCCAAAAAGGCTTCCAATATTAGTGTGCTCAAGGCAACATGGATGAGGAAGCTAAAGATCTGAGTGTTGAGCTTAGAAACATTCAGAGTTTGTGCAAGAAGAACTTACAAGTAGCTCAAAGCCAAGTTATCAAGTTTGTTAATGAGCACAGAAGCTTTCAAGAGTTCCAGGTGGGAGATTATGTATATCTCTGAGTGGTATTTGCCACACATGTAAGGTGGAACTATTGTGGCCTTATATGATAAGTTGTCTCCTAGGTACTCAGGTCCTTATGAGATTCTGGAGCGTATCGATAAAGTGACATATTGACTACGGCTGCCAGAAGGAGTGATGGTGCACCCAATGTTTCATGTTAGCTAGTTAAAGAGAGTACTCACAAGGAACGAGTCCCGGGTAGATTCTTGTGGATGTACAAGGCTAATGATATAGGACCAGTTGAGTAAGTTATACTGCCCTTGAGGACAAGGACTTGCTAATGGGGGGAGGATTGTTACGACCCGTATAATGAATCAAGAATATTCCCTAGAAAGGTATAAGCTAGAATATTCCTAAAAAGCTATACCTAAATAAACCCAACTCAAAAGCTGTCTTGGAATGTTGTCCAAACATAGCATAATATGGACTCATTCCAATGCCACTGTGTCCTTGGCAAATGGGTGACAAAGTCCATAGAGATACTGCCCCATCGCCTATTTGGAATAAGCAATGGTACTAATAGCCCACTTGGTTTTTCCCTGGGCACCTTTACTTGCTGACACTTGTCACAAGTCCTGCAGTACTCTATGATATTAGCTTTCATATTCCTCCAATAAACCTTATCTTGATCAACTCATACGTTTTCCTCCCTCCAAAATGACCAGTAGTGATCATGATGGAAATATAGTACCTGGTTGATCAAATGGTCCACACGAGGAAGATACACACGGCCATTGTAGTACAAAACTCCATCCTAAAATGAGAATGGTGGCTCTAGCTGTCCTTTGAGCTCCTGCACCTCAGCGTCTTGTGCTTGAGCATGTTGAACTACCTAGCTAAACTCACTGACCGTCATTGTTAATGCATTACATAAGCGTGTTTGGAATTCTCTAACCACTGTGGCTCTCCTAACGCGTGACAAAGCATATACCACCACGTTAGCCTTTCCCACGCAATGCTCAATAGGAAATTTGCCAAACTCCATGAGCTTAACCATCCAGCGAGCTTGCTGAGAGTTTAATTCTTTCTATTTGAACAGATACACCAAAGTCTTGTGATCTGTAAACACTTTGAACTTGCACCATAAAGATAATGCCTGCAAACTCATAATGCATTAACAATAGCTAGTAGTTCTTACTCATATGTTGAGTATTGTTGCTCTGCAAGATTCAAGTACGACTCTTATAAGCAATAGGCCTTCCCTCTTGCATAAGTACAACTCCAATGGCCACTCCACTTGCATCACACGATACTCATAAGGCTTAGAGGGATCTGCAATACATAAAACTAGTGCACGTATCAAAGCTTGTTTCAAAGCTTGGAAACTGCTCTTCTCTGAAGCACTTATGCAAAGGGAACGTCCTTCCTCAGCAACCTAGTTAACGGAGAAGCTTTCTTGGCATAATCCTTGACATACCGCCGGTAATAACCAGCATGCCCAAGAAACTCCATAACTCTTCTGCATTGCTAGGAACTGGCCATTGCTCCAGCCACCTTTTGTGGATCAGTCTTCACTCCACTTGGCGTCACAATGTGACCCAAATACTCCACTTTGCACTGAGCAAATGCACATTGCTCTTCTTTGCATAGAGCTTATTCTCCCTTAACAACTGAAGAACTCTTCGCAAATGCTGCACATGCTCCTTCATATTCTTACTGTAAATAAGAATATCGTTAAGGAAGATCTCCACAAAGTCGTGCAAGTAGTCACAAACACCTTAGTCGTCAACCGAGTGAATGTGACAGGGGCATTTGTTAAGCCAAATGGCATAACAATGAACTCAAAATGCCCAACTATCTTGATGAACACTCTGGCTCCATCGAGATGATCTAGTATCCACACATGGCATGGACATCCTGTCCTTCACTATTTGCTTGTTGAGAGCTCTGTAGTCTATGCACATCCTCATGGTGCCATCCTTCTTCCTGACAAGCAATACTGGTGCACCAAATGGAGACTTGCTTAGTTGTATAAAGCCATATTCCAATAGCTCCATCACTTGTCTCTTAACCTCTTGCTCCTTAGCATGGCTCAGTCGGAATGGCTTACGGTAAATGGCTTTCGTACCCTATTCTAGCTCCACACCTCTTGCATGTGGTAAGCCATGAGGTAGCTCGGAGGGAAGATGTCAGCAAACTCCTCGCACAACAGCTTTGCTCAAGGTGACAGTAAAAGAACTTGTTTGGAGACTCAAGCTTTGTTCCAAACCAAGTGTCTATCACTTCACTATACTCAAGCTTCATGTGCTTGGTGCTCCACTAGATCTTAGGATCCACACGCACTAGCTTTGCAAGAAAGAAAGTCTCCACCAGCTGGGTTTTACCAACCTGCTATAACTCCTCCACACAAGCAATTTAGCTCTGTGTGACAACTAAGCCCTCAATCTCGTATTGAGGCATAGTCTTCGTTTAGCTCCACCAGTTGGGTTTTGCCAACCTACAGCTGTAACTCCTCCACACAAGCACTGTAGCTCTGTGTGATAGCTGAGCCTCAATCTCGTATGAGGCACAGTCTTCGTGCAGCTCCACCAGCTGGGTTTTGCCAACCTACAGCTGTAACTCCTCCACACAAGCACTATAGCTCGTGTGATAGCTGAGCCCTCAATCTCGTATTGAGGCTCTTCGCGCAGCTCCACCAGCTGGGTTTTGCCAACCTCCACTAACTTTGTTGACACAAAGTTATCGCTACTCATGCTACTCACCAAGTGTCCCTCCACACAATAGCACGTGTGTGTGGCTCCTCCTGCCATGTAGTTTACCTATTAAGCAAGAACAAATAGAAATTTACCTTGTGGTTTAGAGAAGTCTCCTTTGTGCTCCTCTCCAAGCCTCCATCTCCTAAAGCTTCTTAGGCGTCTACTTGTCCTTGTTGCCCTTGGGCTTGCTTCTCATTGGACAATTTGCCTTTTAGTGTCCAATGTCTCCACACAGGTGGTATTATCCTTCCCCCAGCACTCATCTCGACCTTGCTCCGATACCAATTGTTAGGAAACTATGTACAAACTAAGACCTCACAAAACCACCCGACCTCCCCCGAGCTGTCTCTAGTCTCACACGCTGCTCTCCAAAAGGCTTCCAATATTAGTGTGCCTTTAGTTCTCTTAGATTTAGGTATAGCTCTTTAGGAATATTCTAGCTTATACCTTTCTGGGGATATTCTTTGATTCATTATACGAGTCGTAACATACGTAATTTGATAGTTGTGAGAATATGATGAAGCACTGGAATACCGTCGTCTCCTTGTCCTTGCTTTTGGGGTTGTGTAGCGTGTTCAACTCATGTAGTAGCCCTACTACGACTAGCTCCCCAATCCGGTTTCTATCCCTGCTCAGATTGATGATAGACATACCGATCTCCTTATTGAATCCAGCTGGCATCTTACGGAAAGCAAATGCAGTTGTGATATACCTTAATATGTCCCTTATGAAGGTTCGTGCAGGATTGATGTTGGTGCCGCATTCGCCGTCTTCTGCTTCTGGCGAAACTTATCCAATTATCAGTGTAGTGATGGACGTATATGTGACTTGTGGAATGGATCATAGGAGATGTCTGGTTCTGGAAATTCAAACACATCTTGAATGAGCTTACTTGTAAATGCAAATGCGCCGCCCTGTAGTTGTAACGCCTGTATTGCGGCATATATGCCTTGATCGCTTGGTCGACTAAGTGTTCCCTTGTTGATCCAAACGTTTGTGTACAAACGTTCGAAATATCGCTCCAGCTGCATTCTCTGGATCCATTCTCGTATGTCCGAAATGAGTGTTGGTGCCGGACGGACAATCCAATAAAGCATTGGTGTAAGCAGAATTGAAACTGCTAGTTCTGATTGAGACGCCGTATTGACCCTTGTTGCCGAAGTACTCATCGTATCTGTGTACTCGTCCATGGATTCCATATGTGCCCGTGAAATAAAAGAAGAAAGTGAAAAACTTGAAGATGGGAAGGAGAAGAAACTAAAGAAGAATTGACTGCTAGCGGCGGAGGAGTGCCCTTATCTTATACTCAGAGAATTTATGGTCTGTCAGTTTCTGTGCTGTGGTCCACGTGTCGATATCAGATTTGTTGAGTGTGAATTCCTTGGTTTTTGATAGATTTGGCAGGGAATATCTTATCATTGGATTTTTGCATTCCTCGAACTTGTCGCTTTCTGGATTCTGTCATTCGCTCGTGTGAGAATCCTGTTGATGTTTGAGAAGATTCTGCTGACATCCACTCTCCAGGTGGCCACATGCTTTTCCATGTCTTGTTCTGACTTAACGGTTTTGATAATATTCCGTGTTACTATTTAGTGCAGATGTTTTTGGTTCCGTTGTATCGTGTTGTTCGTACTCCGGATCATTGTTGAGTCTTCCTCTGGCTTGTTAGATGTATATTTCCGTATGCGATTCATATTCGTTGTAAGTAAAAACATGTTGTAGCGTTCATCAATGTATAGTGTTTGTCTCGTATGTCGGTAATTATATATGGTCCACACCACTTGGATTTGAATTTATGACCAATCGGTCAAAGATTCCCTTGATAACCATTTCTCCGACTCGAATATGGGTCGTCGTTGTACTCGTCGTAATCGATCGTGCCATGCCTTAATATGTGTTTGTATTGCTTGTAATATTAAAAACTGCTTGCTGTTCGTTTCTCATCAAGTTTTTCAAGTTGTAGTAGTCGTTGTTTAACTTGCTCTGTTTCCCCAATGCCGTATTCGAGTGACATCCGCAATGATGGTATATATACTCTATAGGCGTAATAGCTTCTAATCCGTATGTAAGTTGAAATGGAGTAAACTTTGTTGCACTTTATACGTAGTACGTATGCCCATAATGCTGATGGAAGTTTTTCATCCCAATTTTTGCGATTGGTGTTTACTATCTTGGTTAGTACGGTCTTCAGTATTTTGTTAGTAGCCTCTACTTGTCCATTTCCTTGTGGATAATACGCAGTAGAGGTGTAATGCTTTACCAAATATTCGTTGCAGAGTACTTTGATGACGTTGTTGACGAAATGAGTTCCTTGATCACTGATAAGTTCCATTGGAGCGCCAAATCGTACTACGATATTCTCGTAATAAACTTAGCTACCCGTGTTGCGCGGCAATCCGTAATGCGATAGCCTCTGCCCATTTAGTAACATAGTCCGTGAGTACAATATATATTGATTCCTCTTGCTACTTTTAGGATTGATTGGTCCCATAAAATCCATTCCCCATTTCATAAATGGAGCTAATGGTTCCGTTGGATGTAATGGTTGACTTGATGGTGTGGAGCTGGTGGTGTTCATTGCACTTCAAACTTTTGACAATATTCGATAGCATCCTTGAATAACGTGGGCCACCATAATCCAGACTGTAATATTTTTGTGCTGTTAACGTTCCTGCAAAATGTCCCCATGTTCCCTGAAAGCTTCCCGTACGGTCTGCACTTCTTCCATTGGCACACATCTCCTTAAAACTTCATCTTTGCCCTTCTTATATAGTATACTGACACCATGCAGTATGGCTTACATCGTAATACGAGTTTTTGCGTTGTTGCGTTGTTACGTACTTATGTGGTACTATTCAGTAGTTAAAAAGTATTCAATATCTTGAAGATATCCTTCGTGATTTCCAAGTTTTGTTTGTTGCTCTTGTTGTATCTGAAATAATTAGCATCTGGTAGTTCATCATTCACCAACACCTTCTTCTTCATTTGTAATACGACTTAGAAATCTGCTTGTTGGTATAACTTGCCTGGTTTGTGAATGATTTGAAAGCGAACTCCTGCAATAATAAAAACCAACGTACTAATCTTCCTTCGAGCTTAGTCTTGCTTAACAAATGTGTCAAAGCTTGATGATCGACAATGAATTTGACTTTGTTTGCTAGCAGATAATGCCGAAATTTCTTTGCTGCATAAACCATTCCTAGTGCCTCCTTTTCTATAGTCGTGTAATTTTCTTCTGCATGCTAACCGTGACTCGCATAATATAATGGTCGATCTTTCCTGTCTTCCTGGGTTTGCGTTAATATGCATCCGAACATATGACGATGCATCCACTTGTACATGAAACTCCTGTTGCCAATTTGGACTCGCTAAAATAGAGCCTTCATTAATGCTGCTTTAACGTATTGAAACTCTGTTCGCATTGCGCATCCCATTTGAATGGTTGCGTTTTCCTCAAAAGCATAGTTAATGGCTTCGCTATTGCTGTAGTTTTTGATAAATCTTCGATGATATCCCATTTCCCTAAAAGCCGTCGTACTCCGCTTACGTCTTTAGGAGGTTGCATTGTTTGTATGACTTTGATTTTATCTTGATCCACCATTATTCCATCCTTGCATATAATATGCCCAAGAAAATTCCTGATCTCACGGAAAACACGCACTTCTCCGGATTAAGAGCTATATTGTTCAATCGGCATTTCCCAAAACACTTCGTTAAACAGTCCAGGTGTATATCTTGTGCTCCATAAATGCTAAAATCATCCAAAAAACTTTCATAAACGTGGTCAAATAATCCCGGAATGTTTCGCTAACCAAACGTTGAAAGGTAAATGGTGCATTACATAGCCCAAAAGGCATAACACGATACGCATATGTACCCCAAGGACTAATGAATGCCGTTTTTAGTTGATCCTCAGGATCTACTTGAACTTGGTTATATCCTGAAAATCCGTCCAAAAAGAGTACATTTCGTGTCCTGCTACTGTATCCAACAATTCTTCGGTGAATGGTATTGGGTACGTATCCCGCTTCGTTACATTCATTCAACTTCTTATAATTGATGCAAATACGTAATTTGCCATTCTTCTTTGGGACTATGACTATTGGTGATAACCATTCAACATCTTTAAAATTAATGGTAAAGAGTGTTGATTTTGCACTGTGACTTTGTTCAATCCATGATAGTCGACAGCCAGGCAAAGACTCCCGTCTTTCTTGAAGACAAAGAAAATTGGGACATCGACTGGTGAATGCAAGTGGCAAATAAAATTGGTGAGAAGGTTTTCTTCAATATATGCATGCACATCTCTAGTTCTGTAGGCGAAAGGCCATAGATTGGTCCATATGGAGGTTCCTTCCCATCCATGAGATCAATGGAGCAGTCATATAGGCAATGAGGTGGTAGCTTGGTCGCCTTCTTCTTATCAAACACATCTGCAAAGTCTTGGTACTTGCTAAAAAGCACCATTAGAACCTTCTCCAAAAACGTGTTGGAAAGATGAAGAGCGATAACAAACATAGTGGGATCATGTTGACCAACATCACAAATGTTATGTGCAAAATGTTGATCACTGAATCACGGAATGCATTAGTGAACGAATGATCAATCAAATCTGATCATGTTATGATGAAGTTTGAACCATTAAAAATTGAGACACTTAGATTCCGTTGTGTCATTTTCTTCAATGTGATTTCATCTCCGAAGTGCCCAATCATCTTCGGACTTCCATGGTTGCAACTGATACACCCTATTATCGATTAGAAGACATACAGTTTGTGCAACTCTAATGTATTTTGTTCACTACCTCGACTCAAGCAAGTTAATGAGATGGCTTCAAGATAATAGCATGGGAAATAACAAACTCTCATTAACATTTGCTCCACTGTTCATGAGTCCCTTGTAGCAGATGGTAGACCATGAAGACTTGACTTGGACATTTATGTGAAATACTTTAGTAGTAAGTGCTCAAGAGTTGAAACACCTTTATTTACAAATCAGATAATTCCTACTCTGATTGGTTCTCATTATTTCCCTACTGCACATCTTGATCCACAACATAGACTAGGATGATTTGGACGGTGATGACAATGCTCCAAATTGTGGTTTGGATCTCCAACATATCAGCACAAATTGTTGTCGATTGGGTGTTGTCCCTCAACATCTAAAAGTTGTTGACAGTGACAATTGTCCAGCTCCATTAGTTCAAGTGCATTCCTTCCTCCTTTGTGGGCAATGGCAAGAACAACATTGTGAGGAAACTCCACACACCTACTGTTACGACCCGTATAACGAATCAAAGAATATTCCCCAGAAAGGTATAAGCTAGAATATTCCTAAAGAGCTATACCTAGATCTAAGAGAATTAAGGGCACACGAATATTAGAAGCTTTTTTGAAGAGCAGCATGTGGAGACTAGAGACAGCTCGGGGGAGGTCGGGTGGTTTTGTGAGGGTCTTTAGTTTGTACGTAGTGGTGCCTAACAATTGGTATCAGAGCAAGGTTCGAGATGAGTGCATGGTGGGAAGGGATAATACCACCTGTGTGGAGACGTCGGACACTAAAAGGCAAATTGTAAGCAAGCCCATGGGCAAAAATTTCAATGGCAACAAGGACAAGTAGACACCTAAGAAGCTTTAGGAGATGGAGCGTGGAGAGGAGCACAAACGAGACTTCTCTAAACCACAAGGTAAATTTCTATTTGTTCTTGCTCAATAGGTAAACTACATGGCACGGGAGGAGCCACACACACGTGCTATTGTGGTGGAGTTGCACAAAGAGCCTCAATATGAGATTGGGCTCAACTATCACACAGAGTTACAGTGCTTGTGTGGAGGAGTTACAGTTGGAGGTTGGCAAAACCAGCTAGTGGAGCTGTGCGAAGAGCCTCAATACGAGATTGAGGGCTCAGCTATCACACAGAGCTACAGTGCTTGTGTGGAGGAGTTACAGCTGGAGGTTGGCAAAACCCAGCTGGTGGAGCTACGCGAAGAGCCTCAATACGAGATTGAGGGCTCAGTTATCACACAGAGCTACATTGCTTATGTGGAGGAGTTACAGCTGTAGGTTGGCAAACCCAGCTGGTGGAGCTGCACGAAGACTGTGCCTTAATACAAGATTGAGGGCTCAGCTATCACACAGAGCTACAGTGCTTGTGTGGAGGAGTTACAACTAGAGGTTGGCAATGCATTTGTAATGCATCCATAGATACATGAGCTGCACGAAGATTGTGCCTCAATACGAGATTGAGGGCTCAGTTGTCACACAGAGCTAAATTGCTTGTGTGGAGGAGTTATAACTAGAGGTTGGCAAAACCCAGCTGGTGGAGACTTTCTTTCTTGCGGAGCTAGTGCGTGTGGATCCTAAGATCTAGTGAAGCACCAAGCACATGAAGCTTAAGTATAGTGAAGTGAAAGACACTTGGTTTGGAACAAAGCTTGAGTCTCTAAACAAGTTCTTTTACTGTCACCTTGAACGTTCCCAGGCGTCCTTCGTTCTTTTTAGTGTTAATATACACAGTCGGCCCCTTGACCTAGTAGTTCCTTAGCTTTTTGGGTAACTTCCCGAGCTTCCTGCTGTTGTTCTGTGAGTTTCATCACTATGTCATTGTGTTTTTTCGCCACCTCTGAAAGGTTGAGGTTGCAATATACCGCCATGACTTCCTTTAGCTGGTCCAAGGCCTCCACGAGCTCGGTATAGGCCGTGGAGGTTCATCGTTCGTCGGCCTGGAAATGTTGGTAGTTACCCTTGAACTTGTCCTTGGACTTGGCTCCTTCTCCTCCCTGGCCAGGTCCAATTGATCGCTCGGGTGTTTCTGTTGGGGATTCCGGTGGTAGCGGGGATCCTACAGCTAGGGGAATCGTGTGTATGGGTTTCGACGTCCCATGCTCTGGTGATTCCTGGTCAAGGAAGGGGCTACCCTCCGCCTGTTCCTCTATTGACCCCGAGGGTTCTGGCTGTTCCCTACGGCCATGTTGTCCTTCCCTTCTCTGTTCTTTGTCCCTCATTTGGAGTGGTGGTGGTGCTCTAACTGTTGTCCGGCCAAACGAGCCTATGGTCATAATAGCAAAATGGCTGGCTGTGGGGAGCCTTTGCTTAGTACCGGTCTAAACTCCGTGAATTCCACTAGTTAGAGCCGGAACCAGGTACTACTTAAGGCAGTCAACCCAATTTACCGCGACTCCTTCCCAGGCCCAAGACCGTTTGCCAACCGCCTGGTGATTCGACTCCTTGTTCTTCCCGTAAGCATGAAGGCCACTAGCATTATGAACTCGACTGTTTCCTCCTTTGCTTGTATGCCTCGTAGTCCATGTGTTCATGTGGTGGCGGGCTGTTGAACCTCCTTGTTCGAGCATTCCCCTAGGGTGAGGGCGTCCCCTGGTAGTCAGAAGACTATCGCTAGTTTGCCGAACATAATGCGGAATACTGCGCTCCCATCCGTGCAGAACTATATTCCCCTGCGCCCGGTTTGACTAGCTACTAGTTTCGCTGACTGGAGGAATTGTCTGGCCTTCTCGACGAATCCTGGGTCCTCCACTTCTCTCCATGAAAGGTCGAAGAATTCGTCCAATCGCAGCTATCTCCTGACTCGCCGGAGGTCGGGTCGCCCGATTAATTCCTTGAACCTGGAGTGCCTGGGCAACACCAGTTCCACTGATCGTTCCTGGCCCTCGATGAACACGCAAATCTCTTTGATTACCACTGGCGGATTCCTCTTGTCCACCCCGTGGTCATGGTAGTGGGAGTGTGGCAATGTACACCTCCTTCCCGACTATAGGTGTCGTGGAAGTCCTTGTGACATCCTCCGAGGTGACTGGCACGTCTATCCCTGTGCCTAGATACGCAATGATGGCGCCGCTTGACCATCATTGTCTTCGTAGTATGTGCCTTATGCATGCGGTCCAACCTCGTGAACCATGTGATCCTGTGAGCTGGCCACATGTGCATTTGGAGATCTTGCTTCCGACCGCCCCGTCTTCCCTGTTGTGTTACCTCGTGGTTCGATTGCCCTGCCCGGGATTCCTTGGCCTGTGCTCCATCTGGGTGGCCAAAGCGGCTACTGTCGGCTGCCCATTGTGGTACATGTCCGTTATTATCGACTATTATGGTTTTGATGGTGCATGGTGGGGCCCATCCTGGTTCTAACTGTAGAGCCTTACCTGTTGATCCCTTCCTGCTACTTCTTCCCCATATTGGCCCCGTGCGTCCCCCATCTGGGACTTTGCGTCCTACTTCTACCAGGGAGGGTCTATGCCAGAGCTTCTTCCCCCACACTTCCAGGGCTGATCTCGTGGTAGGGTACTTACCGTTGAAGCCAGGGCCGATATAAGGCTATCGATTCATACTGATACCGGGCTTGGGGTGGCTCTGCTTGATTAGTGCGATTCGTTCGACTGGGGTATGTCCAAATGGGCCCTCCGGAATTGTCCTGGTGGTCGATGAACTAGTTTTTGCACCCCACTGTGTCTGGATAGTTTCGGGCTTCGGTCGCTCCCCTACGATCCTTGGTTCGTTCATGCTGAGCTACCTCTGATGATAGGCATCTTGCCTGGCACGGCTCGATCCTGGGGGTTGGCCTGCGGGGGTCGCCGTTGTGCTCTTGTTCCATCCTCCGTGCCTGCTTGGCTCCTGGTATTCTAGCACCCTGAATTTCTGTGCGGGGGCCTCGGTTTGGCCTGTAGGTATGGACCTTATCGCCCGTCTGGTTTGGAATTTTATTTGTTGGTGCTCCCAGTCATGCTGCACCTTCGCACCTCTGAGCCAAGGTCGACCGAGGAGTAGGTCGAATCCCCCTCTAGCGTGTATGTCTAAAACCACAACGTTTATCCAAAATTTGACCTTTTGGATCTCGACTTCTACTGGCCTCAAGATGCCCTTAAGCGCCACCTTGGCCTGATTTGCCATGAGTACCTGAAAGGGAGTAGACTTCGGAGTTGGCATACGCAACTCCCTGTGGAGCTCTGCTGACATGACGTTGACTGTGAATCAGCAGCGTTTCTTGCTCTGTCAATGTCTGGGCCTCTCTGCTTCTGAAGGCGTGGCTTCGTCGTCTCCTTACCTTTCTTAGCGATTCTTGGCCTTGGCTGGGCTCCGCAGGTCCTGAGACAGTCGGTCCTTCGGTTTGCTTCCTTACCCACTGCTTTAATACTGGGGGTTTTGTTGCCTGTTTCTTTCTGGGGGTTTTGTTGCCTATTTCTTTCTTGAGCACCTTCGCGTTCCCCTGGTTCTATGCCCTTGCGGTTCTCTTGTTTCGTCCGCTAAGGAGCTTGCGATATTATGTTTGTCCTAATGTCCTGTTCTAGCAGTACGACCGTTACTTGGTTTACTTGTGGTGCGGGGGTTGGCGTTGGGCTAGCGGAGATCTGCCCGTTACTCGCCCTGGCAATGCCGGCTGCTTGCGCCTCTAGCATTGGTTTAATTAACGATACCCATGAACATTGGTAGAGCGGGTGTGGGCCTCTGCAAAGTGCGCACAACACCTCCTTGCGTTCCGGCCGTCTCTCTCTGTCGCCATACCTAGGTCGATACGATTGCCGCTCACAGGAACGGGACCTACAATTCCGGTCTCCCGAACAGGACCTCCTACAAGGTTGATTATCCCCCTCCATCTTGCGGCCATAACTCCTTCCGCCATCTACACCCCATTCGGTCTTTCGTTCTACTGTTAGTGCGGCCGCCTATGGTAGCCTATTGCTTAGGAGTTTGGCCAGCCGGTAGCAATCGTCTGTGTTGTGGGACCCGCGGATGTTACATATTGTCCCCGCGTGCAGTGTATCCCATTTGAGCCAGTGTTGTGGTTAGGTCTTCCTTCCATGTGGCCCCTCGTTGGGTTTCCCCCCATTGCAATTGCATGTGCCCCTTGGCTCCTAACCGTTTCTCCTTTCTGGCCGGCTTTGGAGCATCAGAGAGGTTTTCCTCATCCAAGGTGGTGTCGTTTGCCCCCTCTGCGTCCGATTTGTCCTGTGTCTTCCTTTCCTGGCATCTTTCAGCTTCTCGCTTCTCAACCTTCTTGGTGTACCGAAGTAGTTTGTTGAACGTCCGGTTGTCATCTAAGCCGATCCACTTACGGATCTCCGGCCGTAGTCCCTTTCAGTACCACATTTTCTTGGTCAGGTCAACTGGGGCGTCTCTTAGTCGGGCGATGTACCCTAGCATGTGGACTGTGTATTTGTCGATTGACTCTCCCACTTTCTGTTTCAAGCTCGTTAGCTTGTGGATCACCTCTTCTTCACTCTTTTCCTCCCAGAAGGTATCCAGAAACGCCCTCCGTGCGGTTTCCCAGCAAGCTCCTTCGTTTGCCTTGTGGAATCGCATCCACCAGGTGTGTGCCTTCTTGTCCAGAGTGCATGCGAATGCACTCAGCTTCTTGTGATTATTGATTACGCTCCGAAGTTCGCACACATGTTCGAACTTGTGTACGTATTGGTATGCGGCTTCCCCCTCTGCTCCATGGAACGCGGGTAAGGGCACTATTATGGTGCTCTCCTACATCCGATTGAGCGACAGGCTAGTAAGGTAACCGGGTCGGTTCCCATGGTGTCTAGTTGTGCCTGAGAAGTGCTTTGATCCGGACCCTCCGCTTCGGACGTGGTGTAGTCCATGTAGCGATTTTCTGCGGGTACCTTTCTCCTTCCTTGCATCCCTGCCCTCCGTTGAGGTGGGTGACGAGGACGGGCTCCTCCTGGCTGTCCCTCGGGGCCCCCTCCGCGGGACCAACCTGACGGCTGGTGGCGTGGCTTACCTCGGTTAAACGGTATTCCCTCATCTAATGAGTGGTTTTGTAGGACCATGCGCGGAATCCCCCCATGACGTCTAGACGGTCGTGATTGATGGGGCAAATACTCCTCCCTGAGACGATATCCCTTGTCTGGTAATGGTTGCGGCTCTGCTGGTTGCTCGGCCGAATCTCTCCTGCCCCTGGACGAAATCCTTTCGTCCCTTGTCCAGAGTGGCCACTATGCGACCCCTCTTTCTAGTACCTCCTCCTAGTCTGTCAACTCGTCGACGTCTAGTCGCCTTCGCGCAAGTGGTCGTCTCATGTGTACCCCGGTCTTTCGAAGCCTTGGGTTCTCATCCTGGCCTGCTATGTCGTTCGATTGGCTGAACTCCTGGTGCAGAGGTTGCCTTCTTGGCAATCGATGCCCTTCCCTAGGGGCCTTCTGGATGAGGCTCTTCCTCCCCTCTTTCCGGGTAGCCATGGGCCCTCCGCCTCACCCTGATGGCCCTGGGTTTCCTACCTTACATTCGTTGTGGCGCTGTCCACATTGGACCTCTGGCTCACGTCCCCCATTGCTATCCGTGTTGCTTTGCCCCCTCAAGATTCTGCCTCCGCTGCAGGCCTTCCCTTTCCTGGGGTTGTCTGTGCGGGGTTTCCTCCTTTGAGGGTACTCGTTGAACATGGGTTCTACTCTTTGGTATGGGGGCTCATCATGGCCGTCACTTTTGCTTACGTTGAGAGGTGGAGGGCTTCCATCGTCCTGCCATCCATCCCACTCTGCATCGATGGTAGGTCATTATCGGGCGAAGTTGCCTGTCTGGGTGCTGCTCATACCCACATGCTGCTGTCATGCTGCGGTTTCTTCATATCCTTCTTCGTTGTTGGCGGTGTGTGACTGCCTTTGTCGCTGGTGTGCCGGGTTTACCGCTGCTTGGAGATTCGGCCATGCGGTATTTACGTGTTTCCTCGGGTAGGTGAGGCAGGGGCGATTGCGGCAACCGAGGTGCCTCATTGCCTTCCATCAACCTCCCTCGGCCAGCCCGTCGCATCCTCCTGGCCAGATGTTACTCGTGATCTTTATTTGTTCGAACGAGTTAATCCCGGCTCTCCTTTGGGCCACAACTCTGCTTGCTACAGTGAACTCCATCAGTATGTACTATTTATCCCTCCGTGGTCGCCACAAATGGTTGTCGGGGACTCCGCAAGCTAGATGTGGTGCTTCTCAGGAAACCTCAGTGGTCACCAAGATGCTGTGGATAGCGTCCAACTCCAAGCGTCCAAACCGGCAAGCTGGCCTTACCTCAGAAGTACTGGAAGGTGTTGGATGGCCTCTACTCGGACACCGCGAGGGTCCGTGTACAGGGTAGGAGAGTTTTACTATGGTGGTTTGGTCAAGAGCGTTGCTCAGCCTAGGAGTGGGACAAGTAGGGAATCCCCGCTTGTAAGGTGAATAGAAGGAGTATGGATATATTTATAATGCCTGTTTGAGTAAAACTATCTCGACAGAGGAGCAAGATACAAGACGCAGACTTGACTCCTAAAAAGCCTCTGACCCACTCCCAGCCTTCTTGCTTATATAGTGGGTTACCTAGCGCTAAACCCTAGGTACATGTGGTGCTTTCCTACTAGTCTGCTGCCTTGTGACAGAGTCCTGTATGTCTCATTTATGCGCCTCCCTCACGCGTGTTGTCTTGCGTACCCTGGGTAGTTGATCCGAACGATCGAATCTACGCCTGGTTATGCTGCCACCTAACATTTGTTGCAATTAGTTCGTACTTGCGGTACCTTCCTTATCCGGCGCTTCGTCCCATCGCTCGTCCACGCCGACTGGCCGTTTGACATGTTAGATCACCCTCAGACCACCGTCAACCACCAACGCAGCATCAATGTCTATCCTACAGGAGCCCCATAAGAGCCGCATCAAGGCGATCACCTCTGCATTTGATTTTCGAAAAACTCCAACAAGTTTCAATAAAGAAATCAGGTACGTTTATCATATAACTGAACAGGGACACAAATCGGATTGGGGGGGGCTAGTCGTAGTGGGATTACAATGTGAGCTGCAAACTCTACACAATCCCAAAAGCAAGGATAAGGAGACAACCATATTTCCAATGCTTCATCACATTCTAACAGCACTCCATATTACGCACGCAGATTTAGCACCAACAAGAACACCGGTAATGACGACAAGGATGGAGTTCTAGTTAGGTCTCACTTCACAGTACCTAGACAACATTTTTGACACTTGTAATTTGGATGCACCACTACCAACCAAGCCAAAGAAACGACCATGATCACATGTAAAGAAACCAAAAGAACCACAAACACAGGAACCGGTGTCCTACCAATTTGTGGAAGACAAGGAAGAAGATGATCAAATCTTACAGAGGAAACCGTTACCACGAGGAGACCTTCGGAGAATGCCATGGCATCAACCTCCATAGCATGCATGGAGTGTGGAGACTCAGCACCATCAGACAACATCCATACAGAAGACACCATAATATTGTCACCTTCGTCAACTCATTCTCCCTCTACCGCAGGTATTCCTCACATCATAACATAGCATGTACGAACTACGACCGGGCACGTACAAAATCTAGTTGTTCAGTAGACACATCAAGAACCACATTGACCCTCACCCACACCTAGACAACAAGTCAAGAACGACATTCATGATAAAGAGAAGGAGCAAGAACCCTACTCCCAACCACAACAAATGGGGAATCACGCATCAATTGACAAGAGTGGGACACACTCAAAGGTTCAAAGCGCACGCGCAATCAAATTGCTTCACTCAGATTACCACCGCAAGACCCGACAAATGATCCTACTCTCGAAGGTCAACTATCACATCTTCGGAGTGTTGTCGATTCCGTCATACAGCAAGTAGCGGTTCAACGAGGAGCCCCACAAAAGAGATGTGTCTCACACATACCCCCATGATAGAGCCAAGGCATCGTCACTTACCCCTTGAGGAATCACCACCAAACTCCATGCACAAATAAACACCTAGAAACCATGTAGCTTTTTTAATATGAGTTATCTGTAGAATGTCTTATGTGGTATAGTACGCACATACACATACACACACACAAGTTCTTGGTACCTCTAATTGGTGACCCTCAAGGATTGTAACTTTCGATTGAGGAGTCAATGCAGGATATATAGTTAAGGATAGAGCGGATTGCTCAAGCTGTGGAGAGTGTTATGGCGCCCAAGATGACTGCTATTCAAGGGATGATGAACAAGGGTGTTCAGTGACCAACCAAATAGAGGACCTTGAGTCCGATGGTGGAGCTCAAGCCTCTGTTGACAGTGCAAGAGCCGGTGACTTTATTTCAGAGGCTGGTGCAAGCACGAGATGAGAGTCAATAGACCGCTAACATACAGCGTCTTCAAGAGGAGAATGAGCAGCTCAGGAAGGAGACACATGCTTTTCATATTCAGTTCTCAATGGTGCAGCAGGAACTTGACAAGGAGAAAGCTAAGTTCCAGAAGTACAAGGACCAGGAAGAGGCGGAGTATCAAGAGGATGCTCATGATATGTTGCCATGAGGACACAACAATGAATAAGGAGGGAACAGTGTTAAGGGTAAAATATTAGGAGCATAGAACGTCCTACTGTGGAGAGAATAAAGGTAGGAAGGTCGTAGTAAGCATGGAAGGAAAGGTAGTGAAAGAGGAAAATCTTTACCAAGAGGAAAAGGTGAGTAAGGAAAAGGAAGTCTCAAAAGGAAAAGGATGACGTAGCAAGGAAGAGTAGTTAAGGGGTAGTTAGGGCAAGGGAGAAAGGGTCTCCATAAGAAGTTCCAAGAGAGAGAGAAAGAGAGAGAGAGAGAGAGAGAGAGAGAGTCTTCTTTTTTATTCATGTTAGAAATGAAGGTGCATATTATAAGATCTTGTGTGTGTGATATGTATACACTCAATGAATGGATCTAACAAGGCAATAGCCAAAATCCGTTCTTGCCCTTGACTTTGGAGACCAGTCATTGTGGCACTAAGGGAAGGTGATTTGATATATATATATATATATATATATGTTAAGAGTTAAGAGAAGGAGAGTGTATAGCCTTTCTTGATGGTTGAGAGAAAGGAAACAATTAGATAGGAAATGGTGAGGTTTCATGATTAACAACAGCGATGGTTGCATCCCATAGCCTTGCCTCGAACCCTGCCTATTGCTCATGGATCTGCTTAAGTTGGACCTCTAGCTCTCGAGTTTGCTCTTGCAAGCAATGTAACTTTTGTTCCCTTACCGTGAGAAGTTGACCTTGCAGTTGAACATGCACCTCTAACTATGTGGTGGTCTGTGGCAGGTCTTGTGGGGCCTCGGCTGGCCTGGCTGGAACGAGACCACTACCCATTGTGCCTCGGGTGTGGGCTTCGCCGGGGAGGACGTGAGAGTGGCTTTGGCTTCTATGAGCTGAATGGTGGGCTGGTGTAGTTTTTCTTTATTGCTGCCAGCTTTTGGTGGGCCTCCATAAGCTCTGCCTCCCTTCGCTTGAGCTCAATGCCAAGCTCGAAGGCTTGTTGTTCTCTCTCCGCTATGGCCCACTCATGGTCATGTCCAAGTTGATCGTGGAGTTTTGGAGGCCATCGTACTTGCCCTGTAGTTGGCCCAAGCTGTTCTGGCACATAGCCTCTGCAGCCTCTCAATGTTGGACTCTTTAGAGAGGTTGTTCTGCATACCCCTTGGCTTCCTTTTGAGTAGCCTGGTAATGGTTCGTGAGCTTCTTTACTATGGCATCATGCTAAGTGGACACTCCAGGGAGGTCTAGATTGTTGTACATTGCCACTGCCTTCATAATCCGATCAAAGAGCTTGGCTAGTTCGAGAGCTGGGTGGCCCACTGCCCATTGGCGTGGTAGTGCCGGTAAGTCTCACCTAACACATTGCTTGTGTCTTCCTCCTCACTGCATGGGTTGGTTGACTGTGATGGACCGGCCGAATTCCCTTGTGCTGGGTTTCATGGTATTTCAAGGCCTTTTGTTAGGGGAACTACTAGTATCGGCTTCGTGGCTGGGGACCTGTACTCCTTCTCCCATGCTCTCCTTCCCCCATCTTGTTTCGGTGGGGGTCTTTTCTTGCCCATTTCCATGATGACTCTGGTGTGGCCAGCTACTTCCCTTTGTCGGCTCAGCTGGCGCCTATCTGCTCTCCTTCCTTCGATTCCCCTGTGATGTCCGATCGGAGCTACATTGGTAGGGGAGTTTGAACTCGGCTAATGATCCAAGAGAGTATTACCCTGAGGTGGCCGACTATGGTGAGCCTCCATCTTGATCACTTCTAGATCCCATTGATGCCTTGGGTCAGGGCCGGTATCATATAGTGCCTGAGGCAATCTGTAGCGACTCCTTCTCAGGTGCCACATAGGGCATTCGCTAGTTGAGTGGCGACACGCCTCTCCATTCTTCTAGTGAACATGAAGGTCATGAGTGCTAGGAACTTGTCCACATCCTCCCCTTCATGTATGCTGAGCCTGGACAGTGCAATCTCATCCTTGGCATGGAACCATTAGCATTCGGGATTCGGTAGCTCTTCGTCCTCCGGTAGATTGAACATGGCAGCTAGCTGCTTTAGGTCGATGCAAAAGTACACCAAGCTGCCCAACCAGAACTAGATATCTACTCGCTTGGTCTTCCCCATCTCTAGCTTTGCCATTTGGATGAATTGGTGGGCTCACTTGGCGAATTCCGGCCTTTCCAGTTCTCCACACGGGGCATCGTAGAGCCCTAGCAGCCGCATCTATTTTTGGACCCATTGAACGTTAGGTTGGTTAATCAATTCGGCAACAAACCCATGACACAACCACAAAGGGCGTGCCTCGAGCATTGTATCGTGTGAAGTCTAGCCTAGTGTCTCATCTCCATGTGATGCTGCCTTCCATGATGTGGGCTATCATGCCATAGCCTCTTAGATTCAAGAGTTGCACCAAGTGCCACAAATGTGGCTCCTAAATGCCAACTTTAGAACCCTTTAGTGAACCCTTAGGAACTGGGTAACATGTACCTGTTAAATATGATCCCATACCCACAGTTGGACAAGGACACGGATGTGCCTTGCTTGACCATGAGTGCTACACCTAGCTTGATGTGGAGGAGGAGGCTAGAGACAAGCCTCAACCTTTGCATCTTGGAACGTGCATTCCAACAAGACCTTTTAGGCATGAATTCGCCAACATTAAGGGTGAGTTACCCCAAGGGTGGGACGTACCCCTGTTATTTGGAAGTTAGGGCGGCACAATAGAGGGTTGTGTTAAGCCATGACCCAAGAGCACAAGGAGGCTTGACTCAAAAGCAAGGAACAAAACAAGAATGATTGTAAAATGATTGGTGTTGATAGGTCAAAGCTTTTATCTAAGAGCTAATCTAGGCATAAGCTAAAAATGATACTCCAAGAGCTAATCTAGGCATGAGTTAAAAATAATATCCCTTATCCTATAAATATATTTTATAGGCATATCCTGTAGGTATATCTTGTAGGCATATATTGTATCCCGTATCATGTATCCTGTGTCTTGTGACAGCACCTCCTCCCTAAGGAAGAGTTCCATAAATCCTGAGACTTGTTTTAGCAAGATAATGTTGATGGAAGGTAGCAATCTTGGAAGAAGCATGAAGTAAATTGGATGCAAGTTCCCAAGTGCGATCGGTAGGCAAATAACTTTTCCAATCCACCAAGTATTGAAGTTGGCAGCGATGAGGACAAAATTGGTTGATGGTGGTCTGACACTGTCAAAGCGGCTAGCCAGCACGGACGAGCGACGGAACAAAGCGTTGGATAAGGAAGGTATTGCAGGTACAAACTGATGGCAACAGATGTCAGGCGACGGCGTAACTAGGCGTAGATCCGTTCATCTGGACCAACTACCCAGGGTACGTAGGACAGCACACGTGAGAGAGGTGCATAAATGAGACAGACAGGACTCTGTCACAGGGCGGAAGACCAGTAGGAAACTACCACCTATACCTAGGGTTTAGTGCTAGGTAACCCACTGTATAAGCAAGAAGGTTGGTAGTGGGTCGGGATCTTTTTGGGGAGTCAAGTTTGCGTCTTGTATCTTGCTCCATTGTCGGAGATAGTTTGTACTCAGGGAGGCATTATAATAGATCCATACTCCTATTCACCTTACAAGCAGGGATTCCCTGCTTGTCCCACTTCTAGTCTGAGCAGCGCTCTTTGCCAAACCACCATAGTAGAACTCCCCCACCTATACACGGACCCTTGTGGCATCCGGGTAGAGGCCATTCAACACCTTCCATTATTTCTGAGGTAAGACCAGCTTGCCGGTTCGGACCCCCGGAGTGGGACAATGATAAACGATGTTGCCAAGTATGTTAAAACATGCCCCACATGTCAACAAGTGAAGAGTCGATCGCAAAAACGAGCTAGGAAGTTGCAGTGTATACCAATTTCAGAGCGACCATTTCAAAGTGTTACTTTGGACTTTATCATGGGATTGCCAAAATCTTTGGTTTCAATGCCCTCATGGTGGTAGTTGATCGCTTTTCAAAGGCTGCTCATTTTGTTCCAACTATAGAGACAGTGCATATAAAACAAACAGCAAAGTTGTTCTTTCACGAAGTTGTAAGAGTGCACAGGCTACCGGAAACGATGATTTTAAATCAAGATCCTTGATTTACAGGCAAATTTTGGGGAACATTGTTTAAGTAGTTTGGCACGATGCTGAAGTTCAGTACAGCTTACCATCCGCAAACTGATGGTCAAATGGAGAGGGAACCAACAAGTCAAAGACTATCTCAGATGCTATGTTCAAGGTGATTAACTTGATGGGCTGAACACTTAGATATGGCTGAGATATGTTACAATAACTTGACACACATTGTGTTCGGATGTAGCCCGATGGAAGTGTTAATTGAGAATAAGGGTATTCCTCAAAGTATAGTGTTACCGAAAGACGATGTCAATCGAGTTCCCTCTATAGCAGAGTTCACTGGACAATTGTATTGGACATGGGAAGCTGCTCGTCAAGCGATGGCTGCAACATAGGAAAGGTATCATCAGCAGTATGATAAACATTGATGGGATGTAGAATATCAGGTTGGGATATGGTATTGTTAAGTACCAGAAACTTAAAGGTTCCAATGACTCTTTCGAAGAAGTTTCTATCGCACTACATAGGTCCATATAAGGTGGTGAAGCAAGTAGGAAAAGTGGCTTATGGGTTAGATCTTCTCTAGAGTTGGGAACAATACATAATGTGTTTCATGTCAATTTGCTCGAGCCATTCCACAAGGATGAGAAACATCCAGATAGATATCATAGTTTATGTCTGCCTCCAGAGTTAGTTGGTGAAGAGAAAGAATTCGAAGTTGAGGCGATATTAAAGGGCAAACATTCATGGATGGCAAAAATGTAAACATGAGGACGGGCTGGCTGAGGCTTTGCAGAGGGAGTACCGTCTGGCAGTTGAGATGACGGGGGACAACCAGGTGGACCTGTCCCTCTCGGTCAGCAAAGATAAAACAAGATGGGGCGTCAGTGTTTGTTGTGATTCGATTCCAGTTTTGGTTGGTGAGTACAAGGACACTCGTATCCAGCATGCTGAGATGGATATGCATCTCAAGCACAAGGGTTCAACAGCGGGTGTCTTTGGTGAGCTAGAGTACATATTTGGGTACGCAGCGGACGGCGATACTATTACTATTCAGCTCGTAATTCTTCCTCTCGATGCAAGAAAGAGCCTCATCAAATTGGGCCAGCTCTGTGGGTCTCGGCGAAAAGGAGGCTCCAGCTCAAGAGGCTTCGTATTATTCTAGTATATTTGCGTATTCCAGGTATATTCTAGCATATTCTAGAATATTCTCAAGAATATTCTAGAATATATAAGTTTTTTTAATATGCCGACTGGCTTAATATTTGCCGACCAACAAATAAATCATTTAAATTTTTAGAATTTTTTTAATACTTTATAAAAAAGTTCAATAAATTACTATTCAAACAAAGCATTTTTATGTAAACCATTTATCCTTGTAGCACCGGTGGGTCATGAACTCTACTGCAATTCACTAGCAAATGGTGGACCTCCATCTCACTGAGCATCGCCTTTGTAGAAAATATGTGACGTCCGGGTTCAAGCCAAGCACACGGTGTAGATGAAGTACATGTGTACACATGGGCTCCAACTTTTGCTCTTCTGAAAGGTAGAACAACTGCATATAGGATAAGTACTAATAGTCACCTTTGCAGAGTCATTTCCTGCACACAACAAAGCCTCCTTCCGTCCTCTAACTGTCACTTCAACATTTCTCACACGACCTAAAAACGTCTTGGCCTTGTGGAAATTCTTCTCTTGTTCCTTAGACATTTTTGTTGGAGTCCGGACCATGCGTCCTTCGAAAGGTGGAATTGTTGTAGATCCAGCTCCACGTGGTGGCGATGGTGTTTTGTCCTTCTGACCCTCATCTACTCTTCCTGCTGTCCCTGTAAACCTTCCAAAACACCTGTAGTTCTCTGACCTCCTCACTTGTCAGCTTCGTTTCCTTGAGCACAGGCCAAACCGTTGGTGGTGTTGGAATTCTTGACTGAAGAATTTTGCCGTTTGGCCGCGTGAAACACCCTGAATCTTTTGGGCAGAACCACATCATCTGTTGTACATACTCCTCATTCCCCAAGGCATCATGTACATTCGTTTTCCATAGAATCCTGGTGCTGGCACTCTGCTTGGATAACCGATTGGTTTTCCACACAGAGCAGTTCCTTCCTGATTCATCCCCAAACACTTAACCTTACTGGATGCTCCGATTCGTCTGATGGCCCACTCTGTTTGTGCAATCTCTCTCTCCAAAACCTCTTCGAACCTTAACCTCTTTCTCCTGTTGTTTTGGACCACGCTCTGTGTACTCTACATCATGTCTGTGTGAACGTCGAGCATCAGACTGTTCTGTTCCTGTGACTGTTCTCCTAACAGTTTGCACTCGAACGTTAGTGGTACTCGTGAACTCCGGGCTGGTCAAGTGTTCCTCGTCTTCCACCAGATTGATAATTGTTGATGGAGATACACTTTTCCCCTCAGAGAGTTTGCGTTGCACTCGTTTCAACAGAGTTTCCTTCGAAGGACCTGACCCTGTATACCTCCCTTCTATTGCCCTTTCACCTTCGCACTCTGCATAACTGCATCGGTGAGGTCTAACATTGTCGCCTCCAGCAGTGGTACTCTTTTGGCCAATCTTGCTCTTCTTGCTCTTGCGTGAATCACTTCAGCATTGTTTGTAGTTGGAACGCTCGCAGTCCTTCTTCTCCCCAGTTCCGCCATGGAGATGTGGTCCTCATGCCTGATCCACCAAGACAGCCATGTCTTCAAAGCACGAATGTTTGACGCTCGTCCTTCCCAAAAAGACTCGAGAATTGCTAGTTGTTCTTTCTTAGATTGTTCATTCAGTGCTGCAGGCCAGGCACGAGCAAGCTTCATGTGTTCTTCACGATGTTCTTCTGCGATCCATTTCTTTGTCACCTGACGCACGGATTGCATAAAGTGAAACAGACAGCTTCTTTCCCTCCCTTTCATCTTTTCTCCGTTGTTGAATACTTGGCACAAGGCTATCCATATCGCTCCAGCCTCATCCGACATGAAACCAGCAAAGTTGACATTCTCCAAACCCTGTTTTTACAAACCTCTAGCATTGTGTTCAAGAACTTCAGCACTGCAACATTATCTTCGCACACATATCTGTGTAAGCTATAGTCACCATGGATCTGACACTGTAAGAGAGCATTAGATAACAAAGATTAGAAAGTGTTATGAAGAGTTCTACAACTTACAATGGGTCATAAAGGTGTATTCCAATTGTCGCCCAGTCTGGTATACGGTGTGTGGTCCAGAACAAC
The DNA here is from genome assembly GCA_003024785.1 of Selaginella tamariscina. Taxonomy (NCBI): domain Eukaryota; kingdom Viridiplantae; phylum Streptophyta; class Lycopodiopsida; order Selaginellales; family Selaginellaceae; genus Selaginella; species Selaginella tamariscina. The sequence continues at coordinate 185,220 of PUQB01000040.1, forward strand.
CCATTGATCATGAAGGTCTCCTCCACTTTGACACCTTCTGATGTAGTCAACTCCTGAACCCGGTCCCTCAACTGTCATTTTGAAGATCAGAGGCTGCTCCTCAGCACCATGCAGTTCCATCCCTGGAACATGTATGACGTGAATGAAAGGTATTGGCAACTTTGTCTTCAGCTCCAGAAGACCCTCGTAACCCTCTCTAAAGTGTGTCTCCTTCTGTCTTGATCCAGTCCCGAGTCCTAAAGAAAAGGTCACGTCAGTGTGTAGAGATCTAAAGAAAAATACCTTCGATGGTTTGTTAGAGGTTCAAGTTTTGAGAGTAAACCAGTGTACGAGACTTCTCCTCTTCCTTGAAAAGTTCTTCAAAGATGAGCTCACGTGCAGCTTGAAACTCAATCACTCGTTGATTGGTTCGCGGACTGCTCTTTACCACGTTGCTGACACTAGATCTGGCACGCTGAACGTTTGAAGCTGACACTGAGGGGCTGACTGGATGCTGATGAACACCTCTGAATGAACAACCTTGTAAAAGAAATGTCGTCTGGCAGAATGTAGTACACATAAGCCGGACAAGTGTGCACTAGCAATGGCTCCTCTCCACAATGCTTACATTTCATGCCTTTACTTTGCCTACTCAGTTGTCTTTGCCTTCTCCACAGCACCCTTGAAGTGACATTCATTTGCTTTCTTCTCAAAAGCCAAGTAGGGGCAGGTAGGATTGATGCATTTGAGATGTCCGACAGAACTAACTCGCGCCGGAACATGCCAGTGTGTTGTGCTCGGGTGTGTCCAATGGTAGCAGCCATCCTTGCGATTCATCCCCAAGTACTTCTCTGTGCTTTCTTTCTTTGGAGGAAGTTCGTAAATGACATTTCCATTGTATATCTGGTAGTTCAGAGACTCGTTTAACTTCAGACGAACCAATGAGATCCTTCCCTATCCTACATTTGTCTGCTCTTAGAAGACACACCAGCATGGATTCACGCTCCTTTGTCCGCAACCTGAACAACGGGCCCTTTGCCGGGCACAATGTGTAAAAGAAAACTGGTTTGATGCATTGCCTTCTGGTAACAACTCCACATCTTCTCCAGAACTCGCAGAAATGACATCAATTGAACCACATGTATACTGAACCAACAAGGAATGTTGAAAGCAAAGTGAAGATCATGTTCAAACACAAAAGCATTTCCATCATCGACTGGGAAATCTTTGTCAATGCCTTCATAGGTAACTCTGGCCATGACAACGCAAGGAGAAAGCTCGGTGGTTTAGGAAAGCAAAGCAAAAGATTAAACACTCTCTCGTTCGCCAAAAAAAATTATAATCGTTGATAATAAATGTGAATACACTTTTGTATATAATTAATTCTACGCTGCCCAGCTCACAGTGTTCTTAATGTGTCCTCTCTAGTATCACCGATTTAATTTAATTATACCTTTTATGATTTGAAATATCTTCACCTTTACCAATTATTCACATATTTTAATATTAACCCTAAATATTAATGTCACATTTATTCCGTAGGGTTCACTGTTTTCATTGCGGCTAGGGTTTTTTGGTAGATAGGGTTTACTGTTTCCATTGCGGCTAGGGTTTTTTTCTATCTCAGATCTGATATCTGAAATCTCCTCCAAGGGGCTTGAGAGGAGCGGCCATCCATTTCGAGTCGATTCGTGCAGCGCCCAAGTAAATCAATCGAGATTTCTGTGCCGATTTAGATTGTCGGCACCATCCTGCTCAGTCGGCGGCCACAAGGTTGTGCAATTTCTTTTTCTTTAATTTGCGGCTCAAATCCATATCACAATGTGTTTTTTTTATGCCAGAGTTGAAGGGTCTTCCCATTTGTGCCGTGTGAGAGAGACGGCACCATCCTGGCTCAGTCGGCAGACACAAGGTCTATTCAATTTCTTTATTTTATGATTTGCGGCTAAATAATTTATTTTTCAGAGTTAAAGGGTCTTATTTGTGCCGTGTGAGAGAGACGGCACCATCCTGAGTTAGTAGCCACAAGGTCTATTCAATTTCTTTATTTTATGATTTGCTCAAATATATCACAATTTTTTTTTTCCCAGATAAAGGGTCTTCCCATATGTGCCGACTGAGAGAGACGGCACCTTCCTGCTCAGTCGAGCCACAAGGTATTTTCAATTTCTTTATTTTTTGCTTTGCGGCTCAAGTATCCATATCACAATGTTTTTTTTTCAGAGTTAATGGGTCTTCCCATTTGTGCCGTCTGAGAGGGACGGCACCATCCTAGCTCAGTCACATACTTCTTACATTATCTCTTCAGTGCCATCTGAGAGGGTCGCACCAACCTGTCTCAGTCGGCAGGATTTGCTCTTCTACTTTCTGTGCCGACTAGAGGGTCGCACCATCTAGCTTGAGTCAGCCACAAGGTTAGTCATCTTTGATTTTTATTTTTCCTTTTGTCTCCTAATCAATTGACTTGTGTGTTTGCTTTCCAGAGTTTACAAAATGGTGAGAGCTTCAAAACGTCTATTAGAGACTGCGCCTGATGAAAGCCACGGGAAGAGAAGATATCGAAGCACAAGCAAGGAAAGAGAGGAGAACCATCTAATGTACCAAAGGAGGATCCTCCAGTGACTTAGTCTCAAGTAGTACCAGTTGAGCAAGAGCAGCCTCCATCAACCATCACAGATTTCCTAGAGAGCTTTTCGCAGTTGCCTCCTTCATCTGTTGAGGTTACAGTCCTGAACGAGCAAGTGCAGATGATAGAGGCAGTTGAAGTTAGCGAGGACAACTTTGGAGGCAGTCAGAAAAAAGAGCCGCGGGAAAGCTGATCCAAAGGCAAGAAGGCAAAGAGCGATAAGGAGCCAAGGAGTTATACAGCATACCGGCCAGCCTGCATTTGGAGAGCTCAGCGAACCTGCTTGACAAAATTACTATTAAGGGACTTGGTGATCCTCCTGATGTGCCAATCTATAGAATGCATTCGAACGAGGTGGTTCACGAGTGAACCCAGGGGACTTGGACAGGCTGGTGTCATCGTTGAAGAAGGCTGTTATCTACGCAACACGGCCTTGTTCATTCTGTCCATCGGAGATCCACTCACTATGAGGAGCTATCGAGCTGTCGAAGGACACGGTTCAGTACGAGCAGCACCGGTCTTTCGAGCAAGCTCTTACTCAGCCGGAGTACAAAGTGGGCTTCAAGGCTCTCAAACCGAAGTTCAGCTGCTGGACGGGAACCATAGGCTACAGGCTTTGCAAAGCTCTACCGAGAGGATGCAGAGGACAACCAGTGATGGGCTATTTGCATTCGATCAGTTTCATTTCCACAGAGAACCTCGACAATCTTCAACTGGTTTCGATGTTCCAATCGATAAATATGTGAGTATTTTCTTTTCTTTTCATTAAGGGTCTAGACTTACAGTTTCATTGAACAGATCTTCAGCAACATCTATGGAAACAACGCTACCACATATTCTCCTCGCTATAAAGGCGGTCTGCACTAGTACTGAAGGAACTCAGAAAATCCTCGAGTCACTCACGGAGGTTGATCGTCTTGAGGTGCGGAAGTGGAAGGAGAGTGCAACAGGAAAGGCTTGGCATCCTCTTCCGAACCTGATCTGCGCAAAGATCCTTTTCAAGGTAACCTTCGATTTGATTGATAGGAAAGAAGTTTTTAACTTATTCTATGTGCAGAACGAGATCGACGATGATCTCGACAAGCAGTCACTGTGCTAAAGGCAATCCACATCTTGAGCTGAACCTGAAGCAGCTAGTGTACAAGAAGCATGACAAGCGTATGCACAAGTTCCTCTCTATCATAGACCCAGAGTTGGGGGAGGAGTGGTTCCAGAAGGTGACGAACATCTCTCATAAGCAGTGTCGCTGGATGGGCATTGAGAAGCTGTACGCGATGTCAAAGCAAAGATTTCAAACATGCTGCGACTCCAATACTTGAACAAGCTCACCGTCTCGAATCCAAGGCAGAACAACAGACACTTGGGCTACTAGGCATGCAGGACAAAGAGTGGATCAAGTGGTTCACCTTGGACTTATATTGGAAGGCTGTGCGCGAGGAAGCCATTCAGATCCTTAAGGGATTGCGAGAGGATGGTGAAGAAGTTGGAATGGATGTCGACTTCATGAGCTGGTTTGACGAGATGCGAACTCGGAGCAAGTGCCTGGTCTTTCAGCCCTTCCATGACTGCATACGGTTCACTTATTTGATGGAGCCGAATGAGTTTCTGGAGCGTGAGGAGTCTGCGCGTCGGATGATATGGAGGTAAGCTTTCATTCCAGCATTGCTACTGACTAACTTTGTGTTACAGGTTCATACTAACGAAGAAAATGGCACCGTCTCAGATGATGAAGCTGTGGACAATCATACAAGTGAGCCTCACATGTGGTCGAAGAGCAGAGGAGCTCTAACACCATTCGAACGGAGCATGTTCCATTTTGGCTCGACTGTCCATCGCAGCAGCCACCAGCTTGGGAGAGCTCACTATTCGACGTGCATGCAATGATCTTCCAGCAATTGTTTGGGAGCTGAACGAAGTAGAGGCTATCAAGAAGAGCAAGATGAAGAAGACGGTGCGTAAGACAACTACACCTGCAAAGGGATTGGGAGCGGGACCAAGCTCTTCTACAGCATCTCCGCCGCAATCGACTTTACAATCAATGAGGTGCAGCCACTTGTAGCTGGTTTGGACATCAAGGACGACCTGATGACCTTCATCCCGACACTAGTGCATCCCGTGGATCCTACGACCTGGCTTGTGCGATATGGAGGAGATGAGCAGGTCTTTCTTCGAGCCAGGTGCTTCCCAGACAGAGGTGTACACCAAGCTCTGACAATAGGTTGACAAACTACATACGGCTGAGTCACAAACGATGTTCCAAGAAGTGGTAGGTGAATACGGCTTCAACCTCATCATCCTCGACTTGCCCAATGAGCTTGTATATGGAGGTGCTATTAATTATGATATGTACATCTATGCAAGTTGTAACTAAAATTGGCATGGCTATAGTCCCATTTCCTAATAATTAACAATTTTAACTATTTAATCAGTATTTTCTAATATTAAAGAAATACTTTTTAGAATATATGTTTGAAAACAGAATATTCTTTAGAATATTCTATTTTGTAATTGACTCTTTAATAAATTATAGCATTCATTGAACAAAAATTAATAACAATATAAAAGTAGAAGGTATTAAATTATATAATATATTATATTTAAGATTGTATAGGCCTAATATAACAATTAAGAAAGAGCATATGTCAGAGTTTTTACCTGGTGCCACAAAGGCGGCTTGCCAGGTGCCAACCCTGGAATCCCCTCTCTGGAAACCCCACGGAATCTGGTAAAATAACCCATATTAGGAACCCAAGCATTAGGAACTCCAACCCCTAACTAACTAAGCCCACGAACGAGACTCACCTTGTGGATCAGGATACACGGACTAGCCGAGCTTTAGGTGTCGTTCCTAGCTTGGCGTGGTTGAGGCGGCCGGAGCAAGGCCTCAACCACTAGTTCTGCGGAACGTGAACTCGGGCAATGTCTTTGAGCTTCCGGACAGGTTTTCGGACCAAGGAATCTGACTAACTCCTTGGAAGTGACGTGCCCCTATCTCAAAGGCAAGATCCTGCCAACGATAAGGATAGCCTAACCCTAGGGTGGGTTGTACCCCTGTCGTGTGGAAGTTTGGGCGGCACAACGAAGGGTTGCACCTTGACGACACAAGCTTAGCTTGCACCGGTAGGAGTTAACGAGCTCTCTTTTGAACCCAGGAAGCCTCACTACATATACTCTACCTTATTTATGTGACGGACCCCCCCCCCTGTTTACCTAAATGAGTAAGTGGGCTGGCACGGAAATGCCAGCCCTTAGAGAAACTGGTTGTCCTAACCTAACCCTAAACCTAACCCCTAGGGGGGGGTATTAGGGCGTGGGGTTAGGGCAACCCTAGGGTTAGGTCAACCCTAGGAGTGTCCCTAACCCTTATTTTGACAAGCTATACTTTATAACCTAGAACGTCAAACCGGGGGAGAGTTTCTAGAAGGTAAGTTCTAGCTTCGCCTAGAGTTTCCTGCAAATACCTAATGACACCCGGCCGGACCATCACTAGATACCCAAGTGCACTAAACGGGCCTGTTTCCTACTACATCTAGGGTTCGTCACACAACTCGGTAAGTAACAACAGTCAAACCCCAAAGTAAAGGGTCCAGTCATAGTAAAAACTATGACAGCATAAGAAATACATTATATAAATATTGATGTTGTTATTAAAATATTAATATTTAAATATAACATTATTAATTAAAAATTTGTAGTAATAATAAATAATATAATATACAAAATCCTATAATAATATAGTCAATCTTCCATATCGTTTTATAAATTTATATAGTTAAGTAAACAATTTGGTATTATTATTAAAGAGTTTATAATAATTATGAATATTAAATATACGATGTGTACAAAAGAAACATTGAATTAAATTAGAAATAATATTAATATACACATTATGAATATATTTTAAATTATATATAATAATATATCATTTTATCTAATATATAGTCATATATAGTTTTAATAATATATATTAATTTAATATTGATAATAAGGTTTAACATTGGAATATTCTTGAAATAATAAGAAATTAATTGAAAAAATCCTATTAATATAAAGAAATGTAGATTAATTACTTGAATAATTAAGAAAATAATATTAATAACACACTATGAACATATTTTAAATTATACATAATAATATATCATTTTATCTAATATATAGTCATATATAGTTTTAATAATACATATTGATTTAATATTGATAATAAGGTTTAACATTGAAATATTCTTGAAATAATAAAGAAATAATTGAGAAAATCCCATTTAATATAAACAAAATGTAGAATAATTATTGAAATAATTAAGAATATATACTAATTTAATTATGATAATCAGGTTTAGTATTGGAATATTCTTGGAATAATAAGAAAATAATAAAGAATATCTTATTAATATAAAGAAATATAAATTAATTACTCGAATATTTAAGAAAATAATATTAATAAACACACTATGAATATAATTTAAATACATAATAATATATCAATTTATTTATTGTATAAGTATATATATTTATAATATATATTTAATAATATATACTAGAATATTAAGAATGTAAAATAATTACTAAAATTTCGTAATATTAAACAGCTTAAATCACTTGCTAATGTTAAATACATTAAATGCAATTTATAAAAATTATTGGAATTAAAGAATATATATATCAAAGTGTCAGTTATTTGTGTCAACTCATATTAAATTTTATTATCTTTTCTTTTCAAAAATTTGAAATTCTGACATAAGTATTATCGAACTGACATGTAAATTTAAAATGTATTTTATTTTCCATTCAAATTCAGATTTGATTCTTTCTCCAGCAAGCGTTTCTTTATTTTTGTAATTTTCTCTCTTCAAATCTTCTTTTTTCTTAATAGTGATCACTTTAGGAGTGACACTAAATTGGGTGTTATTATTTATAAGAAAGCAAAGCGCCTTCAATGCTGTTTACAAGTAAGTATTATGAATAAATTTAGAAATACTTATAAAAATTCATTCTCTTACATTCTCTCTAAAAATTAAAATTTAGGGGTTTAGGAATCCATTAGGATTACATTATATTTTGTTAGGGATTTATCCTGTTTACACATTCTTTTTACTTAATATTCTCGGTTAGCCGGGCAGCGGAATTAATGCGGTCAATTCTTTTTTGCCTCTTAGAAGAGCTGGTGGGATTAATCCCCCCCACAACTCTTTGAAACATGAAAGCCGTGGCGGGATTAATCCGACCAATGCTTCTCCGTCTTTTAGAAATGGCGATGGGATTAATCCCGTCAACAACTCTCTGAAATGATGAAGAATTAAAGAATTTATTAGAAAAAGTTGATTAATTCTGCCCACCATTTTAGGAGGCAGAGAAAGGGTAGCGAGATTAATCTCGTCACCACTTCCATGTTTTAAAAATTTGTAGGCATGATTTATCCCGCTGACCAGTTTAGGAGGCATGGAAGCATTGGCGGGATTAATCCCGCCACCCCTCGAGATCTCTCTGAAATCATAACTTTGAAGAGAGTTGTGGGTGGGATTAATCTCGCCATCTATTCCCGTCGGTGAGAGTTGTGGGCAGGATTAATCCCGCAGCTTCTCAGTGGAGGGATCTAGCTCAAATAAGGTACATGTGTCCTCAACATTAAATAAGCTCCTCGTCATTTGCTTTTACAGATGGATAATTATGCAGGCGAGAACAAAAATAAATAAATCATTTTAGTTAAGGGTTTCTCAAGCTCATACTTTATTTTCTAGATATGTACTAGCATACTTGTCAATGCTTGTTGCTAAAGGTGTGTTTGAGACAATCACGCTTAGTTTCCTTATGGTTAGTCACACTCATGAAGATATTGATGCGTTCTTCAGCAAGGTCTCCAACAAGTGCACTTACCTTACTGCATATGATGGATCTTTTTGAAAATTGCATCTCCAAAAAAAGTTGTGCTTTGCTTGTGACTGAGGTGCCAGACTTCAAAAAGTTTCTCAAGGAGTATATAAAAAAGGGGAGCGATTCTTTAGTTGGGCACCTTGTGCCACTATAATTCTTTTTCTCTATAAGAGATGGTATACCTATTATGCAATACAAGTTATGGCCATCAGAGTAGGAGTGGTTACCGAAAGAGGGCTTAATGCTCTTCAAAAGTGAAAAGGATGGAAAGCCACTTCTCCCTGAAGGACAACCAAACCCTATTCCATTGAGTGCCCAGCTCAAGGAACAAGAGGTTATTATTGATGGCATTAAAAAATGTGGCATGGGTTCAAAAATCGATGTCAAAGAATTCTGATAATGCAACTAATTACTCAGAACTATATAAGCATGTGATCAACTATTGGGAAACTGTCGTTCGAGAGTTAAAAGGGTTTACTATCACAAGTACAGAATTACAACACCTTTTTGGCCTAAAACAAGGCGGCGAGAGGAGATTGAAATGACATAATGAGCACAGACGATATATAAGTCAGTAGTGATGTGGAAGTGCAAACCCCACACTTTGTTGGACAAAGAAACCAAAAACCTAAAGCATACTTTAATTGCTGCAAGGATCTTCAAAAAGATTATGGTCCTTAGATGCGTCATATAATCAGCCTATTTAGATGGGTCAAATTATCGACACACCTGAAGTAATCACAAAAATAGTATGGTTAAGGTTGTATGGTTCAAACCACAAAAAAGGCGACATGAGAAGGAGAGCAAAAAATATAATGAATGCCTAAAGAAAAGATGGTCTCCCAATCAAAAAGACCCAGCATATTTTATAGATGTTAAATCCATTTGATATGGATAGATGTTAAGAAGTGTTAATAAAGTCACGATTAACAAAACTGTAAGAGAATATATATTTTTTGAAGTTTAAAGCAATTACAAAATTATAAAATATAGTATATTTAATATTCATAATTATAATAAACTCTTTAATAATAGTACCAAATTGTTTACTTAACTATATATTTGTAAAAAAATATGAAAATTGACTATATAAGATTTTGTATTTATATATATATATATTATTACTAGTAAAAAATTTTAATTAATGTTATATTTAAATATTAATATTTTAATAACAATATCAATATTTATATAATGTAGCTCTTTAATAATTTTTATATTAGGCCCATACATCTTAAATATAATATATTATATAATTTAATACCTTCTACTTTTATAATGTTATTAATTTTGGTCCATGAATGCTATAATTTATTAAAGGGTCTATTACAAAATAGAATATTCTAAAGAATATTCTGTCTTCAAACATATATTTTAAAGGATATTCCTTTAATATTATAAAATGTTAATTAAATAACTAAAATTGTTAATTATCAAGAAATGGGACTATAGACATGCCCATTTTAGTTACAACATGCATTAATGGCCAAGGGACTTAAAACAATACTTTTATTCTAGCTATTTATTTAGCCTACTAGTATTGATATTAAGTATATAATATAATTAAAATAAGGGGATAAACAAATAATTGTTCTTTTTTCAATTTGATTAAAGTTGCTTTAAATAATTATAGAAAATCTTATTGCATTCGGAATGATGTTTTAAATGATTTGACTATGGTATAACTATGAACTAAGCTATAAACGATATCCTACTATAGGGTATATAGTGTGAAGGGGAGAGCTATTTTGTACATTGACCTTCATGTCATTGTCACAACCATACAATTTTTTTGTTATTAATAGAAAATCTTGTCTTTGACACCAATACATGCTCATGGCTTAAAATTGTATTACACAATTATATTAAAGTGTTGTACATAATTTGCAAATGTCTTTGTATTCATGATGGTTAATGACCCTAGAAAGTTGCGAATTCGAATCTTGTTTGAGTTATGAATCAACTTTTTGTTAAAAAGAATCAAATTGAGAGCTTTATGGGGTAGGATGGTGAATGCCCCATAAGATTGTAAGGCCTCATAAAACTGTAAGTTTAATTTCTCTTAATAAAAGGTTAGTGCATCCCCAAACAAGATTTTAACTTGCGGCATAGATGATGGTGTATGGCCTCAAAAGGTTGTCCTTTTTAGTAACATGTTGGTGCATGAACTTAGTTAAACCAAGGAAATGCATATAAAAGTATCGAAAATAGACTTTATCGTAATGCTTAAAACCATTTTATTTTGATGGTGCTAAAAACCATGTTATTGAATATCATTCTCTTGTGGCTTGCCGAAATCTCTTTTGCCGACACAAGTGTGTGTAAGTGCTGGTTGTTGATCCTTCTTTTCACATACAATATAATTCTATAATATGTTGAAAAAGCATGAAATAATTCAAATGGTATTCTTAGATGATAATATATTCATATGTTTAACATTGTTAAATATGGTATAATGTGATAAACTAAAGTAAAATCCATATGTCCCAAGGCATGTGCGTGTGGCCATGTATAATAATGACTTTACCATAATAAGGCTCATTTGGTTGCATAATATACCACATAGAAGAGGCAATTATATTCGTTCAATATAAGTCATATATGTTCTTTTTGGTTTTTGTTTCATTCGTTAAATTTCATATTCTTATTTTTATAATTCTCTATTGAATACAATTTTTCTTTTTCTTTACTGTTATTTTTTCATTTTCAATCGCCCTTGACAAGGTCATCACAATAGTGTCATAATTTCATCAATTAGGTAAATGTTTTACCTTAGAATACTGACCTAAAACTATCACCATCACTATTATTGTCATTGTTATTGTCATTATCATTATCATTGTTATCATCACTATTGCTATCATCATCAGTGCCAGTGCCAATTCCATTCCTAGTGCTAATGCCATTATCAATTTTAACTAAATTCCCACTTTCAATTTTAAATGGAGTTCCACTCTCAATTTCAATTTGAGTTGCAATTTCCAGTTCCATTGCCAGTGTGTCACTATATAAAGGAGCCTTTATATTAGGTTTTCTTTAGAGCATTCAACACAAGTAATCCATTTTCTTCTCAATTGTTTGAGTTTTTGTTTCATTTAGTTTTCTTTCGAATTCCATATTCTTATTTATATAATTCTCTATTAATATAGTTTCTTCTTTCTTTTTTACTCTTATTCTTCCATTTTCAATCACCCTTGGCAGGGTCATGACATGAATGCTCTCTCATTTGGAACAATGCCTAAGTCACATGCAGTCAACTCTTGATCATATGCAAGCTTTTTTCAGGCGTCAGAGAATGTCAGAGTTTTAACCCAAAGGGCCAACACGTGGCAACACGTGGCTGCCAGGTGGCCATTTGGCGTCATCACCCTGTGTGAGCAACGCTAAGTTTCCCAGAACAACCCCAATGACCCCTAGGGTTAGATTCTAATGCCCAAGTGGACAGGAGACTTAGGGTTTAGCCTAAGTCTCCCTAAATGTCTGCCCCAGAACCCCTGAGGGATAACCCTAGTTGACTTAGGGTTTAGCCTAAGTCTCCCTAGAGTGTCTACCCCCAAAACCCTTGAGGGATAACCCTAGTTGACTTAGGGTCTTGCCCTAGAAGACCTAGACATGCTCATGCCCTAACCCCCATCAAGGAGACGTGCGTTCCACACATACCCCTGGACAGAGCTAAGGCATCGTCACTTACCCCTTGAGGAATCACCCTCATTCGGGAGTACAACCCCTTCAGGGCACAAGGGTACCCTGAACCACGACTAACCCTTAAGGGTTTGAGTGGCCAAGTTATACCCTAGACCTAGGGCTAGTACTTAGTGAGGACACGAGTGTGCGCCGTAGGCGGACACGAGTGTTCTGCTAAGCAAACTCCCTAAGGCTATGTTAGAGGCCAAAAATATAGCATGTAGGAACTGCATACATAGGACTTTCCTACGGTGGAGGAATAACTTGTAGGAAAGTAGTAGTAGGAAATATCCTGTGTACAGGAAAAATCCTACAGCAGTAGGAAAAATCCTACAGGGTAGGAAGGATCCTACGGTTGCAGGAAGCAGACAGTTATGACGGTTGGAGGAGGACAGGATTCGGTTAGGGCAAGGAAGGGCAGGAAGAGAGAGACTATGAAGGCTATGAAGGCTATGGAGAGCAATGCATGAGAGAGAGAGTATCTTAGGGAGAGAAGTAAGTCTCCACACTTGCTATCTCTTTGTATTCATATAGTAATGCAAGTGCATATTTATGGGTATTGTGAATGCTTATACATGGCAATGGCCAAAGCAAAATCCTATCCTTGACCTTAGAGACGAATAAGTATATATAGAGCTCTCTATTGGACGAAATCCCTACACTTTAACGCAAAGCTTTTCCTGCGCTGTGAACAGTGTTTTCTGCACACAGGAAAGTTTTGTATGTTAACACATGGCGACCACGGAGGGATTTCGCCATTGTTGTGGAGGAATTTGTTGAATTCCTAAGTGAGAAGTGATATAGCTCTGAGAGAAGTAGAGCTTAAGTGAAAAAGAAGTGTGTATATATATGATGATGGATGGAGCCTTGGAGGCAACATAATCCTAACTCGTCTCTAGCAAGAGAGAGAGATAATAGGCAGGCCGAGAGAGAGGCTGCCCGAGCTGAGCAAATAGAGCTTGCTAATAGGCAAGAAGCTCTTATAAAACTCATTGATCAGATAGGAGAAAGTGCTGCTAAAGGTGTGGAGGATATACAATACGGTGACTATCAAACTGCAGGAGAAGAGGAGTTGGAAGGAACTCCTCGGAGAACAGGATTTCCTATTAGACCAGGAGGAGTATCTCCTGGAAATTCCCCTCTTGGTGAGGAGGAAGGTGGTAGAGAAAACCCACCGAGTATGTCTAATATGACACTTTTCCCCGGAATGTTGGGAGGCACATTGATGTTCCCAATATTTTCCGCAGGAAAGAAGGAAAATCCTAAAAGACATTTATTGCAGTTTGAGGAAGTTGTAAAGTTGTATAAAGTAAGCAATGCAGATAAGTTGCTTATATTTCCTCACACATTAAAAGGAAATGCATCTGATTGGTATTATGAGTTGGAGAAGAAGTGAGAGAAGATTATGAGAAAGTTACAGAAGCTTTTAAAGAATACTTTAAAAAGGAAGAGTTGCCTGAAGAGCACTTAGAGAAGCTCAGAAATATCCTACAAGGAAAAACTGAAACTCTAGAGGAATATACACACCGTTTTAAAAAGCATGAAAAGAAATGCTCACTATATGTTAAGGAAGAAGCTTTGCTTCAATGGTATAAGCAAGGATTGCAGAAGCCATATAGGCATTATGCAATGACAATTGAGGAAGTAGACAGGAAAGATCTTGTAAAGCATCTTAAAGATTATGAGAAGAAGAGGAGACAAATAGAAAATAGCAGAAGGAAAGATAAAATCCTCAAGGAGAAAGGAGGATAGTTCAGATGATGAGGATGAACCTATCAAAGTTCGGGATTATAAGGCTGATGAGAGAATGTTATTACAGCTAGTTAAGTCCTTGAAAGGTAATCCTGTGTATAAGGAATTAGATGCCAAAGTATGGTGTGCCAAGTGTAAAAATCCTGGACATACTAAGGATGAGTGTAGACTACAGTTGCCAAAATGTCAAATATGTGATAAAGAAGGACATTCGGCAAAAGACTGTAAGTATTTTATTAATCAAAATGTGGCACGTGTGGAAAAAGAAAGGAGAAAGAAGGAAGAAAGGAAGGCTGGTATAACAGGCCGTTTCCTGTGAGACAACCACCTGTTACCACATTCCCATCTCGAATAGGAAACTCTATTATGAGGAACAGCCTGGGAGTTGGGAAGAAGGAAGAAATAGGAATCCTTTTGATAACAGAAGGAATGTTCCTTATACAGGAGGAGATGATAGGCTGTATGAGGGAATCAAACTAGATATGCTCCACCATATAAGCCTAATATGGGAAGGAAGGAGACGTCCTATAGAGGACCAGAAAGATATCCAAGAAAAGAAAGTTATGGAGATCAAAATAACTATAGACAAAGACAAGTACAAGGAAGGAATTCTATTAATCTTACTTGTTATACATGTGGAGAGAAAGGACATATTTCTCCAAATTGTCCTAAGAATCAGCCTTCCACCTCAAACAATGCTCCTAAGAGAGAGCTTGGAGCTCGGTTCATTGATGTGGATGAGAATGAGCTGAAAACCATCCTGCCGTGAGAGCAGTAATCTGTACAAAAAGAAATATATGTCAGAAACAGGAATACCTTCCAGCAGAAGAAGGAAATTCTGTGTATCCATTGCGGGATAGTACGCAAACAATGGGAGAGATGAACACTCATCTCCAAGAACGAGATCTCCCTGAGTATATCTCGGATGATGATACACAACCGACGGATATACCTAAAGATCTAAAAATAACTGATTCTATTTTAGGGAAGAATATTCAAGAGAAAAAGAATATTCCTGTAAAACAGAGTAACCCTAGAAAACAGAGCATTCCTGTGAAACGGATTCAGGATGACGTGGCAGAATCAATGGCTCAAAGTGCATTGAGCCAAGAAATTACAATCACGTTGGGACAATTAATACATATTGCCCCATATATTAAAAATCAAATCTTGGAAATGTTGAACATTGTTCCAAAATCCTTACCTGCATATACAGGAAATGAAATTCACCGAGTAGAAAAACATTATGAAAAAGAAGGTGATTATGATGGGTATGTGCCCAGCATTACTGTATATATTGGTAAAACAAGATAAAAGAAGTCCTTATAGATGGAGGCTCAGGAGTTAATTTTATTGAGGAACATGCTTGTAAGAAAATGGGTTTAGGACCCATTGAGCCTGCTCCTTTTAATTTAAAAATGGCAGACCAGAGAAGTGTCAAGCCTACAGGTATAGTGAGAGGAGTGACTATATCTATAAAGGGTCTTAAATATAAGGTGTCCCTTATTGTCCTCCAAATGGAAGGAAAAGATACTGTATATACTATGTTATTAGGTAGGCCTTGGCTGAAAACTGCTAAAGTTATACAGGATTGGGGAACAGGAAAGATGACGCTGGGAGAAGGAGAAGGAAAACCGGTGATATACAATCATACAAAAAGGTATGTTAAAAAGGAAAAGACCCTTATTTTAGAAGGATATGACTGGTTTAATGGCTTAGACGATCAGGAAGAAGTAGAAATCCTGAAAGCATATCCTGACTTAAAAGTCCTGACAGATATAGACTTAAACGTAGTGCTGAAAGGAAAGAAAACTGTTCAGCAGAAGGAAGAAGATAGGCCCGGATTGCAGGAAAAGTTCTATAAGGCAATCCCATATGAGATTGATTTACAGGAACAACCTGCGGAGTATACATATGTGTATACTACAGATCCTTTGCAGCAAGTGAATATAGGTACAGAAAATGAACCTAAAAACCTATTCATTGCTCAGGAATTAGATAAAGAATTCCGGAAAAAGGATTGAATTTGCTTCAAAAATATCAGGATGTTTTTGCCTGGTCCTATAAAGATCTTAAAGGCATACCTCCTGAATTGTGTACACACACTATACAATTATTACCAGGAAGTGAGCCTGTGAAACAGAGAGCATATAGGATGAATCCTAATTATGCACAGCTTGTGAAGGAGGAGATAGATAAGCTGTTAAGTGTAGGTTTTATTTATCCTATACAGGGCGCACAATGGTTATCACCACTTGTGATTGTTCCTAAAAAGAATGGAAAGTTGAGAGTATGTGTAAACTATAAGAAGTTAAATGATGCCACCAAGAAGGATGTTTTTCCTATCCCATTTACAGAAGAAATGTTGGATAGTGTGGCCGGACATGAGATGTATTCCTTTATGGATGGATTCTCAGGATATAATCAGATTCTAGTAGCTCCGGAGGACCAACATAAAACAGCTTTTATAAGTCCATGGGGCATATGCATATAAAGTTATGCCATTTGGCTTATGTAATGCACCTTTTACTTTCCAAAGGATCATAACTGATACCTTTAGGGAATATTTATTGGATTTTATGAAAGTTTTTATGGATGATTTTATATAGTAAAGAGAATCATTCGCAGCATCTCCAACCACAACAGACATCAAATGCAGCACTTTAAAAGATTGCCAAGGTGGAATGTCAAATGCAGACCTGAGATCTGTTTCAAAGACAAATGCAATACCATCTTCATCTGCAGGGAAGTCCTTGTCAACACCATTGTAGCTGATTCTTGCCATGTAGCAAAAATGGAACAAACAAAAGTTAAAATTCAAAGACAATGAACATATTACACACGATGGTTAATGTTTTTGTTAGTCGTGAGGCAATCATTTTGTCAGACTTTTTACCTGGTGCCACAAAGGCGGCTTGCCAGGTGCCAACCCTGGAATCCCCTCTCTTAGAAACCCCACGGAACCTGGTAAAGTAACCCATATTAGGAACCCAAGCCTTAGGAAGTCAAACCCCAGCTGACTAAGTCCACAAACGAGACTCACCTTGTGAATCAGGATACATGGACTAGCCGAGCTTTAGGTGTCGTTCCTAGCTTGGCGTGGTTGAGGCGGCCGGAGCAAGGCCTCAACCACTAGTTTTGCGGAACGTGAACTCGGGCAATGTCTTTGAGCTTGCGGGCAGGTTTTCGGACCAAGGAATTTGACTAACTCCTTGGAAGTGACGTGCCCCTATCTCAAAGGCAAGATCCTGCCAACGATAAGGATAGTCTAACCCTAGGGTGGGTTGTACCCCTGTCGTGTGGAAGTTTGGGCGCACAACGGAGGGTTGCACCTTGACGACACAAGCTTAGCTTGCACCGGTAGGAGGTTAACGAGCTCTCTCTTGAACCAGGAAGCCTCACTACATATACTCTACCTTATTATGTGACGGACCCCCCCCTATGTTCACCTAAATGAGTAAGTGGGCTGGCACGGAAATGCCAGCCCTTAGAGAAACTGGTTGTCCTAACCTAACCCTAAACCTAACCCCTAGGGGGGGTATTAGGGCGTGGGGTTAGGGCAACCCTAGGGTTAGGTCAACCCTAGGAGTGTCCCTAACCCTTATTTTGACAAGCTATACTTTATAACCTAGAACGTCAAACCGGGGAGAGTTTCTAGAAGGTAAGTTCTAGCTTCGCCTAGAGTTTCCTGCAAATACCTAATGACACTTGGTCGGACCATCACTAGATACCCAAGTGCACTAAACGGGCCTGTTTCCTACTACATCTAGGGTTCGTCACAACTCGGTAAGTAACACAGTCAAACCCCAAAGTAAAGGGTCGAGTCATAGTAAAAACTATGACACACTCCCCGCCTTTGGAAATGTCAACGTCCTCGTTGACGTCTAACTCCAAGACTAGATTAGGTTAGAAAAAATTAACTGAAAACTAACACTAATCACTCTATGCGGAGTCAGCCAAAAAGTTCACAAGTTTTATTACCCCCCTTGCATTATGCGAAGCCAAGTACTTCAGAACCGTCGTTCACTGAGCAACAACTCAGCTGCCGGAGGCACCACCTGCGACAAGAAGTCACTTGGAGACCTTTTGCACGTCTGCAAAGTCTGTCACCCGACACAGACAACAAGTTAGTTAATTTCTTTAAGTTAATTAGAATTTATATTGGAGGCCTCTAGTTAAGGTGTCTGTCGGCCCCTAGGTTTAAGAAGAAATAACTTTATTTCTTAATCAGTTTGAGACCTTGTCTCAAACTCATTCACCAACTCCATCGCGTTCTGCAGATTCTCCAATGGTTCCCATGTCGACTCGCATGCCGGGTACCCTTTCCACTTAACAAGATATTCACGTTTACATTTTCGCCGTCCATGAATGTTTCGCCCCTTTAATATTGCCTCAACTTCAAATTCTTTCTCCTCACCAACTAACTCTGGAGGCGGACGTAAATTATGATATCTATGTGGATGTTTCTCATCCTTGTGGAATGGCTCAAGCAAGTTGACATGAAACACATTGTGTATTGTTCCCAACTCTGGAGAAGATCTAACCCATAAGCCACTTTCCCTACTCGCTTCACCACCTTGTATGGGCCTATGTAGTGCGATAGAAACTTCTTCGAAAGAGTTGTTGGAACCTTCAGGTTTCTGGTACTTAACAATACCATGTCCCCAACCTGATACTCTACATCCCGCCAATGTTTATCGTACTGCTGACGATACCTTTCCTGTGCTGCAGCCATCGCTTGATGAGCAGCTTCCCATGTTCGATACAATTGTCGCGTGAACTCTGCTACAGATGGAACTCGATTGCTATCGTCTTTCGGTAACACCATACTCTGAGGAATACCACCCTTATTCCCAGTTAACACCTCCATCGGGCTACATTTGATTGCAGTGTGTGTCGAGTTATTGTAACATATCTCAGCCATATCCAAGTGTTCAGCCCAATCAAGTTGATCACCTTGAACATAGCATCTGAGATAGTCTTCGACTTGTCGGTTCACCCTCTCCGTTTGACCATCAGTTTGTGGATGGTAGGCTGTACTGAACTTGAGCATCGTACCAAACTGCTTAAACAATCCCCCAAAACTTCCCCGTAAACCGAGGATCCCGATCTGAGATCATAGTTTCCGGTAGTCCACGCACTCTTATGACTTCGTGGAAGAACAACTTCGCTGCTTGAATTGCATTCACTGTCTACAGTTGGAATGAAATGAGCAACCTTTGAAAACGATCGACTACCACCATGAGCGCATTAAAACCACAAGATTTTGGCAATCCCATGATAAAGTCCAAAGTATTTCCAGTAACCCTTTATGAATCTTTGGTAATACCCTATCAGACCAAGAAATGATCTAACTTCATGCACATCTTTTAAAGTCATCCACTCGGTAATAACTTGAATTTTCTTTGGGTCCATGGCAACCTCCCCACCTGAGATCAAGTGTCCCAAGAAATCTATCTTGGTTTGACCAAATGCGCACTTGCTTTCTTTAGCATACAACTGGTTCTCTCAACCTCTGAAACACCTTTTCTAAGTGTTCCACATGTTCTTCAATTGTTGAACTGAAAATTAGAATGTCATCAACACCACTACGAACTCGTCTAGATAGCTCTAAACACATCATCCATCATTGTGCAAAAAGTTGCTGGAGCATTGCACAACCCAATGGCAAGACTAGAAACTCGAATGATCCATAACGCGTTCGAAAAGCGGTCTTCTCAACATTCTCTGCTACCCGAATCTGATGGTACCCCGATCTCAAGTCTATTCTTGAGAAATACTTTGCTTTCGATAGCCTATCAAATAAGTCGTCCACTCGTGGAAGAGGATACTTATTTTGATAGTTCGCGTTCAGCGCTCGATAGTCCACACACATTCGCATCGTACCATCCTTTTTCATTACAAACAAGATAGGTGCACCATACAGCGATCGACTAGGTCGAATGTGTCCTCGACCTATCAATTCTGTCAGCTGTCTCTTCAATTCTACTAACTCTTGAGGATTCAACCGATATGGAGCTCTTGCTGGTGGAGACGAACCTGGCAAAATCTCTATCCTATGGTCCACAACTCGTCGTGGAGGTAAGTCGGGCGGCAAGTCTTCTGGCAACACATCTTTGAACATGTTCAAGACTTCCAAAATAGGTTTAGGAACAGATTCTTGACCATCTCCTATTTTGACTTCACCAGTATCCAAAACCATTGCAAGAAACACCGTTCCCGATGTCTAACTGCCTACGCAATTGAGTTAAGGTAAGGAACATAGGATTCCAATCCTTATCAGTTAGTGTTTCCATTTTGAGCGTGGTCTTTCTAATGTCTTCTTTTATCTGCTGCAAGCGTGATCCGATTGTCTCCAGAACCCCTCATTTCGATTACATGTTTATGGAACCATTCCATACCAAAACAAAGTCAAACCCCGTCATATTCAAGACAACTAAGTCTAGCTTAGCCTTCCAATCTTTTATTTGGACAGGAACTGCCCTTGCTATATTTAGTATTTTGAGAACCTTTGCCAAAATTGACTTTATTTCACACATCTTTATTACATCCAAATTCAATCGACGACTAGACAGTCGAAAGTTGTATGTTACTCCAGTATCATCATCATTCGGACTCGTCCCCTCGTATCCTTCCTGTCAAATATAGCAAAGGGTTATTTTGTCTTGAATAGCGAATAAGGCAGGTTGTGTTTGGCACAACATTACCTCTTCTGACTCATCTTCCGGATCTTCAAGCGTTTCTGGTTCAGCAACTTCCTTCTACCATCGCCTTGAAATGTCCTGATTGTTGTAGGTGCCGACACTCTTTAGCAAATGACCAAGCTTGTTACAATTAACATTTCACAACCCCGCTGCAGAACGTGCACCAAACCTTTCTCTTGCAGTCATGGCGCATTCAACTATTTGATTTTCTTCAACTTGATCAAACTGGTCGCGGGGGAGCAGACTTGGAGCCGATCCTTTGGCCTGCTGAGGAGGTGGTAACCGCCAATGGTTCGAAATCAGTGGGTCTGATGTGTTCGAAAACTTGGAATTGCCGACAAAGGGACTTGTACTTCGAATTGATGGCGATTGTTCTGGTCGCCTATCAAACCTTCTGAACCCAGACTTGGAGGAAACTTCCTTGGTTTAGGTTTTGCTTCCTCCCCTTTGTACAAGTCTTCTAACGACATGCCATAAAGCAACCTTTGAGCTGCCTCTTGACATTCCCGATAGCTTGTTGGCTTGTACCTTAAGATTTCTTTCGCGTCTTCTCATTCAAGCTAGCCATGAAGCAACTTCGAGCTTCATCAACTCATATTTGGCACCAATCGCCGTACACTTTCGAATCGATAAACGTGGTCCATTGACTCCCCGAACTCCCTGTTGACAAAGTGCCAAGTCAGCACGCAATCGCAAACTGAGATCATCCGGCATTATACTGCTTTTTGATCTCCTTTTTCATGTGCTTCCAGCTGTTTCGGTATCCACGTTCACCTTCAACAATTCGCCACAAGTCTTAGCTCTTCTTTAAGAAACTGCTTGGCACATGCAACTTTTTGTCTTTCTCACATAAGCAGCCTCGAAATACTTTCCATATCATACAAAGTCATCCAAACCTTGTAATCCTTTGAACCCATAAATTCGAAGGCTTAACCGGTTTGAATTTACTGGACCTCCACCAACCACTTCTGTCGAAGAATCTGATTCAGAGGAACCTGACTCTGAGTCATGCTTCTTCTTCTTTTTCCGTGTGTCTTGTTGTGGAACATCTGGCGCTGCAGTATTCGTCGGAATCCGAATGGCAACATTATCGATTCAGTCGTTCAACCCCAGAACATCCCTCGAAGTCATTTAGGGCATCCATCATTATTTCTCGCCAAACCAGGTCATTGTCTAACCCTAGGGCGACCTGGACAGCCTCATCCATCTCCTCATTTTGAGCCTCTGCGACAGCCCTCTCCCAGGCTCTGGTTGCTTTCTCTTGCTCATCGTATTGAACCCTAGTGTCAACACTCGAGAATATGCTTGGAAATATTCCCAATGTGAAACTGGAAACACCCTACACAGGTTGTACACCCACACACATCAGCTTAAACTAGCATAAGACTTTGGACATACCTAGAATCTCACGCCGACTCACTGAGCAAGTGTTCTCCGAAGTTTGACAACTCACAGGATCAAACTCTCTGCGCAGAATACAGACATGTCAACCGAAAGCAATAGAGTATAACAAGAATTTAGAGTTATCTAAACATTGAAACACCCTACGACTTAAGGCAGTCCTACTGACGCAGAGAACTTGCTCCGCTACCAATTGTCAGAGTTTTTACCTGGCGCTTGCCAGGTGCCAACCCTGGAATCCCTCTCTTGGAAACCCCACGGAACCTGGTAAAGTAACCCATATTAGGAACCAAGCCTTAAGAAGTCAAACCCCTAGCTACTAAGTCCACAAACGAGACTCACCTTGTGAATCAGTACACGCCCGAGCTTTAGGTGTCGTTCCTAGCTTGGCGTGGTTGAGGCGGCCAGCAAGGCCTCAACCACTAGTTTTGCGGAACGTGAACTCGGGCAATGTCTTTGAGCTTGCGGGCAGGTTTTCGGACAAGGAATTTGACTAACTCCTTGGAAGTGACGTGCCCCTATCTCAAAGGCAAGATCCTGCCAACGATAAGGATAGTCTAACCCTAGGGTGGGTTTACCCCTGTCGTGTGGAAGTTTGGGCGCACAACGGAGGGTTGCACCTTGACGACACAAGCTTAGCTTGCACCGGTAGGAGGTTAACGAGCTCTCTCTTGAACCCAGGAAGCCTCACTACATATACTTACCTTATTTATGTGACGGACCCCCCCCCCATGTTCACCTAAATGAGTAAGTGGGCTGGCACGGAAATGCCAGCCCTTAGAGAAACTGGTTGTCCTAACCTAACCCTAAACCTAACCCCTAGGGGGGGTATTAGGCGTGGGGTTAGGGCAACCCTAGGTTAGGTCAACCCTAGGAGTGTCCCTAACCCTTATTTGACAAGCTATACTTTATAACCTAGAACGTCAAACCGAGGGAGTTTCTAGAAAGGTAAGTTCTAGCTTCGCCTAGAGTTTCCTGCAAATACCTAATGACACCCGGTCGGACCATCACTAGATACCCAAGTGCACTAAACGGGCCTGTTTCCTACTACATCTAGGGTTCATCACACAACTCGGTAAGTAACAACAGTCAAACCCCAAAGTAAAGGGTCGAGTCATAGTAAAAACTAGACACATTTCATTGACAAATATTAAAATAATATTAATTGCGTGTCTGGGTAGAAGAGTGAAATTAATTTACTGCGTCTGGGTAGGTTTTTGTAAATTAAAAGTTACTATGTACAAGTGGCGATCATGCATGCAATAGTTTACAGAAATTAGGTTGGTTTTTAATTGATTTAGGCGGCTAGGGTTTTGCAATAGGGCGGCGGCTAGGTTTTCGTGAGCAGGGGCTCATTTGGGGGCATAACGTGGAGCAAGTGTGGCTAGATTAATCCAATAGGTTCCATTGAGGGGTGAGTATTTTCTGATTTCTTCATGACTGCTCATGATCTCTTCATGATCTGTTCATCTTTTTACATCTCTTCACAGTTGCAAGAAATCCAGTCGGCCTGCCGACTTGACTGACTTCATTGTTCGTCCCAGTCGGCAGGCCGACTGGGGTGGACTCCAGATCCAACCAACATTTGACCGGGTTGACTGTTCTAGCCCCAGTCAGCATTTTGACTAGGGGTGACTGTTCTAGTCCCACCAGCATTTGACTGGCCCTCGCTTCGTCCCAGTCCCAGATTGGGCCTCCTTTGTTGCCAATCCAGTCGGCATGCCACTGGGCCTCCCTTTGCCAT
>PUQB01000040.1:212879-387879 GCA_003024785.1 Selaginella tamariscina
CACTAATTGAATAATATTATAAAAAGATCAGTTAACAACTAGTGTTATTAAAACCCTAACCCTAACCCTAACCTTCTTTAAATATTCTTTAAACCACTTGTATAAATTTAAATATGAATCATTAATTTATTCTAAAAGAATATACTGTATTAGCATTATAGTAATAACTTAGAATATTTTAAAAGAATATTCAAGTGTTGACATATACTAACATCAATATTAATATTTTAGTAGTTTATGACAACAAGCACATTTTGTACATATATTAAGAATGATCTCACATTGCTTTTATTAAATTATTAATTAATTAATTTATATACACATGTGTATATTTATAATTAAAAATATCTGTCTCATGTAGATTTAATACCTTGTTAAAATTTAACTCGATCTTCCTAATTTGTATACATATTAAATATATTATATATATGCCTTTCATGTTTTATTTTATGTAATATGATACTCATTGTGTATAGTGTCATGGATGTTAATCTCCTAGCTGATCATCTCGAGCTTCTAATGAATCTTTTATTTTTTGTCATAATCACATCCGTTGAACATGCATCGTTGCCTTTAGACTCTTGATTAACTCGTTGAAAATCTCATTTATGAAATGAGTATTAACACCCACCTTGCCTTGTTTTGCTTTGTGTTTTTAAACATCACAAAGTTTCTAAAAGAAAACTATAACGCAAAATATAAATTAATATAAAGGTTTAGTTATCAATATAACACTAGTTTATTAACGATTATTACAGAATGATCAGTGTTAATTATAGAAATGATCATATCAAATAATAATATGTTTATAATGTGTGTTTTTTTGTATATGTTTTTTTTTTAAAAAGAACTAAACCGCATGAAACAGCGTTTACACCATGGTAAGCTCCACACACTTATGAAATTACCAAAATAGATTTCTGCGTTTATGTTATCGTATAACATGATACACAATTATATGTTTATGTTATCACAAGCAGTTTAACCTAAGACTTTTAATTGTGTATTTTAAACATAAACAGCGTTTACATTATGGTAAGCTCCACACACTTATGAAATTACCAAATTAGATTTCTAATCTAAATACCATTTATGTTGTTTACACAGCGCTTTCAAAACTTTAAGGCTGCATAAATGTGAAAAGGAATAGCAGCTACTTTGTACATAAGTCAAAAAGGAATAGAAAACTTAAATATTTTAAGACTACATTATGAAAACCATAAAATATAGAGACATAATATTTAATCGTATTTTATGGTTTTCATAATGTAGTTTTCATAAAATAGATATAAAATAAGGGGTGAGTGTCTAAAATAGCTAAGGGTGAAGCTGACCCGTTTTAAAATAGAACTCTTAAATACTTTAAGACTACATTATAAATATAAGCCTTTGACATGGTATCCACTCATATGAACAAGACTTTATATATAGAATATATTAAAAAATATTATCTTATATATTTTAAAATATGCTTATAGCACGCAAGCGTTCAAAATTGACTTCCACGAGGTGTTCTGAATTTCAAATTAAGTTTAAATAATAAGTTATGTATTAATGTGACCAACTTGTATGTTCATATATTATATTTTTAAATATTTAGAAAAAGTAAGAAACGTTTTCTGTATTAATTTAAATAAAAGTGTTTCTGTAATGGCTTTGTCTTGGTTTCTTGTATTGTTCATCAATATATGGATTTCTGAAGCTCAAAATTGTTCAAACTCGTTAAGAGATGAAAAATTATTACATTGTTTTAAGAAGAACTTAGATGATCATGGAGGTGCACTAGATAGTTGGAACAATGAGAACTTAAGTTCATGGCGTGGCATAGAATGGAACAATCAAAGCAATGTGGTGGGAATGGATCTTTCTAATTTTAATTTGAGTGGTGAATTATGGCCGTTTTGGTGCATGCTTCCCAGGCTTGAATCCTTGAACTTGTCATATAATAATCTTAGTGGGCACCTTGATTCACATGATATCCACAAGTGTCAGAATGGTGTACTCCAGGTCCTTAATCTCTACAGTAATTCTTTATCTGGTGATGTTCCCAAGAGTATTTTCTCCATTAGAAGCCTTACAGTTATTGATCTTAGACACAACCGCTTCTCTGGGTCAATCCCTTCAGGTATTGCTTAACAGTTTATAAACATCAAAATTGGAAAACTAACTCCATACATTCAGATGTTGGAAAGCTTGACAAACTTACGGGTTTGGGTTTATCTAGCAATAATTTGTCTGGAGAAGTGCCTAAGGAGCTTTTCAACTGTACCCAGTTAAAGTCTCTAGATCTATCGACAAACCTTCTCAGTGGGGTTATACCTGAAGAGGTTAGGAGTCTGTCACAGCTTCAGGCGTTGGATTTATCTACCAATGAGTTTAGAGGTTCTCTTCCAGCTGAAATTGGCTATCTCTCCGAGTTGAAGATCCTGCGTCTCATCAACAATATGTTAGATGGTGTCATTCCAGATGAAATCTCCAACTGCACCAAGTTGCAAAGGTTATGGCTGAGTAACAACATGTTGAGTGGTGAAATACCGAGCGGTCTTGGCAACCTGCGTGATCTCAGGGTGCTAATACTCAGTGTTAATAACTTAGCAGGAAGCTTACCTCAGAGCATTGGAAACCTTACTGCACTTAAGTTAGTTGATCTTGGGTCAATAATATATCTGGCAAGCTTCCCTCCAGCATGCAGCGGATGTCCTCGGTGAAGTTCTTGTCAGTCTCTACTAATCACATGCAAGGTGACATCCCTGTCTGGATCGGAAACTTGACCAATCTCCGGCAGCTTATTCTGTATGGGAACAGGTTTACTGGAACCATTCCCCGACAGCTTGCAAATCTGGAGTATATGAAGCAGTACACAGGGTCACACAAGATCCTGATATGAGAGGGCTTAGGATTATCCTCAACTTGGGTCCTTCAGCTGGCGAGGCAAAGAAGGAGCTCGAGTACCCCGAGTATGACTACTACCCCACGATGCTCCACTTGGGTGGGAACATGCTCACGGGTTCCATACCTGACGAGCTTGGAAACCTCCAGAACCTGCAGTACCTTTGGCTGTATGACAACCGGTTGACAGGTGGCATCCCAGGGACTCTCTCGAATGCGACCCCGTCTCATACACTCCAACTGTTTAACAACCAGCTTGATGGTCAAATTCCAGTGGAGCTCACTCGTTTATCGTCGCTTTCAAATTTCAACGTCTCAAACAACCGTCTCACGGGACTTATTCCGAGGTCAGGCCAGTTTGGCACGTTCGATGATCCCTCAGCATATTCTGAGAATCCAGGGCTCTGTGGTACTCCACTCAACACCACGTGTCTTTCTTCTCCAACGGAACCGGCAAGACGAGGAGAAGAAGAAAACTTCCTTCCGCTCCTACCCTTTTTAGTTGCTATGGGGATTTCGTTTCCTGTAGCTTTCTGGGTTACTTTGTTTCTTGCACCAAACGTTAGGTTGTTTAGGTGCTTTTGATGCATATATTCTATATATGTATTGAGATGTAAATAATATATATAAACAGAGATTACAATTCACTGGCATCAGACGATAAATACAAATAAACAACTTCTTCAAGTCGTGACTTTCCACCATAAACAACTCTTCCATTGTGACACCAACAGTAGTAAACTCACATAGAACACACATAAACATACACCTACACATAACTACACGTAACTTACCACATCATCATATTTAATGGGCTCGTAAGTCTTTTAAAGGTAGTTCTCCACCTCTTATAGTCGTCACTCTCCTTGCCCACAACAGAGATAGAGCAGTTTAACATCGCTCAGATAGAGGATCATCCAAAGTGGCACCAGTTAAATCCCCTACTATGTGTGCTGCCACAGCCATGTCTCTAACAGACTCAAACAAGTTTCACATTTACAAACTAATACTATACACACATGTATACCAGCTCTATAAGATGGACCATGTCATTAATAAGTTATCCGTTGATGAGTGGAGGGGACCAGTGAGAACCATCTGTTACTGAAGTCTAAACACATCTGCTCATGCTTTCTTTAGTGGATATGTATAGAAAATGCGGGGAGATCTCACAGGCAAGGAGTGTTTTTGATAGAATGATGCATCGGGATGTTGTATCCTGGAGCGCTTTAATCCTGGGATACGTGGAGAATGGAGAGAGTTCAAAGGCCTTAGATATGTTTAACAGCATGGATTGTGCACCGAATCGTGTTACCTTTCTTGCTGCACTCAAGGCATGTGTAGGCATGGCAAATGACAATAAGGAGACTTGTCTACAGAGGAGGTTAGCCATTCATAAACAAGCGAGAGAGCGAGAGACATACTTGTGCCGAAGTAAATGCGGGCACATGCGAGGACCAAAGAGGTATTTGACGAGATGATGCAAAGGAACGTGGTATGTTGGTCCTTGGTTACGTGGAAAACGGCGCGTTGGAAGTGTTTAATAGTATGGACTGTGCACCAGATCGTGTCGCACTTGTTGCTGCCCTCAAGGGACAATAAGTTGGACAAGGAGACTTGGCTACAGAAGACGGTCGTGATAGAGACATCGTTGTTGCAAACGCTCTGGTGGAAACGTATAAAAATGCGGGAACATGGTACGTGCTCAAGATGTTTTCGATAGGATGATGCACCGGAATGGTATATCGTGGACGACTTTAATCCTGGGTATGTGGATAATGGGGAGACTTTGGTAGCCTTGAACGTGTTTAACAGCATGGACTCTGCACCAAATAGTGTGATATTTGTTTCTGCACTAAAGGCTTGTGCTAGTTTAGGAGCATTAGAAATTGGACAAAGAATTCATGGTCAGTTGCACGGTCTCGGTCTGGAACTAGACAAACGGGTCGCAAACTCTTTGGTGGACTTTTATGGGAAATGTGGAACATGGTAGCAGCTGAGGAGGTGTTTAACCGGATACCCGTTGGAATGTTTTGATAGCAGGTTACAGCTTACTTGGCCAAACCTGTCATTATGAAGGTGCAGGAAGCTGGGCTGCAAATGGACAGTATTACAATAATACTTACAGCTAGTAATCACGCAGGTATAGTAGAAGAGGGTCAGAACTGGTTCGAGTTCATGTTGAAATACGATATTAATCCATGTTAAGAATGCATTCGCATATGATATAAAATACATATACTGTGTGTTTCGAACTCTTAATGGTGAAGTTTTAGTAGTAGTTTATTACAATGTTGATTATAGAAATGATCATAGCAAAATCAAGAATGTATCCGTAAACACCTAGATAAAAACATGTTATATATAAGCATATTTACATATACAACAATACGGTAACAGTGTTATATATTGATACAGACGGACGTTACTTACGTGGGTTACCTATTAATTGAGTTTTGAATTGTTTGTGCATCTAGGCAATTGTTTAATAAGATTTATAAGAAAATATTTATATATTTTATATGAAGGTTCTCCTACTTGAAAAATATGATATATTATAATATTAAATTAAGGTAAAAATAATATATAAGTGATGTACAAATGCTTTCATATTCAAATTCAAAGTTAAATGTAATTGTAAGTTTATTATTATTATTTTTTAAAAAAATTTTAAAATTCATAATAAAAAACTGGATTTGAATTTAAAGAATTTAATTGTTTTTTCCTTAAATTCATAGTTTTACTCTAAAATTTATGTTGTTAACTTTAAATTTAATATACATATTATTTAATATTCATCAATTTTAATATAAATTATAATATTTTATTTGAATTTATTAAGATGTATATGTAATTTTTTTATAACTTTTTATAATCTAATTTATATTATAAATAATGAAACGTAATAAATTATTAATGTAAAATATGAATATAAGAGTAAAAAGAAGATTATTAATTGATTTATAATTATATTAATTTTTAAATGCATATGTGTATAAAAATTAATAAAATTCTAGACTTAATTGTTGAGGGTTTACCAAAATAAGGTACAGTTGTAGTTTGCTCAATTAGAATAGAATTTAGATTTTTATTAACTTTCAAATACATATGCAATTAAAATTAATATAATTTATAAATTAATTAATATTATTGTTATTATTCTTATGTTCACATTCAAACCAAAATAATCCCTTATTTAAAATACAAACTAAAAAACATAAAGTTACAAATAGATTACATGTATGGTTTAATAAATTTAAATGAAATATTATGGTTCTTGGTTTATGATTTTTTAATTTTAATATATGTAAATGTAAAAATAATAAAATAAACTATGTAATTTACTTGTGAATGATGAGTTATATATAAATTAACTATGCATGAATAATTGAGTATTTAAAACCTAAAGTATAACTTATAATAATAATAATTTATATATATGTATGGTGTGTAATATTTTCCATATAATTAATATTGTTGATCTTAATTTTTTAAACTTATTTTTAAATTATCAAGATAATGAATTATAATTCTTTTGTTTCACAAGTTACTATTTAGAAATAGATTATATAATAAAACAAATTTATAAATTAATTTTCAATTGTAAAACTAACATATATTGCTTTTAATGAAGTACTTTCAATTAATAAAATATAAAAAAGAGTACATTGATTTTGAGATTCTTAAATGGAATAGAAAAAGACTCTGTAAGTATAATTATATTTATAAATTGATCTTTTAAGTATGTCAGTCCATAAATTTTATTTTATGTCAATTTATAAATTGTATTTATTACTGTTTGTTAAATATTAATTAAAAAAACATTGTAAAATACACAAATATTCTTTTGTTGAAAACTTTATAGGTACCAGTTAAATCCCCTTTTAACTCAATCACACTAACAAGTTTTACATTTTATTACCTATATTAAAGTTATACACACATACACATCATGTCATTAGCAATTGGATGGTAGTCCAAACACATGTGCTCATGCTTCCTACTATTCTTGTTAATCAGCAAACTCCAGTACTATTAAATTTTCATTAATCACATCTATTGATGTATATTCTTAAATGTGTAGGTCATATAGTTTTTTGCTACCTCTGCTCCCATCTTATCTCCACCCACAAACCTATGCACGATCCTTTCTTGTCCATCATACCACCAAGTCTTTCCTAGTTGCTTTCCCACCCTCATTTTATTCCTTTCAGTTTCTATTTGTTCAACCTCTCCTCTCATGCCCAACCTTGCATAGATTCTCCGCATCAACACATAGGCACCTGCTGCATGTTCCCTCACCAATGCACGGAATGCAACTCTGCCTACTTCAACATTACTCCATTTGCTACAGCCCCTAACAAGGTCATCCACACATGACTATCGCCTTTAAACGGCATGTTCTTAACTAGTGAGAGTGCCTCTTGCAGCCTGTTGGCCCTGCCTAACATGTCAGCCATGCATGTATAATGCTCCACAGTTGGATTAATACCGTATTTTGACATGGACTCGAACCAGTTCCGACCCTCTTCCATCATACCAGCATGATTGCAAGCTGTAAGTATTAACAGCATTGTAATACTGTCCATTTGCAGACAAGCTTCCTGCACCCTCTTTACTAAACTAAACACTTGAGAGGTTTGGCCAAGTAAGCTGTAACCTGCTATCAATGCATTCCAAGAAACTATATCCTTATCGGGTATCCGGTTAAACACCTCCTCAGCTGCTACCATGTTGCCACATTTCCCATAAAAGTCCACCAAAGAGTTTGCAACCCGTTTGTCTAGTTCCAGGCCGAGACCGTGCAACTGATCATGAATTCTTTGTCCAATTTCTAATGCTCCTAAGTTAGCACAGGCCTTGAGTGCAGCAACAAATGTCACACTGTTTGGTGCAGAGTCCATGCTGTTAAACACGTTCAAGGCTACCAAACTCTCCCCATTCTCCACATATCCCAGGATTAAAGTCGTCCAGGATATAACATCCCGGCCGGATCATTCTATCGAAAACATCTTGAGCACGTACCATGCTCCCGCATTTTTTATAAGTTTCCATCAGAGCGTTTGCAACAACCATGTCTTTGTCAAAGCCACGCTCTCTGGTTTGTCTATGAACCACGACCGTCTTCTGTAGACAAGTCTCCTTGTCCAACTTATTTTCCGTTGCCAGTCCTGCACATGCCTGAAGGCAGCAACAAATGTGACACGATCCGGTGCACAGTCCATACTATTAAACACTTCCAACGCGGCAAAGCTCTCCGTTTTCCACGTAACCAAGGATCAAGCTCGTCCAAGACACAACGTTCTTCTGCACCGTCTTGTCGAAGACCTCTCTGGCCATTTGCATGCCCGCATTTACTATACATGTCTACCAAAGTGTTCCGCACAAGTATGTCTTTGTCAAAGCCACGCTCTCTTGCTTGTTTATGAATGACTAACCCCTTCTGTAGACAAGTCTCCTGGCTACATGCCTTGAGCAGCAAGAAAGGTAACACGATTTGGTGCACAATCCATACTGTTAAACATATCTAAGGCTTTAAACTCTCTCCATTCTCCACGTATCCAGGATTAAAGCGCTCCAGGATATAACATCCCGATGCACCATTCTATCAAAAACACTCCTTGCCTGTGAGATCTCCCCGCATTTTCTATACATATCAACCAAAGTGTTTGCTACAAACATGTCGTTGTCAAAGCCAAAGGCTCTGGCTTGTCTATGAATGGCCATCCTTTCTGTAAACAAGTCTTCTTGTCCAACTTGTTCTCAGCTGCTAAACATGTACAAGCCTTGAATGCAGCAACAAACGTGAAACCATTTGGTGCACAGTCCATGCTGTTGAACACATCCAAGGCCACTGAGCTTTGCCCATTCTCCACGTATCCAAGGATTAAACACTCCAAGAAACGACATTGTGCTGGAGCATGCTCTCGAAAACCTCTCGGCATCCTGCATGCTGCCACATTACTGTACATGGTTATCAAACTAGTGGCAACAAATAAGTTCTTGTGACAGCCAGTTTCTGCTGCAAATATGTAAGAGTTTGCCTCTCTGCAAGTCTTTCCCTTTGGCACATTGTTTGAGCTGGGCAATCAGTGCAGTCCTAGAGATAGTTCTCTCTCGGCTAGCTGCTACATATTGTTCCCTGACTTTGCTGTTGTTGCTAGACGAAAGTTTTGCGGAACATGCAAGCTTATGTTTCATCCAAATGGGCTTAGCATCACGTCATAGCCTACTTTCTCCTCTTAAGTTGGTACTGTTTATACTTCTGTGTGACATTGACACTCTCTCACACGTACCACGCACATAGTTACATGTAGTTTATGTATTTAAACTTAGAATAACAATGTTCCTAGTTAATGAAATAAGATTTATAGTGTTTCGCAATCTCTCTCTGACACACACACACACATGCAATATAAGATAGTCTATCACATGTAAGGTGTGGTGTAATTGTAATTGTAAAGACACGTGTGTGCATGTGTGTGGGTGTAATTGTAATTGTAAAGACACTGTGTGCCCAATCAACCTTGATGATAGAAGAAAATATATTAGTTCCGGCGGGTTTTGAACCCGCGACCTTCGGCTCATAAGACCAACGCTCTACCGACTGAGCTACAGAACTTAACAAAAAAAATTATAACCTAAAAATTAAAAAAGGGGCATGCTTTGTATATCTTTAAATTAAAACAACACGTGCACATATGTACGCATACATTTGTTCACTCTCTTATGATATATATATGATATATAGCGCAAACACACACACACACACACTGAGATGTATATTCATCTCCACGTGCGTCAACGTACATCCAAATCTACGTATACATATTCAATATCTCTTTCTATCTATCTATATGTGTGTGTGTGCATATCTATATCTATATACACAAGTACTTACGCACAAGAATTTCTTGTTTCGTTATCTATCAGCAGCCAGGAGAGCTCTGGTTTTCTCTACAACCTCTCCTTCCATCTTATTTCTCACAACAAAGCTCCTCATAATCCTTCCTTCTGTGTCATAACACCACGCCATCCTTGCTTTCTTACGAGTCCTCACTCTCTTCCTTTCACCTTCTATCTTCTCTCCCTCTTCTCGCATGCCCAACCTCAAATATATATTCCGCATCAACACATAAGCAGACGATACATCCTCCTTGTTCCCATTCACCAATGCAACGAATGCAACCTTGCCAATCTCCACATTACTCCACTTCTTACACGCCCCTAACAACGTCGTCCACACGTGACTATCGGCTTCAAACGGCATGCTCTTAACAAGTGACAATGCCTCTTGCAACCTGTTGGCCCTCCCCAACATGTCAGCCATACATGTATAATGCTCCAGAGTTCGACTAATACCATATCTCGACATGGACTCGAAATACCTTTCACCCTCTTTCACCATCCCCACATGTCTACATGTTATAAGTATCAACAGCATGGTGACACCATCAACACGAACACCACCTTCCTGCATCACCAGACCGAACACTTAGAACCGTGTTCCCAAGCAAGTTATAACCTCCGATAAGAGCATGACATCCGGTTAAACACCTCTTCAGCAGCAGCCATGTTGCCACATTTCCCGTAGAAATCCAAAACAGTTTGCCACCGTTTTATCCTTCTCCAAGCCAAGCCCACATACTCGGTCATGAATTCCCAGTCCAATCTCTAGTGCACATAAACTAGCACATGCTTTTAACTCACTTATGAAATTACCAAATTAGATTTCTAATCGAAATACCATTTATTGGAAGAACGTCAGAAAAAACGAAACTGTTGTTTACACAGCGATTTCTAAACTTTGAGGCTGTATATCTTGTATCTTAAATTCTCCAGATGTGTGAAAAGGAATAGCAGCTACTTTGTACAGAAGTCAAAAAGATAAACATGATATTAATAGTATTCATAATAAAATAGATATAAAATAAGGGTATAGCAAGCTGATTAATTTAAATCAAAGTGTTCCTGTAATGGCTTTGTCTTGGTTTCTTGTATTGTTCGTCAGTATATGGATTTCTGAAACTCAAAATTGTTCAGACTCTTTAAAAGATGAGAAATTATTACATTGTTTTAAGAAGAACTTAGATGATCACGGAGGTGCACTAGATAGTTGGAACAGTGAGAACTTAAGTTCATGGCGTGGCATACAATGGAACAATCGAAGCAATGTGGTGGGAATGGATCTTTCAAATTTTAATTTGAGTGGTGAGTATGGCCGTTCTGGTGCATGCTTTCCAGAATTGAATCCTTGAACTTGTCATATAATAATCTTAGTGGGCACCTTGATTCACATGATATCTACAAGTGTCAGAATGGTGTGCTCCAAGTCCTTAATCTCTACAGTAATTCCTTATCTGGTGATGTTCCCAAGAGTATTTTCTCCATTAGAAGCCTTACAGTTATTGATCTTAGACACAACCGCTTCTCTGGGTCAATCCCTTCAGGTATTGCTTAACAGTTTATAAACATCAAAATTGGAAAACTAACTCCATACATTCAGATGTTGGAAAGCTTGACAAACTTACGGGTTTGGGTTTATCTAGCAATAACTTGTCTGGAGAAGTGCCTAAGGAGCTTTTTAACTGTACCCAGTTAAAGTTGCTAAATCTATCTAACAACCTTCTCAGTGGGGTCATACCTGAAGAAGTTAAGAGCTTGTCTCAGCTCCAGGCGTTGGATCTATCTAGCAATGAGTTTAGAGGTTCTCTTCCAGTTCAGATTGGCGCTCTCTCCAAGTTGAAAATCCTGTATCTGCAACACAATATGTTCAATGGTGTCATTCCAGATGAAATCTCAAACTGCACCAAGCTGCAGAGGTTATCGCTGCTCTACAACATGTTGAGTGGTGAAATACCGAACGGCATCGGCAACCTGCGTGATCTGAGGGTGCTAGCACTCGATGGTAATAACTTAACAGGAAGTTTACCTCATAGCATTGGGAACCTTACTGCACTTAAGATAGTTGATCTTGGCTTCAATAATTTATCTGGCAAGCTTCCCTCCAGCATGCAGCACATGTCCTCACTGAAGTACTTCTCAGTCTCTACCAATCACATGCAAGGTGACATCCCTGCATGGATCGGAAGCCTGACCAATCTCCGGCAGCTTATTCTGTATCGGAACAGCTTCACTGGAACCATTCCCCGACAGCTTGCAAATCTGGAATATATGAAGCAGTACAGAGAGGTCACGCAGGACCCCGACACCAATGGGATTAGGTTTAGTCTGGACTTGAGTCCTTCAGGTGGGAGGCAAAGAAGGAGCTCGACTACTTCCAGTACGAATACTATCCCACGATGCTCGACTTGTGTGGGAACATGCTCACAGGTTCCATACCCAGCGAGCTTGGAAACCTCCAGAACCTGCAGCACCTCTGGCTGTGTGACAACCGGTTGACAGGTGGCATCCCAATGACTCTCTCGAATGCGACCCGCCTCATGCTACTCCAACTGTATAACAACCAGCTTGACGGTCAAATTCCTGTGGAGCTCACTCGTTTATCCTCGCTTTCGTATTTCAACGTCTCAAACAACCGTCTCACGGGACTTATTCCGAGGTCGGGCCAGTTTGGCACGTTCGATGACCCCTCAGCATATTTTGAGAATCCAGGGCTCTGTGGTCCTCCACTCAACACCACGTGTCTTTCTTCTCCAACGGAACCGGTAAGACGAAGAGAAGAAGAAAACTTCCCTCCGCTACTGCCCTTTTTAGTTGCTATGGGGATTTCGTTTCCTGTAGCTTTCTGGGTTACTATGTTTCTTGCACCAAACGTGTTTGTTACTAAGTTGTTTAGGTGCTTTTGATGCATATATTCTATATATGTATTGAGATGTACCCCACATGTATATAATATAACAAACAGAGATTGCAATTCACTGGCATCAGACGATATTAAATATGCATACAAACTTACCATACCAAATAAACACTTTGTTGTGGAGCTAATTAACTTCTTCAAGTCGTGACTTTCCACCATAAACAACTACCGAATAGTTCAGTAAACATATAAAAGCTCACATAGAACACACATATACACGATAACTTACCACATCATCATATTTAATGGGCTCGTAAGTCTTTTCAAGGTACTTCTGCACCATCTTATGGTCATCACTCTCCTTGCCCACTACAGAAATAGAGCAGTTTAACTTCTCATAACGCTCAGATAGAAGTGGCACCAGTTAAATCCCCTATTATGTGTGCTGCCACAGCAGACTCAAGCACATTCGCACAAGTTTTACATTTACAAACACATACTATACATACATGGACCATGTCATTAATAACCGCTGGATGAGTGGAGGGACAAGTGAGAACCATCTGTTACTAAAGTCTAAACACATCTGCTCATCCTTGTGTCATTCTTGTGCTTCCTCCATAGAAGCTCAAAGGACTCGTTCACATGTGCTTGCATTTATCACTCCTGCCTTTCATGGAGTGCGTGCGTGCGTGCGTGTGTGAGAGAGAGAGGCTTAACAGCTCTTGGGACCTGACGAAGCGTGAGGCATGGAAAGATAGACTTGAATAAATATGTTGCAGTTATCATGAAGGCGTCTTATATGGATTAAAGACAAAGTTTCTTGCTAGATTAATTTCTTCATTGCTGACCAAGATGATATTATGCTTGGTTGCACCTGAAAAAAACATTACTGTCATGTGGTGTTGTGTCTTGTGTGTGTGTGTGTGTATATACCTGTTATTGTTATTCTTCTTCGTGATAGCTCTCGAGACCCTTGTACATGTTATTGTCTCCAAAGACGCTCTTGGACTGCTTGAGCTTCTCCTCTATATAAGGCTTGAGCAGTTTCGCTTGGTATTCGTAGAGAGGCACCAAACCAGTAAATCCAACATCTGGCCCACCTCTTTTAGCCAAGGCATCCGCATACGGAAACAAAGTACTTCAGAATCTCGTTGTAAAATCTGGTACCAGCCTGTGTACAGATACAAAGTCTCTCTGTGTGCGTGTGTGTGTGCGTGTGTGTGAACATACATCTGCAGGATTGAGCCAGAGATCGGGAACATCTGCAGGCTGTTTGGGGTCGGAAAGGAGGCAGTAGTGGAATGCAGTTGCAAGCTTGCCCTCTAGGTCCACGTGTGAGAAGCGTCGTGCGGCTTGGACGAGCTCCTCCGGATTGGCTTCTCCAGAGAAGAATTTATGCTCCACAAAGCAGGCAAGGTGAAGGCCAAACACACGGGCTGGTTCTTCACACAAAGGGTACTCGTGACGCAGGTAGTCGAGGAGCTCTTGGCCTTTTTTCTTCTGTAGAACGTGCAGCAGCTCACCTAATATTGTTTGGTGGGACTTGGACTTGCGTCTCAAATTTGTTGAGATCTGAATAGTGTACACTCCTCAGCAACTTTTCATATCGGGGCAGTACACGGGCCTCGAAGGCACGTGTGAACTTCAAGTCCCTGAAGTAGTAGTCAGTGAGG
Source organism: Selaginella tamariscina (assembly GCA_003024785.1). Classification (NCBI taxonomy): domain Eukaryota; kingdom Viridiplantae; phylum Streptophyta; class Lycopodiopsida; order Selaginellales; family Selaginellaceae; genus Selaginella; species Selaginella tamariscina. The sequence continues at coordinate 227,208 of PUQB01000040.1, forward strand.
CCCATGGAGAACAGTAAGGCCTCCATATCCGTCTGCGCCTCCTCACAAGCCTGTTTCAAATGGTACTGGCAGGTTATCGACATTCTGATCATGAGCAAATCTAGCATCCTCCTCGAATATCCTCTCATCCCATCCGTTGCTGGTCAATCTCTCTTCCTCTATGTATCCTGCCAGCCCTCGCACTCTTCCCACGCACCTGCAAAACGTGCCCCCAGCGCCCCGCTCCTCAGCACTCTGCTCCACATAGCCATCGCCAACAACCCTAAACCACAAAAAGTAAATCCTCGGCTAAACTTAACAAGCTTAGAGCTAAGTACTTCAAATTCAAAGTGACCATAGCCATATTTCTGTGTACCGTCTACAGTGCTAACTTCTCGGTGCCAGTTTTTCTTGGATGGTGTGTATGCGTGTGTGTGCACCATGTAAACATTGATGTGCGTGTGTATGCATACATTATTAGGCTTTGGTTTTCTAATATGAAAGATTTGAGTGTATATATATGCTTCTACACATTATATACGGCTGCATTGTTAACTCCATCTCATTGTGCATATAGTAGTCACTAGAGCCCCAATGGCTGAACAAATATCCAACACATTTTTGCAGTGTATACATAAGTTTTATTAAAATGCATTTAATTGAATAACATTATTTAAAAAGAGTTTCAATAATAATAACACCTCTTTTTTTGTATCTAGGTAGACAGTCGGGTGGTTTTGCGACGGTCTCTAGTTTGTACGTAGTGGTTCCTAACAATTGGTATCAAAGCAAGGTTCGAGATGAGTGCCTGGTGGGAAGGGATAATACCACCTATGTGGAGACGTTGTACGCTAAAAGGCAAATTGTCTAAGGAAAGCAAGCCCAAGGGCAAAAAGTATGTAGTCCACAACCCCGTACGCTGTTGGTAGATACTCTTCTAAGGACTTGGGCACTCTCAGTCCTTCAACCAATTAACTTCTCTCATGTTGGTATCTAGGAGAGGTCTATAATGCTCAAATAGCTCCAATCCCATAGAATCGGTTACGAGGGTTCTCAAAACCCTGTGTGGAAAACTCGCATAAGCACCTTGAACGTCCATCAAAGTACTAATGTAATGGGCAAAAGTTACTTGCACAGTCCTAATAGCAAAACCGTTCACTACGTATTTCTTCAACTTTGCTGCATGGTGGGGGTTGCCAAGAAACAAGTGATCTTCAACAAGTATTGTTAAGGACGAAAGGATATATATAGCATCTTCAATGGTCACGCTACCGTTCCCAATGTAAGGAAGTAACCTTCGCAAATGCTGGTTTAGAAATTGATCAATATCCTTGGTATCTTGCGGGATTGGTTGTGCAGATGTGAACCTGAACCAAAGAATAATAGTTCTCTCTCTCGCACACGCACACGCACACGAGACTCACATGTTCTTATTGAGGACGATTTTGTATCAATCCAACTCATGAGAGTCTTTTAATTCCAACTGCAACCAGCAATTTTGCAAAATATGGATTCTTGTTCTTGAAATTGATTCCGTACTTCACAAAATAGAGCTCCATGTAATAGGACAACAACTTACAACCCAAGCGAAGAGTGTTTACAAACAATAAATAAGCCGACTAGTTTGTAGAATATGCCCTCCCCTTTATTCCAATATTATTTAAGAGGGATTTAAGATACTGAATGTTATGATATAAAAAAAATTTAATAAAATAAATTTAAAAAAAAAACTAAATCTTTATTAAAAACTAGAAAATTAAAATGTAAGGCCCTTTAGGGTTAATGCATTTTTGAATTAACATATTTTTTTTATTTAAATGCATTTATGAATGGGTTTTTAATGTATGTTATAGGCAAGACACCCCTGGGAATTAAGGTAAATGTGAATTTCCCCTAACTTGAGCATCTCAAGGCAGTGGTGCTAGTTTTTCGTGAATGGTTGGTGTCTCTCTCTATATATATGTGCACCATGTAGACATTGAACGTGTGTGTGTGCGCATACATTATTGGGCTTTGGTTCTACATCTGCACTATCTTTGTATGTGAGTATAAACATATCGTAGTAGCTGCTAGAAGTTATTACTTTTGCTGATTGCATGCCACACACACACACATAATATGTCTTTCATCCATATAATATGCCTTGGTTTAATATGATAATTGTCAATATATTTATTCAAGCCTATAGTACTTAGTCTTCCCTGCCTCTGTCACAAAGCCTCTTGCATCTATCTCTCTCTCTCTCTCACTCACACACACACACACACACACACACATGTGCACTAACATTTTTTTTAATGATATTATTGACGTTCACTTTAGCCCTTAACAAATGTATAGTTCTTGAAGGTTTCAAAAGGGTAGGTTTAGTATACAGCCCCCCTCGCTTAATCATAATTAATTAAGTTAATTATTTTAATGATTTTTATGTATTTATAGAATATAAATTAAAAAGACCTTCAGGATTAATACATTTCATCTATATACATGATTTGATATATATAAATTTTCTTACATATATGTATTTACCTTGGTTTTTATTATTTGCCAATTAATTAAGTTTTAATTAATTATTACTAGGGACTGTATAACATAATAGTTCCGGACTACAATGCTAGCAAGATATGCCCAATACGAGCATATACGCAACGCTTCCTACATGATAGGAAAAAATGCCAAATCAAAATGTCATCTCGTGGACTGTGATGATCAAAGCATATTCCCAATCCAGAATCTGCTCGATACAATGACCGAGAGGAACGTCATATCTTGGAATGCTACGATCTTTGCATATGCCCAGTCTGGGTATGTACAGAAAGTATTGTATTTGCTAGACTACAATCCTAAACATGTACGTGCAGAAGAATGACATTGAGTCTGCCTGGAGCTTGTTCTTGGAGGTTTAGTCTCATTCAATATGATGCTCACTGCTTGTGGGCTTCACGATGCAAGAGATTTATTCGAGATGTTGCCATGTAGAAATGTGGTCTCATGGAACACGATAATGAGGTTGCATTTTGATAATGGGGATCTCAAGTCAGGTATGCTTGTGTTCGAGAGAATGTCAAAACATAACATTGTGAGCTGGAACTTCCTGGTTCGAGGACATATTGAGCAAGCTTGTCATCTGTTTGCACGCATGCCACAGGGCATGGCAACATCGGGTGGTGGAGTACACACTATAGACTCAGAAGCCAAGACATCATCTCGTGGAATGCACATCTTAGTGGGTTGTGTGGGACAGATTGAAAGACACATGTACTTTGATACACATATTTTAGGGAAAATTATGTTTATACCCCTCAAACTTATTAAAATTACAAAAATACCCCTATTTATTTACAAATTTGCCCTTCTCAACGTACCATGACATTTTAAAGTTCAAGTTTAAATATAAAAAATTTAAATTCACATCAAATAACTTAAATTTAATCAAGTTATGTATTATATAAATATCTTTCAATATATATGTAATGTAAATATAATTCTCTTTCTTTCTTTATTATTATTAATGAATTCTATTTTTCTTTTTTAAATTAATAATTCAAAATGCTAATTTACACTAATTATATATTGAAAGACTATATATATATAATATTTATATATCTTCACATGACCATACTGGATTTGTTTTATTTTATTTATATTTAAATTTAAACTTTGAAGTTTCGTAAGATGTTAAAAAGTGCAAATTTATAAATAAGCAAACTTCATCAAAACAAATCTATTGGTGTGCGTGTGCGTGTGTGTGTCAGAGTGTGTGTGTGTGTGTGTGCAGCTCCATCAGCTGCAAATGCTCCAAACCCGGCCTCTTGATGAACTCCACACGCCGACAGCAAGCTAGTCCACGTAGTATCCCCAGGTATAAAAGGCATATGTTTTACAAGCTCTCCAAGTCCTGTTCTTCCCAACAGGCTTATAACACAACTATAGTGCGTGCTGGCAGCTTGCATATAGTAGTCGTTAACCGTGCTCTGGAAGATATACAAACCTTTCTCCGAGCACCCCGGAATGACTGCACGCCGAGAGTATGCTCACAAAGGCTGACTCCTCTGCTGGGAACCCTTGCATTATCATATAATCAGCGAACTCCAATAGACACTCCTCATCTGTATTAAACTTTCATTAATCACTGTTTAATATATGTACATAACCATTATAAACTCTTAGTGCTACTTTAACACTTACATCTTTTGATGTGGAACTCAGTAAAGCACCCTGAAGGCAACTCTGGTGAGTGTATTCCCATCTCAAACATGCCTTGCCTGCACATACAATGGAGTGGCCATTCATAGACAATCCAGAGAGTGGGGCTTTGACAACAACGTGTTTGTAGCAAACACTTTAGTGGGAGATCTCACAGACAAGAAGTGTTTTTGATAGAATGATGTGCGCTTTAATCCTGGGATACGTGGAGAATGGAGAGAGTTCAAAGGCCTTAGATATGTTTAACAGCATGGAATCGTGTTACCTTTCTTGCTGCACTCAAGGCACGTGCAGGCATGGCAAATGACAGTAAGGAGACTTGTCTACAGGGGGGTTGGCCATTCATAAACAAGCAAGAGAGCGTGGATTTGAGAGGGACATACTTGTGCCGAACAGGACTCTGCAACACATAGTGTTTCTGCACTAAAGGCTTGTTCTAGTTTAGGAGCATTAGAAATTGGACAAAGAATTCACGATCAGTTGCACGGTCTCGGTCTGGAACTAGACAAACGGGTCGCAAACTCTTTGGTGGACTTTTATGGGAAATGTGGAACATGGTAGCAGCTGAGGAGGTGTTTAACCGGATACCCGGTCTTGGAATGCTTTGATAGCAGGTTACAGCTTACTTGGCCAAACCTGTCATTATGAAGGTGCAGGAAGCTGGGCTGCAAATGGACAGTATTACAATAATACTTACAGCTAGTAATCACGCAGGTATAGTAGAAGAGGGTTCGAGTTCATGTTGAAATACGGTATTAATCCATGTTAAGAATGCATTCATATGTGTTAATAAGATTTAATAAATATATTATATTTTTTAAGAGAATATGAAGATTCTCCTACTTTGAAAATGCTATATTATAATATTAAATTAAGGTAAAAATAATATATAAGTGATGTATAAATACTTTCATATTCAAATTCAATATTAAATGTAATTGTAAGTTTATTATCATTATTATTTTTTTTAAATTTTAAAATTCATAATAAAAAACTGGATTTGAATTTAAAGAATTTAATTATTTTTTCCTTAAATTCATAGTTTTACTCTAAAATTTATGTTGTTAACTTTAAATTTAATATACATAATATATTAATATTCATCAATTGTAATATAAATTATAATATTTTATTTGAATTTATTAAGATGTAAATGTAATTTATTTTATAACTTTTTATAATCTAATTTATATTATGTAATAAATTATTAATGTAAAATATGAATATAAGAGTAAAAAGAAGATTATTAATTGATTTATAATTATATTAATTTTTAAATGCATATGTGTATAAAAATTAATAAAAGTCTAGACTTAATTGTTGAGGGTTTACCAAAATAAGGTACAGTTGTAGTTTGCTCAATTAGAATAGAATTTAGATTTTTATTAATTTTTAAATACATATGCAATTAAAATTAATATAATTTATAAATTAATTAATATTTGTGTTATTATTCTTATGTTCTCATTCAAACCAAATAATCCCTTATTTAAAATACAAACTAAAAAACATAAAGTTACAAATAGATTACATGTATGGTTTAATAAATTTAAATGAAATATTATGGTTCTTGGTTTATGATTTTTTAATTTTAATATATGTAAATGTAAAAATAATAAAATAAACTATGTAATTTACTTGTGAATGATGAGTTATATATAAATTAACTATGCATGAATAATTGAGTATTTAAAACCTAAAGTATAACTTATAATAATAATAATTTATATATATGTATGGTGTGTAATATTTTCCATATAATTAATATTGTTGATCTTAATTTTTTAAACTTATTTTTAAATTATCAAGATAATGAATTATAATTCTTTTGTTTCACAAGTTACTATTTAGAAATATTATATAATAAAAACAAATTTATAAATTAATTTTCAATTGTAAAACTAACATATATTGCTTTTAATGAAGTACTTTCAATTAATAAAATATAAAAAAAGTACATTCATTAGAATGATGTTTGAGATTCTTAAATGGAATAGAAAAAGACTCTGTAAGTATAATTAAATTTATAAATTGATCTTTTAAGTATGTCAGTCCATAAATTTTATTTTATGTCAATTTATAAATTGTATTTATTACTGTTTGTTAAATATTAATTAAAAAATACATTGTAAAATACACAAATATTCTGTTACTTGTATAGGTACCAGTTAAATCCCAATCACAAGTTTTACATATTATTACCTATAAAGTTATACTATACACACATACACATCATGTCATTAGAAATTGGATGAGTAGTCCAAACACATGTGCTCATGCTTCCTACTATTCTTGTTAATCAGCACTATTAAATTTTCATTAATCACATCTATTGATGTATATTCTTAAATGTGTAGGTCATATAGTTTCTTTGCTACCTCTGCTCCCATCTTATCTCCACCCACAAACCTATGCACGATCCTTTCTTGTCCATCATACCACCAAGTCTTTCCTAGTTGCTTTCCCACCCTCATTTTATTCCTTTCAGTTTCTATTTGTTCAACCTCTCCTCTCATGCCCAACCTTGCATAGATTCTCCGCATCAACACATAGGCACCTGCTGCATGTTCCCTCACCAATGCATGGAATGCAACTCTGCCTACTTCAACATTACTCCATTTGCTACATGCCCCTAACAAAGTCATCCACACATGACTATCGCCTTTAAACGGCATGTTCTTAACTAGTGAGAGTGCCTCTTGCAGCCTGTTGGCCCTGCCTAACATGTCAGCCATGCATGTATAATGCTCCAGAGTCGGATTAATACCGTATTTCGACATGAACTCGAACCAGTTCTGACCCTCTTCCATCACACCAGCATGATTGCAAGCTGTAAGTATTAACAGCATTGTAATACTGTCCATTTGCAGACCAGCTTCCTGCACCCTCTTTACTAAACTAAACACTTGAGAGGTTTGGCCAAGTAAGCTGTAACCTGCTATCAAAGCATTCCAAGAAACTATATCCTTGTCGGGTATCCGGTTAAACACCTCCTCAGCTGCTACCATGTTGCCACATTTCCCATAAAAGTCCACCAAAGAGTTTGCAACCCGTTTGTCTAGTTCCAGGCCGAGACCCTGCAACTGATCATGAATTCTTTGTCCAATTTCTAATGCTCCTAAGTTAGCACAGGCCTTGAGTGCAGCAACAAATGTCACACTGTTTGGTGCAGAGTCCATGCTGTTAAACACGTTCAAGGCTACCAAACTCTCCCCATTCTCCACATATCCCAGGATTAAAGTCGTCCAGGATATAACATCCCGGCGGATCATTCTATCGAAAAACATCTTGAGCACGTACCATGCTCCCGCATTTTTTATAAGTTTCCATCAGAGCGTTTGCAACAACCATGTCTTTGTCAAAGCCACGCTCTCTGGTTTGTCTATGAACCACGACCGTCTTCTGTATACAAGTCTCCTTGTCCAACTTATTTTCCGTTGCCAGTCCTGCACATGCCTTGAAGGCAGCAACAAATGTGACACGATCCGGTGCACAGTCCATACTATTAAACACTTCCAACGCGGCAAAACTCTCACAGTTTTCAACGTAACCAAGGATCAAGCTCGTCCAAGAGACAACGTTCTTCTGCACCGTCTTGTCGAAGACCTCTCTGGCCATTTGCATGTGCCCGCATTTACTATACATGTCTACCAAAGTGTTCCGCACAAGTATGTCTTTGTCAAAGCCACGCTCTCTTGCTTGTTTATGAATGACTAACCCCTTCTGTAGACAAGTCTCCTGGCTACATGCCCTTGAGGGCAGCAAGAAAGGTAACACGATTTGGTGCACAATCCATACTGTTAAACATATCTAAGGCATTTAAACTCTCTCCATTCTCCACGTATCCAAGGATTAAAGCGCTCCAGGATATAACATCCCGATGCACCATTCTATCAAAAACACTCCTTGCCTGTGAGATCTCCCCGCATTTTCTATACATATCAACCAAAGTGTTTGCCACAAACATGTCGTTGTCAAAGCCAAAGGCTCTGGCTTGTCTATGAATGACCAGTCCTTTCTGTAAACAAGTCTTCTTGTCCAACTTGTTCTCAGCTGCTAAACATGTACAAGCCTTGAATGCAGCAACAAACGTGAAACCATTTGGTGCACAGTCCATGCTGTTGAACACATCCAAGGCCACTGAGCTTTGCCCATTCTCCACGTATCCCAGGATTAAAGCACTCCAAGAAACGACATTGTGCTGGAGCATGCTCTCGAAAACCTCTCGAGCATCCTGCATGCTGCCACATCTACTGTACATGGTTATCAAACTAGTGGCAACAAATAAGTTCTTGTGACAGCCAGTTTCTGCTGCATAAGTATGTAAGAGTTTGCCTCTCTGCAACTCTTTCCCTTTGGCACATTGTTTGAGCTGGGCAATCAATGCAGTCCTAGAGATAGTTCTCTCTCGGCTAGCTTCTACATATTGTTCCCTGACTTTGCTGTTGTTGCTAGACGAAAGTTTTGCGGAACATGCAAGCTTATGTTTCATCCAAATGGGCTTTTAGCATCACCCTCATAGCCTACTTTCTCCTCTTTAAGTTCTTGTTTATACTTCTGTGTGACATTCACAAAGAAAATATATTAGTTCCGGCGGGTTTTGAACCCGCGACCTTCGGCTCATAAGACCAACGCTATACCGACTGAGCTACAGAACTTTAACAAAAAAAGTTATAACCTAAAAATTAAAAAAGGGGCATGCTTTGTATATCTTTAAAACAACACGTGCACATAAGATGTACGCATACATTTGTTCACTCTCTTATGATATATATATGATATATAGCGCAAACACACACACACACACACACACTGAGATGTATATTCATCTCCACGTGCGTCAACGTACATCCAAATCTACGTATACATATTCAATATCTCTTTCTATCTATCTATGTGTGTGTGTGCATATCTATATCTATATACACAAGTACTTACGCACAAGAATTTCTTGTTTCGTTATCTATCAGCAGCCAGGAGAGCTCTGGTTTTCTCTACAACCTCTTCCTTCCATCCTCACAACAAAGCTCCTCATAATCCTTCCTTCTGTGTCATAACACCACGCCATCCTTGCTTTCTTACGAGTCCTCACTCTCTTCCTTTCACCTTCTATCTTCTCTCCCTCTTCTCGCATGCCCAACCTCAAATATATATTCCGCATCAACACATAAGCAGACGATACATCCTCCTTGTTCTTCCCATTCACCAATGCAACGAATGCAACCTTGCCAATCTCCACATTACTCCACTTCTTACACGCCCCTAACAACGTCGTCCACACGTGACTATCGGCTTCAAACGGCATGCTCTTAACAAGTGACAATGCCTCTTGCAACCTGTTGGCCCTCCCCAACATGTCAGCCATACATGTATAATGCTCCAGAGTTCGATTAATACCATATCTCGACATGGACTCGAAATACCTTTCACCCTCTTTCACCATCCCCACATGTCTACATGTTATAAGTATCAACAGCATGGTGACACCATCAACACGAACACCACCTTCCTGCATCCTCTTCATCAGACTGAACACTTGAACCGTGTTTCCAAGCAAGCTATACCCTCCCATAAGAGCATTCCAAGACACTATATCCCGAGACGACATCCGGTTAAACACCTCTTCAGCAGCAGCCATGTTGCCACATTTCCCGTAGAAATCCACCAAACAGTTTGCCACCGTTTTATCCTTTTCCAATCCGAGCTCACATACACGGTCATGAATTACCTGTCCAATCTCTAGTGCACCTAAACTAGCACACTTTCCGCAGCAACAAATGTAACATGGTTCGGCTCACAGTCCATCCTCTCGAACAAGTCCAAGGCCATGGAACTCTCTCCATTCTCCACGTATCCAAGTATCAAAGCGTTCCAGGACACACAACTCCGGTGACTCATTCTCTCGAAAACACTCCTTGCTTTTAACATATCACCACATTTGCTATACATATCCACCAAGGTGCTCGCCACAAACACGTCCTTGTCAAGACCACGGTCTCTAGCTTGTTTATGAATAGTTAACCCCTGCATACAAGCCTCCTTACGGTCAGCTCCCAAGGCTGCACATGCCTTGAGTGCAGCAACAAACGTGACACGGTTCGGTGCACAGTCCATGCTATGGAACATATCCAATGCCACCAAACTCTCTCCATTCTCCACGTATCCCAGCATTAAAGCCGTCCAAGAGACAACGTCCGGTTGCACAATTCTGCCGAAGACGTCTCTCGCCTGTATCATGTCCCCACATTTGCTATACATGTCCACTAAGCTGCTCGACACCTCTTTCTCACAGCCACACTGTCTGACTTGTCTATGTATACTGATCCCCTTCCATAGACAAGTCCTTTTCTCCAGCTTATTACTGTTTGCCAAACCTGCACATGCCTTGAGTGCACCAACAAAAGAGACATAGTCCGGTTCGCAGTCCATGCTCTCAAACACATCCAAACCCACTGAAGTCTCTCCATTCTCCACGTATCCCATTATCAAAACGTTCCAAGACACAACATTCCGGTGTGTCATTCCATCAAACACTTCTCTTGCCTGTAACATCTCCCCGCATTTGCTATACAAGTCCATCAAGGTGTTTGCAACGAATACATCCTTGTCAAACCCACGCTTTCTGGCTTCTCTATGAATGCTTGCTCCCTTCTGTATACAAGTCTTCTTCTCCAGCTTGTTGTTGGATGCCAAACCTGCACATGCCTTGAGTGCAGCAACATATGTAATACTATTCGGAGCACAGTCCATTCTGTTAAACATGTCCAGGGCCACCAAGCTCTCCCCATTCTCCACGTAACCGAGGATCAACACAGTCCAGGACACCACGTCGTGTCGGACCATGTCCTCAAAGACGACTCGGGCCTCCTGCATGCTGCCGCACTTGCTATACATGGAGATGAGAGTGTGTGCAACATATCTGTCCTTGTGACAACCTGCTTCTATTGCATTAGAATGTAAGAGTTTCCCTCCTTGGAAATCTTTTCTATTACCGCATTGTTTTAGCTGAACAACCAATGCTTCCGAAACGGTCATCCCGCTTCTTATTCTATTCTCCATGTACCCAGCCTCGCCTCCTCTACTGCATGTTCCGTGCATTTTAAGACGGAATATACATCTTACCAAATGACGGGATATACTTTGTGCTCATGACAGAATATACTTTATTCTATAACGTAATGTTCAGATAAAGTTTAACATTTGTTTAACATTGTTAGGGTTTATGAAGCGAGCGCGATGAAGAGGCGGCTGGGCAAGGTCAGTGCAGGCAAATTAGAATTGATTATATTCTCTCTCTCTCTATAAGATTGATGTTGCTACTAATACCACGTTAAAGATGTGAATTTAATGTATCTAAACATTATTACAGATTGCTGTGGACTATAGAAGGTGTATTTCAAGACAAGCAACAGCAGCATCAAAGCCAAATGCGAATGGTTTGATATCATGGTTATTTAGAAGAAATCAAAGGGAGAATTCACCACAGAGCTTGCTTCCTCCTCTATACGATCCATTACCTGGTGTCAAACTCCCTCCTCCGCTTGTTGATGAACCAGAAGCTTTAGTTACCACGATTACTAAACTTCCAAATGGTTTAACTATTGCTTCAGAAAACTCCATGGTAAGTATACAATACACATCGCATAATGTATTCAACGTCTTATAGTATTCGCATTAATTAATATTACAGGGCCAACAGCAACTGTCGGAATATACGTAGATTCAGGAAGCATTTATGAAAGCAACCGTAACTCGGGAGTTTCACATCTTCTGGAAAGAATGGCTTTCAAAAGTACAGTAAACAGGTATACACATATTCATATATTACTCTGTGTGTGTGAAATGTTTGCTCTAAACAGGTCACATGCAAGGCTTGTACGTGAAGTGGAGGCAATTGGTGGCAATGTTTTAGCATCAGCCTCGAGAGAACAAATGTCATATACTGGTGATGTCATAAGGAGCTACCTTCCCGAAATCGTGGAGTTAATCGCAGACTCTGTTCGTAACCCGGCTTTCCACGAGTGGGAGATCAAAGAGCAGGTAATTTGTCACTTACACACACATGGACGTGATACACGCATACACGCACATGAGATTACTCCTTGAATCTATGAGACCTTTATATACAATAAATACATACGTACATACACACACGCTTACATATGTACATGCTGTGATATATATTATACATATAGGCAGCTACATTAAAAGGTGAAATTGAGGAAATGAAGAACAACCCTCAGTCCTTAATATTGGAAGCTTTACATCCGGCTGGATACAGAGGCCCTTTAGGCAAACCTCTTACCTCAACCCCTTCTGCTTTGGACAAACTAGACTCTCGAGCGCTTCACGAATTTGTAGCTGTAAGTGCTAAATTAGTATAAGCACACACACACACACACACATATCACATTAATGCAGGAGAATTTTACTGCATCACGAATGGTTTTGGCTGGATCCGGGGTTGAGCATGACCACCTATTGTCTATTGCAAAGCCCTTATTTGAGGATATGCCTTTGGAACCTATTAAAAGTGTTGGTAAATCCGAATATGTTGGTGGTGAATCTCGTATTCAAGCCGAGTCTGACGTAAGGCTTGTGTGTGTGTGTGTGTGTGTGAGAGAGAGAGAGAGAGAGAGAGAGAGAGAGAGACTGTTCATAGATATCTAACAACATACGGTACTTTTAAATAGTTTACTCATGTTGCGATAGCATTTGAGGTACCTGGTGGCTGGAGGAATGAACGGGATGCTGTTGCAGCAACTGTTGTACAGGTTTGCGATAAATACATACACATATAATATATGTATGTATTTGCAAATATACCAATATAATAATATCTTCAATTTTGTTGTCTTAAAATCAGTCTCTTCTTGGTGGAGGCGGTTCTTTTTCTGCTGGTGGACCAGGCAAAGGTGTCCATTCGCGATTATGTAATCTCTCTCTTTTACACACACACACACACATGTAGGTATATATAATTGATAAATGCATTTCCAGATGCTCGTGTACTCAGCAACTACTCAAAGGCAGAATCGTTTACGGCTTTTAGCTCAGTATATAACGAATCTGGCTTGTTCGGAATTCATGGGTCTTCAGTAAGTTAAATATGTATAGATATATATACTAAAATACACTTATATATTTTGTGCAGGAACCTGCGTTTACAAAGAAGCTTGTAGATCTTATGACAAACGAGCTCATTGCTGTAGCTTCTCCTGGGGAAGGTATCGATTATACATCATCACTTTAAACTTTGATATTGTAAAGCCCACACACGCACGCACGCACGCTAGTAAGTGACTTAACGTGCGTTTATCTATTATATAGTTACGCAGGTAGAGTTTGAGCGTGCAAAGAATGCAACGATTTCACTTGTGTTAATGAACTTGGAGTCTAGGGTAAGTAAAAAAGTAGTAAGTAATATTCCATAATTATTATTTTCCAGGATAAGTTTACTACTATGTGTATTCCAGGTGGTTGTCAACGAGGACATTGGTCGGCAAATATTAACATATGGCTGCAGGTAATATTAACTATAATCTTTATAGTATAAACAATAGCTAACAATGTTGTAATTAGTTTTTAACCGTTTTATTGTAATTAGTTAATTCAAAGGTTTAAGAATTCTAGAATATACTGGTATATACATGTATATTTTATCAGGAAACCTGCAAGGGAGTTTATTGATGCTGTGCGTGCCTTAACACTTGATGATCTTTACGATGTTGCTGATAGAATAATATCTTCACCAGTGACAATGGCTTCCTACGGTGATGGTATGTTTTAATAATCCTACTAGATATACATAGATATCAGATATGTACACCCACACACACGCACGCATACATACAAAAATCATGTATAATTACATATATATAAAACTCTCTCTCTCTCTCTCTCTCTCTCTCTCTCTCTATGCAATCTAAATGTAATTACTATTTTGAATATGAAACCATATATTTTTGTTGCAGTTTCCAAGGTACCGCAACTGGATGTAATTTCATCAAGATTTGACACGTCAGACATCTCAAGGGTTGACACGTCAGACGCCTCTGACAGCTGCTGAGGTGTCATTTTTGTAAGTTGTTTCTACGAACTTCGTATATCTTAATTTATACGTTAATAGCATACTCTACCCTGACGGAATACCCTCAGAATATTCTGAGTGCTTGTCCGTATATTCTTATGTTAGCACAATATACACGCATCATATGTAGACTTTATATACACAGTCATCTCACAACAAGATAGCTGACTCAGAAAGTATATCTCTAAAGGTTAGCTACACACACACACAAGGGACAAACAACGTAGGCTTAAATTTTGCAGTCATTTAAACTAGTCTAATTGTCATCATTAGTGGTAAACCTGATATGTTTACCAGTAGGAGTAGGCAGGCCGTTGAGCTTGGTAACACCTGGTGAAACTCCCTGTTTAACTACCTCCTCGTCAACCAGCTCATCATCGCTATTGTACTTGTAGCGAATATGCTTCCCGGTTTTGAGGGACATTCCAGTCAGTCCCCTGCACAACTCTTCCTGTTCTTCATTCTCCTCTTCCTCGTCCACGTTGACTGCCACTGACCAGTTTGAATCCTCCTCTTCGAAGTCCTCAGAATCCAACTCATCAAATTCCTCGGCATGGTCCTCCTCTTCAGAGTCTTCCTCGTCTTCAAAGTCGTAGAATTCATCTTCATCTGTAGATTATGATCTATATTTATATGTACTTCTATATATCTAGATGGTGTTCGTCTTGTGTGTGTGTGTGTGTGTGTGTACGTGATCATATCGATATTTAAATTTTCTAGATACAGACATAAACACACACACACACACAAACAAACAAAACATCTGGGTGTGTTTATATCTTTATCTAGAAAATTTAAGATATGTATGTATGTATGTGTGCGTACGTACTCTTACCGAATGGAATGGCAAGCCTGTGAGTATGCACGCGTACATACTGTATATATATGTGTGTGTGTGTGTGTTTTAGTACCTGGGGAAAAAGTGTTAATCTGGCATTGTTCCTTCTGCAAAGAAGACTTGATTTGAACATTTTCAGCAGTTGTATCAACCTGGGCTTCGCTTTCAGATTTCATGTCAAAACATTCGAGTGTCACATCATCAACTCCAGGTTTCACATCAGCACTTTCGAGTTTCACATCATCACCTCCAGGTTTTACATCGAGTTTGACACCCTCATGGGGTTTCACATCGGGGGTCTTCTTAGGGGATGATAACGAGCGTACTCCAGACAGAGGGGAGTCGTTGGTGAGATCCGCAAGTGGACGTCGATGAGCTTTCTTTGCAGTTGAATCAGGCGTGCTCATCTTCTTTGTCACAGCTGCACAATATGCAAGTACGATGGTTAGAGACGTGCGTGCGTGAGTTTGTGTTTTATATTCGAGACTTCTATGGTACACAAACTTTACTTTGGGTTCTATACAAGTTCATGTTTAAAAACACGTGTGTATGTAAATGGGTCGTTTATGCACATACATATATTGTATATTAATTCGCAGAACATATGCATCTTCTTGATGTAGTAAACTAAATGGGTTGTTTACCGATATCTTTATGAACAGCTCTACATGTGTATGTATATACCCATGAAACAACACCAGAAAATCAATAAATAAACTAAATGGGTTGCTTATAAATATGTTTATGAATATGATACACACATTTGTATCAAGTATATGTATGTTACAGATAGATTTGATACAAATCCTATTGAGAACAATGAAAATAGAACTCTAAAATCTACGAAGATGAAGATGTATATCAAGTAGATACTATGAATATGAAGCATAACATCTACACCAAGATAAGCACGGATTACTTACCGGGGCTGAGAAGCTGCTGCTGCTGGCTGCGTGTTACTCTGCGTGTAGCCATAGCCAAAACCTAAATACGCCACACCCAAACGGCTCCCTTGTATATATTCTGTTCAAATCCCAGCTAGCCGTTGTAACAGTATATTCTCACAGACAAAAGAATATACTAAAAACGGTATATGCCTCTTTTAGCAACGTGGCCACGTGGCATAATTATTTTATATTATTTGTTATGACATTTTCTTTTGATTAAATGGCTCCACGACAGCGTATACGGTCAAAACACAGTTGGCATTGTCTTTATCCCAAGATGCTACCTTATAGTAGTTTCACCCTTTTTCACCCCTTTTTACCCTATTTTTCAACTCCTATTTGACTAAGAATCTACATTTTATATACAAAGAGAATGCATGATATGAGGCATGGTTGAACTGTGTGTCCGGTGATTGGAGCTTCGGAGGTACGGATTATGATTATATATCATTATTATTAACCTTTTTTTAATTTTTAAATTCCACTATATCGGCTTGTCGAGATTCACCTGGTTGTATAAAGCAAGGTAATAATTATAATATATTAGTTCCAAGCTTATATATTAATGTTTTTATATATTTGTTCTGTCTTCCTATTATTGTTTCTGTCCCAATTTATATTATAACGTTTGACTGAGATGCAACAACGAACACCGAATACCCAACGAACACGCCTGTGTGTGCGTGCGTGCGTGCGTATGTGTAAAGGTGTGTTACTTTGGTGGATTGGATGGAAGAGCACTACTCTGGTTGCTGTCATTTCAATTAACTCTACTGAATTTGGGAGGCCAAATTCTGTGCTCCCACCAAGAGCTCTTTTGACAGCCTCAGAAAAATTTGGTTGCAGGCAGAGATCTTCTCAAGGAGCCCCACCAACCATACATACCGAGGGCTACACTCAGCAGTTAATTATATATACACAGCGACCCGCTGGATAGCTGGTTAATTTATTTAACTTATTATATCCCCTGCCAACGTACGTGAGTCAGAGCATGAATTGCTACTTAGCTAGCTCTCTTTATTCACCAGGTATTTGAATGTGTCGGCGGTGTATCGCGTGCAAAGCTGGTAATTAGGTCACATTTATCTAGATTCCCAGGTCATTCCCGATTAAGGGTAATTAGGTCAAATTAATTAGATCAACCCGCTTCAGACATACACGCAACCGAACACACTTGTTTAGACATTTAAAGACGGGGTTAGGTTGCAGGGATACTTATCTAAACAATCTTTCCATGGCCAGGGAGCACAACAGTAGACAGAAGGGACTGTAGAAAGAAAGGAACCAGGAAATGGTGAGCAGCAAGAGGAAGAAAGACGAACAGGGAGGGGTTATAAGGATGCAGTCCAGCCTCTCGCTGTCCCCGCCGACGACGAATCTCTCCGGGCAGCTGCAGTCTCCCTCGATTGCAGCCAGCAGTTGCACGTCCGCCGGAGGTGTAGCGGAAGCAGGCGTGAATTCCACGGTGGATTCCGCGTGGAGCAACCTGCAGAAGCTCAGCAACGATATAGAGGGCCTGATAATCGGTACCAAGTGCGAAGAAGATAGCTACAGTGATGCGGAGCTCGTGCTCTCCGAAGGCGTCTCTGTCCCCGTCCATAGATGCATACTTGCAGTGCGGAGCTCCTTCTTCCGCAGGGCCTTCAGGGACGCGGTGGCGACTCCCAAGGAAGAGGCGTCTCCAAAGAAGAAGAAGGAAGCAGCAGCACCTGTGAAGATTGATCTGTCCCCGTTTGCGGACGGGGCAGCGAGGATAACCAAGCAGGCTCTCATGATTGTGCTGGATTACTTGTACAGTGGCAAGCTAAGAAGCATGGAGTGCTGCAGTGGCATTGCTTGTATGGATTCCCAGTGCCCCCATTTCGCCTGCTGGCCCGTCGTGGAGTTCTGCCTGGAGCTTCTGTATTCTGGTTGGGTTTTCCAGATCCCAGAACTGAAGAACATGGCACAGGTTAGTACATAAAATAAGTTAGTACATAAATAACCAGCCAGGCAGTTGTGGTAGATACATAGATAGACAGTTTTCTGGTTACAGTAGGTGGATGAATAAATGTATGGATTATTGCAGGAGCACTTACAGAAGCTGGTACCACGGGCACAGCCGGAAAGCGTCCTTCAGATCCTCACAGTAGCAGAGAAGCATCACGACTTTGAGCCACTGCAGCAGGCCTGCCTGCCGGTCCTCATGAAATCCAACCTCCCGGCGACTGCATTCGACAAGTCGTCTCTCTGCAGGGAGACCGTGGTTAAGATCGCAACAACGAGGCACCGACTCGGTATACATGCGGTACAACCGGTGGAAGACAAGCTCTGCCAGAGGGTCTATAAGGCGCTAGACTCGGACGACATAGAGCTCATGGACATGCTGCTCAAGGAGGTGAATGCAACCGTAGACTCGGTTTTTGCAGTTCACTACGCAGCGTCCTACTGCGACGTGAAGACGTTCCGGGAGCTGGTCGAGCTCGGTACCGGGGAGGTTAACAACCGCGACCGGTACGGGTACACGGTGTTGCACGCGGCTACCTCACGTAGGAACCCGGAGGTTCTCGGTATAGTTCTCTCTAAGGGAGCTGACCCGTTTGTTAGGACTCCCGAAGGTTTTACTGCACTGGAGGTGTCTAAGAGGATTGCTAGGAACATCGACATGCTAAACAGCCCCTCGGATGTGCATGAGGATTGGCTAAGGGATAAGATCTGTGTGGAGATACTGGAGCAAGCCGAGAAAGTGAATCCTTGTCCCGTCTTTCCAGCTGTAGATGACCACTATCTTTACTGTAGACTTCTCTACTTGGAGAATAGAGGTGTGTGTGTGTGTGGTGTGTGCGTGCGTGCGTGCGTGTGGACTTACTTGTATTTGTTATTACAGTTGCACTTGCGAAGATGCTTTGGCCACGGGAGGCTAAAGTTGTGTATGATCTTTCACAGCTTGACAGCACCAAGGAGTATACACATGCTGCTGCCGAGGGCTGTAGTCTCATGGACCTCAATAAGGAGCCTTTGGATGACAAGCTTCGGAAAAGAGTTCAAGCCCTTCAAAAAGCAAGTAAGTTGCGTGTGTATGTGTGTGTGCGCGTGCGTGCGTGCGTGCAAGACAAACATGAGTATCTAGCGTAAAACCTATTAATAGTAATATTATTTTAATATAGTTGACCTTTGTGAAGAATGTAAGCATGATGTAATGAACAGGAGTATTATATATTGATAAAAGTTTGACAATATATATTATATATTAACTTACAAAAATGATGTAGTTGAGGTTGGTCATCGATTTTTTCCACGATGCACAGCTATACTTAACAAGTATATGGACGACGGCTCATTCGAACACGAGTGTATTAAGAACAGGAGGATTCCAGAGGATCAACTAAAGAGGATACCCAAGGATCAAAGGGAAGAAGCTTATCTAAGAGACGTTGAGGACCAAAACTTACAAATATGCACCCGTAGCTAATTACTACTTAATTTTTTACTTAAGTGTTTTCACCCAGGTAAACACTTCAGAGCTTAAATACAAATCTATTAATTTCAAAAGGGATCTCTCTCTCTCTCTCTCTCTCACTTCCACACACACACATACCAATCTCTCAGAGTTGATGAGTGTGTGTGTGCGCGCGCGCATATAAGGTATCAATGTTTATTAAAAAATGGTATTAAACAACAAATTAGACTTCATTAAACCTAAGTATGAATAAAGGAAGAGGGTACCTCATTTGTCCCAGACCACGGAATCGATCTCGTCACGAGCGCTCTTATAAAGCTCCAATCTCTTGCTACATGCCGCTCTACGCTCCATGAGTGCAGGGTCTTCATCCAACATTTGTGCTAATTGCTTTGCCTGATAAACACGCATACATAAATACATAATATATAGGTGATACACACCTATACAACATATCGAGAGTATGAATATATACAGATGTTATATTGTTATATATACGCCTTTGTTTATTTACCTCGCGTTTTCCAATCTGTGCATAAAAGTTGTGAAGCAGTGCACGCTTTGCTTCTCTAACTTGGCAATGCACCACAGCTTTGGGTACTGCGTTCTTAAGCATTTCACACACCATGTGTACGTATTGTGACACATTGGATCCTATTTAAGTGGAAAAAAAACAAGCGAAAAAAGGTCAACACCATAGACATATTAATGTAGATGCGAGCAATAAAACTAGACACTGATAAAACCAGCGCACGCAGATCATAAATACGCATGCATGTGAATTCGCATCTAAAGGTCTGTATTACTACAATAAGCTAAGAATCAAAATAAAATCACCGCTGTATATATACGAACCTATACGACGCAAGTGACCTTCTCCATAGCGGTCAGATGAAGTTGAGTTAGCATTTCCACCTTTTTCAGCTTCCTGAGAACATTAGTGTGTAACTAGGAGTGTGGGTCTGTGTGTATGTGCATGTACATATATCTACATCAAAAACATGTAACGTACCTGGGGAAGTTTTCGGAAATATTCCACCGTTAAGTATCCAGCCTCCATTTCCACTAATGAACCGCAAAACTTCCGGGAATCTTCCCGGAATCTTTCGAGTGCCTCAACAGCTGCTGCAGAGAGTTCCGCTTGAAATGTTGGGAAACGCTTAAGCTCCTGCATAGCAAAGTTGTGTTATATTTACACGCACAGAGTGTGCGTAGATGCTGTATATATGTGTGTATATGATGTTGTACATGTGTATACGTACATGCACATAAAAGTTTAAAATATATATTTGATTTTAATTAGACGTTTGCAGTGTGTGCGTGTGTCAGTGTCTTACCTGAGTTTCGTTGATTGCTTTACGAACAAGTTCCTTGAGTATTGAGTGTACCTGCAGAAACAGAATACAGTCGTTATACGTAATAAGAAAAGTATTAATATCTTGAATTGACTATTATATTACATATATAGTAGTATATGAAATATGCACGTGGCTACTGTGCCCGTACAGTTCATGTGTCAACTCTATATATAGCTTAAGAATTCTATGTATGGCCTGCTAGTTACTGTTAAGTTATTCTAGTGAATGTGTGTTGAAATCTTTTAATCCCCGCACACACATATAATTTACGTGTGTGTGTGTGTGTATCTCTCTCTCTCTCTCTCTCTCTCTCTCTCTCTCTCTCTCCTCTCTCTCTCTCTCTCTCTCTCTCTCTCTATATATATAATATATATATATATATATATATACAATGTACATCCTTACAGCATCTACTGCAGCTTCTGCAGGGCCCCTTAAGAATCCAAGAGAGCCTTCTATGAGCCGTCGATATGCCTGTTCAGGGGCAATAAGATGCGGCTGATAACCATCTGCTTCTGCGATCACTTTACGGACGTTCTGGATTGAAAGATGCCGATCGAACGGTAGTTTCTTCATTGCTGCTGGTAATTGGTTATCAAAAACCCAGTATATTCTGTCACCGCCTGGACGCCTATAACATGATACCACAGCATCAATAAGGAATAGTATAACGAAGTTTGTGTGTCTGTGAATTTAATTAGCTAACCCTCCGTCTAAGTATTGCTTGAAAACGTGGTCAAATGCTCTGCAAAGCTCCAAAACAGTGTACAATTGTCCCTGCAAAAAGATTTGGTTAAGTTTTGCATGCACACTTACATATAACAGATGCATGTGTATGTGTAATTTCACATAAAAAATACACACATAAGCTATATATATATATACCCCGGCATCCGATGCAATAGGCCTTCCAAGGCGATCCATCTCCGCTTCGAGTTCAGTAATGCTTTTGTTTATCAATGACTGAATACTTGGAATACGGGACTTAATGACTGCTTCCAAATGCTGCGAAAGAAAACTGTATTAGAATGTATACTTTATAAGCAATAATTATTTATCTATTTTATATGCTGAGATGCTATAATACTTGATATCAATGATAACCGATCTCCGGTTCTAAGCTAGACACAATGAATGTGTATATATGAACGCATAAGTATGTGAACTCGTGCGTGTGTGTGTATGTGTACCTTGGATAGGACTTTGCCTAGATATTCCGAGCCCATCCGGCTTGCCAAGTGTCGGTAATCTGGACTATTAGCAAAATACTCACGTTCTCTTCGTCTAGCTGCCATCATGTCCACACTCTTGTTGATATCCGCTTGTGAACGGTTTACTACACCAATCCATGGTCTTTGCAATTTATATGCACGTCCATCTAACACCTGTAACAATATCAAAATTGAATCATTTGATAATAATGCCAACGATTATAATAACATATTATTATATTTGCCTAGCTTTAATAGAAGCCATGAACGGATATGCATGTATATAACAAGCATCTGCGCATATGCATAATATACGTATATGTACAGACTACAAGTAATATATATATATATATTAAAACATGATACTAACATCAAGAGCGTTTGTCCCTTGTCCATGAGGTCCAGCTTAGTAAGAACTCCAAATGTTCGATCACCTATGGATACATATAAATGAGCAAATTCTGTATAGCGGATACACACACACACACACACACACAATAATATAAATAATAATCGTACCTGTGGGATCCACTTCTCTTGCAAGCTTCATTGCATCTGAAGTCGCAATGTCCTGGTTGGCCGGAGATATAGCTAAGATAATTGTATTTTCCTGTAATATCAGACTTTGGAAAATAAAAACCACATTTGTATGTGTCTTTATGTATATCTATACGTATGTATGCGACCCACGTATGTGAATTATAAGCCAACCTTTTCAACGTAAGTTCGGACCATATTCTCAATATCTTGGACAATGCTGTCAGGTTGCCCGTCTGCGAGAAGGATGTACGCACGTCAGTATGTATGTGTGTATATATATGCAAGCACATATTTATGTGTTTTTATATCACAAATGTATATGTATCTACACCCACCAACAGCAATCTTTGTCAGACCGGGAAGATCAATCATGGTCAAGTTTACGACTGCAAAGATCATGGTTTCAGGTTAAACAGAAGTAATTACAACCATTTACACCGTATTTACCATTTTTAGAGTATATACTCAGATGAATCGGCACAGGAGATATTTGTTTGCTGCGGCCTGTAATCCTGTCCGTCTCGTCTTGAATCTCCTTCCTTACAAGCGCTGTAAAATGCTTCTTACAGCTATATAAATATTTATATCCTATAATATAATATCTATAGAGTATATGTATCATCTACTATGCAAATATCCGCGAAAACAACAGAACTTACCAAAATCAGTGAATTTCTTCTTTGGAAGATGCAAAAACTCAGCATAATCAGGCCCATCCTCTGTTCGATGCAATTGCAGCACTAAGGGCCTCCTTGTCACAATTCCTGTTCATTAAGAAAATTGAGCTCTAACATACAAATATATATATATTATATATATAATATATATAATAATATATATTATATATATATATATATATATATATATATATATATATATATCTGTGTGTGTGTGTGTGTGTGTGTTGTGCGCCCTGAACTGTAACCAACCTGATCCTCGTGGTAAGAAATCACGGCCAACAATGCTCTCGAGTACTGAAGACTTCCCAGAACTCTGGAAGGAAAATAAATCAGGAAATGGGTAAATAAAGATAGCAGCTAATCAGATATGCTTTGCACTCAATATACATTCGTCTGCATTCTGTGAAGCTAAACATATACTTATGTGTTTATTACCCTTGAACATCAGAAAAAACATTTATATGGACACACGCACACACACACACATTTTTACACACACGTCGTTTTTGGTGAGCTGAAGATTATTCTTATTTTCATCTGCATTTTATGCATCTGACCATATAATTTCCAGTTTTATGTCTTGATAATCATAACAACGTTTCTAATGATACAAAGACACAGTTTTCATACAAAAGCTCGCAAAGATTAAACCTTTATGAAGATTATGCTAGCTCGAGATCTATTTAGTGATACTTTAGATCAAGATCTTTACATACCTGGCCTCCAACAACGGCGACTGAGGGCAGGGACTCCCAAAGTGTAGGAAGCGCATTGTTTCCTCCATAATCCCCAAGAACAGTGCACGCTCGCTGAATCCGATTGATAAGCCCGATCAATCCCTCCATAGCTGCAAGAATGTATGTGAGGAAAAACACAGATTTTCACACACAGACAAAAACAGAGATTTCCACACGCACGCACTTGCGACGCCGGAAAACACACAGATTTCCAAATGCACGCCCCTTGCTACACTAGATCTGCACGATCCGTGAGAGGCGCGAGCTGCATTGGCCGTGTCCGCCTCCGCGGATCTCCCCAGAAGAACAGCTGAGTAAACCCTAGCAATTCACTCCTTAAACTTAGCTTAAACTTGAATTTAAACACCACCGCTCAAACGAATATACTCCATGATGTGAAACAGTACCCATAATAGACAAGTAAAGAGACGATTAATATATTCCAACAACGCGCTTAAAATTGAAAACTGCATTCACAACGTATAGAATATTAAACGGTACATATGTACGTAGTGCGGGCTGCCACGTCATCGGGTTTTCTTTTCCATGTATTTGGAAAAGAATCCATTTGGTAACGAAGGACTCTACGTAGGGTTAGGTCGAAGAACAGTGGGTGGATTGATTACCAAGCTGAGAGATCGAGGTAAGCAGAAGGATTTGCGAGGAGGGAAACTGTTACATACTGTTGTGGTAGAAGCGGGATATGATAATCATCCACATATTGCCAGCGCTCTGATTACAATGTATAGCAAATGCGGTAGTATGCAGGATGCACACGATGTGTTCGAAAGCATGGTCCATCGCAATGTGGTTTCCTGGACAGCTTTAATCCTTGGATACGTGGAGAATGGGGAGAGTTTGATGGCATTGGATATGTTCAACACCATGGACTGTGCACCAAATGGTTTCACATTTGTTGCTGCATTCAAAGCATGTGCAAACTTGACAACCCAGAAGAGATTTAACAAGGAGAGTTGTCTACAGAAGGGCGTCAGCATTCATATACAAGCCAGAGAGCATGGGTTGGATAGAGACTTATATGTGGGGAGCTCTGGTGGACATGTACAGCAAGTGCGGTGACATGCTATGTGCAAGAGATGTCTTTGATGGATGACACACCGGACGGTGTATGCTGGAATGGTTTGATCCTTGGATACGTGGAGAATGCGGAGAGTTTGATGGCATTGGACGTGTTTAACCGCATGGAGTGTGCACCGAACAGTGTCACATTTGTTGCTGCACTCAAGGCTTGTGCAGCACTGGGAAATGAAAACAAGCTGGCCAAACCGGCTTGTCTACAGAAGGGGGTGAGCATTCATATGCAAGCCAGAGAGTGTGGGTTTGAGAAAGACGTGTTCGTGGCAAGCACGTTGGTGGACATGTATAGCAAGTGTGGAGATATCCGACAGGCCCAAAATGTTTTTGATGGAATGATGCACCGGACTGTTGTAACCTGGACCGCTTTAATACTTGGATATGTGGAGAACGGGAAGCATCTGACTGCCTTGGATGTGTTCAATAGCATGGACTGTGCACCAAACTGTCTTACGTTTATTGCTGCACTTAAGGCTTGTGCGGGCTTGGTTACTGAGGATAACAAGACATGTATACAAAAGGCGGTCACCATTCACAGACGAGCCAAAGAGTTTGGGTTTGACAAAGATGTATATTTGACAAACACCTTGCTTGACATGTATAGCAAACTTGGAGACATGCTGTGTGCTCGAGAAGTGTTTGACGGGATGATGCACAAGAGTGTTGTATCTTGGAACATCTTAATATTGGGATACGTGGAGAATGGGGAGAGCTCGGAGGCCTTGAATGTGTTCAACAGCATGGACTGTGCACCAGACGGTGCTACATGTGTTGCTGCCCTCAGGGCGTGTGCAGACGGAAGTAAGTTAGACAGCGGACTCAGTATTCATGGACAAGCCAAAGAGTTGGGATTTGACAAACACATAGTTGTGGCGAACACGTTGATAGACATGTACAGTAAATGCAGAAGCATGCTACATGCTCAGGAAATCTTTGATGAGATGGTGCACCGGAATGTCGTGTCTTGGAACGTTTTAATACTGGGATATGTGGAGAATGGAGAGAGCTTAGTGGCGCTGGACGTGTTCAACAGCATGGACTGCGCACCAGAGGGTGCTACATTTGTTGCTGTACTCAAAGCTTGTGCAGCACTGGCGAATGAGTTCAAGGAGACAAGTTTGCACAAGGGAGTCGCTGTTCATAGACAAGCCAGAGAGTATGGCCTTGACAAGGATGTATTTGTGGCAAACACCTTGTTGGATATGTATAGCAAGTGCGGCGCGATGGTACAAGCAAGAGATGCTTTCGATGGTATGGTGCTCCGAGACGTTGTGTCGTGGAACATTCTAATCCTTGGATACGTGGAGAATGGGGAGAGTTCAATGGCCTTGGAGGTGTTCAACAGCATGGACTGTGCACCAAATGGTGCTACATTTGTTGCTGCTCTCAAGGCTTGTGCTAGTTTAGCAGTGCAAGAAGCCGGACAGAGAATTCACGCTCGGATACGTGAGCTCGGATGGGAACAGGACGAACTGGTGGGCAGCTGCTTGGTAGACTTCTATGGGAAGTGTGGTAACATGGCTGCAGCTGAAGAAGTTTTTAACCGGATGTGTTCTAAAGACATAGTGTCTTGGAATGCTCTGTTAGGAGGCTACAGTTTGCTTGGGAACGTGTCTAAGGTATTCAGTTCGGTGAAGAGAATGCAGGAAACTCGTTTGCAAATGGACGATGTTACAGTATTGTTAATACTTAGAGCATGTAGTCATGCAGGTATGGTGGAAGAGGGTGAAGAGTGTTTCCAGTCCATGTCGAAATACGGTGTTAATCCAACTATGGAACATTATACATGTATGGTCGACATATTGTGCAGGGCCAACAGGTTGCAGGAAGCATTGTTACTTGTTAGACACATGCCCTTTGAAGGTAATAGTCGCATATGGATGAGTTTGCTGGGGTCGTGTAAGAAATGGAGTGATGTAGAAGTAGCGAAGGTTGCATTCTTTGCACTGGAGAACCAGAACAACAAGGAGTATGTAGCAGCTGCCTATGTGTTAATGCGGAACTTCTATGAGAGGTTAGGCATGCAACAGGAAGCAGTGACGGCTTAGAAGAGGACTTATCCTGTGGTGCGTGCGTGCGCGCGCCTGTGTGTGTGTGTATGTGAGAGAGAGAGAGAGAGAGAGAGCTGAACGGTTGTATATTATACGTGTGCATATGTATAATCAAGAATTAATATTTACTGATTAAGTTAAATTAAACTTAGGGTTTAGGGATGAATGATTCACATAGCAAAGAAGAGCAGCACACAATGGCATTCTCTTAATGGGGAGCAGAATGCGTAAGTTCAAACACAATACACAGGTTAAACTTAATATCTATTTAAAGGAATCAAGAAATGAAATTCTTATATGTTAATAAAAATGTTCCTATGTTTAATTTTAAATAAACATTGTTTAACCTGTTTAGCTTATTGTGTGATGTATATACATACACACATGAACATTAAACAGGTTAAACAATGTTTATATAAAAATTAAACATAATAAATCAAGGATATATATATATATATATAGTTATAGTTATAGTTATAGTTGTTTATTATTTGTAATTATTATTTTTCAATCAGGAAGTGGAATGTACGCAATCTACTGGATGCCTTAAAATCATCAGGCAACTCTAAGGATAATGAGACTGGTAAAAAGCTCCATTTTACCGCCGTTAAAACTGGAAATTACTGCAACACACATGTTAAAACAGCCATTATCGACATGTATGCAAAATGTGGGAGAATATATGAAGCTCATCAAGTGTTTAACGAAGTTAAGCACACGTACGATGTTGTTACTTGGAATATTATCTCTGGTAAGTTTATATATTACTAATGTATATAGTTTATTATAATCGTATTTAAGTAGTTAATAAAAAAAAATAAATATTTAATTTGTCAAAAACATTAATACTTCTTTAATTAAGTTACGTAGAAAATGGTGAAGGGGTTTTACCTCTTAAGCTTTCACATACATGCAGCACGAGGGCATTCCACCAAATGCACGTACATTCCTTGCCTCTCTAACAGCGTGCTCATGCTTGGCTCAACAAAAGATTGGACAAAAGGTATCTGTTAATATATGCACGCGTATATGTGTGCATACACTGTATGCATCTTGATATTTATATTTACTTTATGATATTTATATAGGAATGGTTTTCATCTAGATGTATGCATCTGCAGATAGAAATGCAGCTCTCCTCTCCTTCTCTCTCTCTCTATATATATATATATATATATATGGACTCTTTTGTTTGTTAATGAGAAAGAGATGGGCTTGTATAGAGTTTTACAACACAACAAATTTTTTGAATGCCCATGTTGCAAATAAGTTATTGTCATAACAACAATGTCAAGACACATACATGCAAAATATGTATACATGTGTGTGTACTTATATGAAAACATTACACATAGATGTACACATTACGTATATTATGTCTAATAATAAACATAACTGTATGTGTAAATATATCTCCTCATATAATGCACATACTTACATTGTATTTGTTATGATATATGATTACCATCAATACAGATTTCCTTGTTTTTACTTATGAACAATAAAAGTTAAATGCCATATTTTATGAAATAAAACGCGCGCGCGCACACAATAGACATGGATGTACATAAACGACAGTATAATGTATCTTTAGGTTTAATCAATATAGGAATATCTGTGAGCATGAGTTTGTTGTGTGACATATAAACCATATCCAGATTGACAGATTGAAGGACAAATTCTCATGACTGAAAGCTTGCAAAAGGGAATGGAAATCCATTCACAGGTTATTATATTAGATAATAATAATTATAAGTTAAACTCGATGTACTTAGTATACTCACACACACACACACATATATACAATATTAATATATATAATTCATTAGTTTATGTTATACAGGTTTGTAGAAGCGGACTTGATTCGAATATATACATAGCAGCGGGTCTGTGGATATGTGCAAAGTGCGGGAGTACTTATGATGCTCGTAAGGTGGACTTCACACACACACACTGAATTTGATATATATATATATATATATATATATATATATATATTTTACATGTGTGTTAGACCTTCGATACCATGAATACAGGGATGAGGTGTCATGGAATTCAGTGATTCTGGGATATATTGAAAATGGTAAAAGTCAGTTGGCTTTGAACTTTTTCAAGAATATGCCAAGAGCATATTCTCAGAATGAGAGAACGTTCGTCATTGTTCTAAAGGCTTGTTACAACTTGGCCGAGAATGAAGACATGAAATCTACCCTGCTTAGTTACAGGTGTAGAAATCCACAGGTAAAAGAGTGTGTGTAGTTTACACATGTACGTAGTTGCTATTGTACGACAGGAAGGTTACACAGCTGGGATATAACAACTGCAACTTTGTGGGGAATGCATTGGTTGGGATGTATGGGAAATGTGGGAGCTTGAGAGATGCGGAGAGAGTCTTCTGGGAAGAAATCACTTCCCCTGACGTTGTTTCCTGGAGCACTTTGATCCTGGCATATGTAGAGAATGGACAAAACAAGACAGCCCTCGAGACTTTCGAGAAAATGCAGGTAATACACCTGTGTGGGTGTGTGTGTGTGTATGTGAGAGAGAGAGAGAGAGAGTTGATACCATATAACAAATATTATGTTTTCTTGATGGTAGTGTGCTCCAAATGGGAGGACATTTGTCGCAGTGGCAGGGGCTTGTGGTAATTTAGCTGATGAAGAACGAGGTACTCAAGTGTGTGGGAGATTCGTCAAGCTTCAGAGTTTATGCAAAGGTATGTGTGTGTATGTGTATGTTATACATGCATAATGTGTATATACCTTGAAGGTATGTATGTACACTCCCAAGCAAACTCCTGTGGATTGGACCATGATATATTTGTGGGGAGCAGCTTGGTAGAGCTGTACGCAAAGTGTAGGAGTATTCTCGACTTCCGTAGGGTGTTCGACACTATGAAGAACCACGACGTGGTTTCCTGGACAGCCCTCGTCTCCGGATACGTCAAGAATGGGGAAGCTCACACAGCCTTCGAAGTTTTCACACACATGCAAACTCATGGTAACTGTTTCCCAGATCTCCGGGCTTTCACAACTGCCTTCGCTGCTTGCTCAAGTGGACTTGAAAGGTTAAACCTGACCACACATATAAGTTACGATTATGATTATAACCAACATACCGAGGTACAACTTCAAGACGAGCTGACTCGGGTAAGTTTTCAGTACATACATACATACATATACATACATGTGTGTGTGTACATGCATAAACAGGATTCAAGAGCTTACCACGAGGCACTCACAGCGTGTGGAAGCTTAACAAGATTAGAGACGGGCAAGAGGATACAAGCGGAGATTTACAGGAAGAGTTTAGAGAGCACCTTATCGACCTCACTTATAGAGTTTTACGGAAGATGTGGCTTGATGGTATACGCACAACACGTCTTCGATTCAATCAACGTACCAGGAATGTGGAGCAAACTTATATCAGGGTACAGCTACAGTGGAGATGCCTTAAGATGCCTTGAGATTCTCGAGAATATGCTTGAGGAAGGCCAGCAAGTAGTAGACATCAGCACCCTGGGTTCGATTCTCGTTGCCTGTAGTCGTGCCGGGCTTGTAGACGAAGGCAAGAAGTTGTTTATGGAGTTTAAAGATGTTTACGGTGTTCTACCGAGTTTAAGGCATTACACTATCATGGTTGATATGCTTGCAAGGAAGAACCTTGTCCACGAGGCAGTAGAGGTGCTTGAGAATATGCCTTTCAATGCCGGTGTTGTACAGTGGATGTGTGTGCTCAGTGCGTGTTGTAAATGGGGAAATGTGAGTGTTGGGAAAGCTGCATTTGATCGGCTCCTCCAAGTGCAAGAGAGGAAGAAGATTGCAGGTGCTTATGAGTTGATGGCAAATATCTTAGTTAAACAAAGTCCTTAAATAAGCATCCATCCTTGTAAAACTCATTACGGGTCATTTGAGTTTCTAGTTATGTACCTCTTCTTGTTTCATGCCTAGTTTCTTGTAAATGTTCCTCATCAAAACAAAGGCAGCTGTTATGTCCTCTTCATTAGTAAAACTTAGCAACGCGTGAAATGCAACCTTGCCGATCTCTACATTGCACCATTTCCAGCATGCTCCTAACAAGCTCATCCAGATGTGACTATCACCTTCAAACGGCATGTCTCTCATGAGAGACAATGCCTCTTCCAGCCTGTTTGCCCTGCCCAACATGTCAACCATACATGTGTAATGCTCCAGAGTAGGATAAATCCCATACTTCAACATGGACTGGAAATAAGCTTCACCCTCCTCCACATTACCAGTGTGACTACATGCAGTGAGTATCAACAGCATAGTTACACTGTTTACTTGGACACTGGATTCCTCCATCCTCTTTACCGAACGAAGCACTTCAGTAATGTCCCCAAGCAGCGTGTAACCACCGATGAGTGCATTCCAAGAGACTATATCTTTGGAATGCATCCGGTTAAGTACCTCTTCAGCGGCAGCCATGTTGCCACATTTCCCATAAAAGTCCACCAAAGAGCTTGCCACCATTTCATCCTGTTCCAGTCCGAACTCCCCAACATGATCATGAATTCTCTGTCCGGTTTCTAGCGCTCCTAAACTGGCACAAGCCTTCAATGCAGCAACAAACGTGACACGGTTTGGTGCACAGTCCATGCTGTTAAACACCTCCAAAGCCAGTGCACTCTCTCCATTCTCCACGTATCCAAGGATTAAAACAGTCCACGATACAACATCCCGATACATCATTCCATCGAAGACACCCCTTGCCTCACGCATATCCCCAAACTTACTATACATCTCCACCAAGGTGTTTGCAACAAATACATCTTTCTCAAACCCACACTCACTAGCTCGTCTATGAACGGCAGCTCCCTTCTGTACACAAATCTCTATGTCCAAGCCTATACAAGCCTTGAGTGCAGCAACAAATGTTACACCGTCTGGTGGACATTCCATACTGTAAAACATGTCCAAGGCGACCGAATTCTCTCCATTCACTACGTATCCAAGTATTAGAGCGTTCCAAGATATAACATCCCGATGTGAAACTTTGTCGAAAACCTCTCTTGCTCGTAGCATGTCACCACATTTGCCATACATACCTATCAAGGTTTTTACCACAATAACGTCTTTGCAATAGCCATGCTCTCTGGCTTTCCCATGAATCACTATCCCCTTCTGTAAACAAGCTCGCTTGTCCAGCTTACTATCGCTTGCCAAGGCTGCACACGCCTTGATCGCAGCAACAAAAGTAAGAGAGTCCGGTGCACAGTCCATGCTGTTAAACACGTCCAATGCTGTTAAGCTTTCTCCATTCTCCACGTATCCAAGGATTAGAACTGTCCAAGATACAACACTCCGTTCTGTCATGCTGTCGAAAACATGTTTCGCCTGTAGCATCCGCCCGAGCTTGCTGTACATGTCCACCAAAGTATTGCCACCAATACATTCTTATCAAACCCATGCTCTTTAACCTCTCTATGAATGGTGATTCCCCTATCTATACAAGTTCTTTTATCCAACTTACCATCCACAGCCAACGCTACACACGCCTTTAGTGCGGACAGGAATGTAACATTGTCTGGTGCACAGTCCATGCTGTTAAACACGTCCAGAGCTGCTAAGATCTCTCCATTCTCCACATATCCAAGGAGTAAAACATTCCAGGATACAACACTTCGGTGAATCATTCTATCAAAAACTTCTCTTGCCTTAGCCATGTCCCCACACTTGCTATACATATCCACCAAGGTGCTAGCCACAAATACATCTTTATCAAAGCCACGCTCTCTCGCTTGTCTATGAATAGCAACCCCCGTCCGTAGACAACTCTTCTTGTCCGCACTGTTCATTGCCAGGCCTACACAAGCCTTGAGTGCAGCAACAAATGTGACACCATTTGGTAAACACTCCATGCCGTTGAAAATCTCCAAGGCAGAGGAACTCTCCCCATTCTCCACGTATCCAAGAATCAAAGTTGTCCAAGAGACAACATTCCGATGCGCCATCCCATTGAAAACCTCACGTGCTTTCGTCATGTCACCACATTTACTATACATGTCCACTAAGGTGCTCGCTACGAATACATCCTTGTCAAAGCCATGCTCTTTAGCTTGCTTATGAATGCTCACTGCTTTCTGTAAACAAGTCTTCTTATCCAGCTTACTCTCTGTTGCCAAGCCGGCCAATGCCTTGATCACAGAAACAAACGTGAATGCATTTGGTGCACAGTCCATACTATTGAATGCATCCAGAGCGACTGAACCTTCACCATTCTCCACGTATCCATGGATTAAAGCTGTCCAGAAACCACATCCTGCTCGACCATGTTTTCAAATACGTCCCAGGCATCCTTCATGCTGCCACATTTTCCATACATGGTAATAAGAGCAGCGGCAATGTATGGATTCCTATGATAGCCAGCTTCTTTTGCATTAGTATGTAAAACTTTCCCCCCTTGCAAATCTCTTATATTGCCGCATTGTTTCAGCCGGCTTACCAATGCAGCCCCTGATAAGGTTGCCTCTTGGGTTTTTGCATACCTCCTCCTCACTCGTCTGTTGCATGGAGACTCTTGCCGAACCTGCGAGTCCGTGATCATCCGTAAACCCTAACCCTATATATAGACAAACCGTATAAAGATGTTAAACTATATGTTAAATAAATGGTAATTAATATTTAATCAGTTTGAACAACTATTTGTGGCTCACATGTTACACGTCAAACGAAATGTTTATATATTGTAATTTAATTTACAATTATATGTTACGACTTTGAACTTTTATTTTTAAATATTATATTACATTGAATTTGAATACATTATATTATAACAATTTAAATAAAATTTATAAAAATTTGAGTTTAAGTTTATGAGTGAAATTTTAATATGATTGAAGATATGCAATGTATAACATTCAATGATATATATGTGTATATGTACATATCACCGCTATATATATTGTGCACGTTAAAATATCGTGAAATTCAACAGTGGTCTATATAGATTAACAAAATTATAACTATAGAATGCTGAATATCTAACGTACGCAGACAGAGAACAAGAATTTTAAACCTTTTTCTATTGGTGTTATATGAATTAACATATGTGCATAGTTCTTACTTGCATTATATTTACATTCGGGTGTGTTATATATTTAACATTGCCACATCATAATTATGTTTACAGTTTTAATACTAAAGAAGTAGATTTATTAGTAAAACATATAAAATATAATTTTTTAAAATAAATATGACAAAATAAAAATTTAATGAAAAAGAAGAAGAATCATATTTTCAATTCAATTTAAATCATTAATGCAGTTTACTTCCCCAAATAATATGTTATTTTTTATTCATATAATGAAAAATCTCAAGTTATATTAAATAATAAAGATGCAGGTTTATTATGCAATAGTGAGATCAATCAAATGGCAAGATGTAAAATGTTTGTTCCTTTAACGCTCTAAATTCTTATTTAGTTTTTTATTATTAATTTATTTTAGATTAACTTTGATTTAGTTCATATATATGACCAGATTTTCTACAATTATATTCACGTCTTGTCACGGATGCATACTATCTTTTAAACATAGAATATCATATGAATATATATCCAATGTAAATATTTCCTCATTGAATCCTCCAACTATTTAATCCATCTGAATCTAAGATATATGTGTATGTTACACACACACACACACACACATTACATGCACTACAAACACATTTTATATATACATATAACTTCAAGCAATAAAATTAGTCATAGCAGAAACCAACTACAGTTTAATATTACTAATTAGGTAAGGAAGTTATTAAACTAGATTTTAGAAGGAAATTAAAAAAATATTCTGCTAAGATATTTTAATAAAGGGATAACATAAAATCTGATGGATGGATTGTGGTGGTGCTAAGGAGTGGTTACAGCAGTCAGCGTTTCATGAGGAAGAGAATGTGTTAGAGTTTTAATACCAAGGGTTAACTCGTAATAATGCGTGACTGACACTTCGTGTGAGCAACATTGTGTTTTTAAAGATACTACTTTTAAGTCCTTTAAAATGATTATCTCGGACTTTAACACCTTCACACGCTCATGTCCTAATCCCAACCCTAATCCCATTGAAAAGGCGTGCCTTATGCATATTTCCATAAAAAAGTTAATGCATTACAATTTACTCTTTAGAAATCACCTTCATCCATGAATACAATTCTCACAGTCAATTGACCCACTGTGATCTCCTCAAGGGGTAACTTGGCTCACTTTATTTGACCCTTATTTATATCTGTATCCTTATCTTAAATTTGGTTAACTTTAATGATCCTTATTTATATGTTAAATTTAATGATTGTTATTCATATTTATATCCATATCTTAAACTTGACTAATTTTAATGATACTTATTATTATCTATAGTTATATCCATATCTTAATTCTTATCCTTATCCGTCCAAGTCATATTATAAACTTAGATTTAATATTTAATAAAGACACAAATGTGCGCCATAGGCGAGCACGAGTGTTTCATTAATTAAACTCTTTAGGTTATATTTGAATAAGTTTGAATGCACACCTCATGAAGAAGTTCTTATTAATGAGTTTAATCCTTAAATCCCAAGGAAAAAACCCCTTAACCAAGTGTGTTAATAAAATTACAAGACTTAACCTTCTTTAAATCAATGTCTAAGGCTTAGTACCTTTATTAAAATATTTAACCCCTTAGCATTAAACATATTAAATAATCTTAAAGCGAATGGCTCGGGCATTAGACCATGTGTTATTTAGCTTTATATCTTTATATGACACTATTTTTTAAAATGTAAACTATTTTGTCATAACCCTTTAAATTCAAGAAGAAAACATATTAATTAAGATTTTAAATCCATAATTAAACAAGGACACAAATATGTATTGTTTAGCTGTGAATATTATTCTTAACTTGATATGGAGAAGGAAGCTAAAGACATGCTTCAACTTCAGACCCTTAGAATGTGTAGCCCAACAAAACTTCTCAAATACGAATTCATCAACAATAAGGGTAGGCTACCATGCATGTGGAACATACCTATATTATCTAAATGCCCCTTAACAACACAAATTATAATTTATATCAGTAGAAAAATAATGAACTCAGTTACTAACTCATGAACTCTCATTACATATTTTATTTAATATATGTGATTGAGGCCCGTTATGTTTTCCAAAGTGAGCTAGCACAGAATATCATTCCTAATGAAAATATTATTTAGTGTATTTAACTTAACAAACTGTTCAACCCTAACCCAAGGTGGGCATGGCCTGATAATGACACTAAGCAATACACCTTCCAGGTGAGCGATTCTTGGCAGTGTGTTTTTGCTGATACACAAAAGGTAAGGGGCATCCGCACCGGCTATTCATTCCTAAGAATGTCCTTAGCACGAACTGCAAGATGGCTTGCCATTGCACCGCCAAGATCGGGTGAAAGCTAGAAGCCCTGAAACTCTTCGTGCTCAAGGAACTGAAAGAGTACGAGGATCTACTGCGTGATGGTTTGGTTGAGCGCAGACAAGCAAGTAGGAGCCTCCATCCACCAAGTAGAGTTAGGACAACAGGTTGAGCCGGGACAACATACACTTCAGATCTGTGGTCAGTTTTTGGATTACAGGATTATTATGAATTTATAACTACGTGAAAACAAAGTCAATGGTTAAGATTTGTTTTACCTTCAAATTTATAGTCAATTTTTGACTACAGGGTTAATGTGAATTTGCAATTACACGAGAATAGAGTCCATGGTCACCATCACCGTCAGTCTGTCAACTTATAATCCATCAGTCACTTGTTCGTCAATCACTCTTAAACTTGATACTTTTGTGAATCACTTGTCTAATTGTCTTTTAAGAAAATTAAAACTTTATTATTGGACTTTTAAGAAAAAAAAAATTTATTGTTGGACTATTTTAGATACAATAAAAAACAGATACAAGCTTCTTTGTCATCCCAATTTAGAATAATCTTCTTCGACCGGCTTTTTTAAGGCGGCAAGATTGATGTTAAACGTGTTCGTTGTTGTCGTCTCTCCTCTACCTGCTATGGCTTTGCTTAGCCAAAGCGAACCTGCTTCCTCTAAATTCATTGGATATAAATATATATGTATGTATGTTTACATTATTTTAAGTTACAACATGCAAACTCTTTACTTCATGTGTTTAACTGCGAACTACTTAGAGGCAACTTGCATAAAACCTTGTCAATTATTAACAAATGCCTTCATTTTCTCAGAGCTTTAAGAGCTTTTGGTAAGTAGGAGTTTGTCCAGAGCTTAACCTCTGAAGGCAAGAAATACTTGGTGAAACGCTGATCATTAAGAAGCATATCCTTCTGATCGTTCCTTAGTCCCACAACCAAGTCAATCCCATTCTTCACGCCTTTGCAGCAACTTGGAGGCGCCGGTAGCATAGCAGCAAAGTTCATGTTAGGCGGCACAGTACTTGGAAGAAAGCAGAGCTGCGAAATTCCGCCACCCCGCCAACCAAAATCAATGTCGTAAATCGGAAAGTTACTGAGCGTGGTTGAGGTAATTCCCCGCTTCCAGTGTAACTCTTTCATGACTGCTCCCCATGGATTCATCTCCAGCCAATCTAACATACTCTGAGCAGCTCTATTATCACACTTCTCCTTTGCCTTGTGAATTAAGCTTGCTGCATATGAAAGATCGTTATGAACTATATCGCCAACTTGTCTCGCATGTACCTTTAAGAATCACACATTAGAAAGATTTACAAGTATATTGGTAACTTAGTACCTGGCATGTTGCAACAGCATTACCAAAATATCTCTCTGGGAGCTGCAGTGAATCGAACCTGTTTGCTCGTAAGTTCACGGGAAACAAGAAGGAGGTGTCGACTGTATCAACTAAACCTCTTGCGCGGAGCATTGAAGACCACACCATGGAAGACACCGCCTCAAAAGAAGTTACCCTCGTACTGTAACCTCCAAATGATCCAGCTCTTACTTCGGAGATACAAGATTCGACTGCAGTTCTCTCCATTCTCATGTGATTAGGTCGCACGGTCGGCTTGCTTCTTCGCCAACTTCAGTTGCATCTTCCTGAGCATCCTTCACTAGAAACGGAACATCTGCATCTGTATAAGGAGCATCCCGGCTCTGCAGAGCGTCCTGGACGAAAGCGGTTGGTATATCGGAACTTCTTATGAACTTCGGACCAGCTGTTCAGGAAGTTAATCAGGCTGTATCCATCCACCACAAGGTGGAGAAAGTGCACCGCCATAGCTATACCACCGCATCTAAATCTAGTGATGTGGATCTTTATCAAAGGAGCTTCACATGGATCAGTATCTTGGTATCAAGGGTAAAATCGGGACCAATGGGGACTTTCCTCAGATCATCCCAATCATCCAAGTATGCGTTTATAGAAGACTCGATGAAGTGGACTCCTTCATTGTTTAAGTT
Source organism: Selaginella tamariscina (assembly GCA_003024785.1). Taxonomy (NCBI): domain Eukaryota; kingdom Viridiplantae; phylum Streptophyta; class Lycopodiopsida; order Selaginellales; family Selaginellaceae; genus Selaginella; species Selaginella tamariscina. Next base: position 265,797 of record PUQB01000040.1, read on the forward strand.
AACTTCAAGTTTTCCTGAGCTTGACTCTGAAAGGCGACCCGCAAGAACGGGATAGTGAACTAAAACTTTGGATAGGGAAAGCCTTAAGCTTTCAGTGAGTTTTTAGATGGAAATGCATCGCGGAAGATAAGCACAATAGCAGCAAATTCTGGCTTAGTGTACATGAGATCAATGTTAGTGAGTCGATGAAATGAATCATGGGATTGACTATGCATATTGAATGGCTGAACCACATTGAATGATGTTGTTTGATTAACTATTTCTGATGCTTGTGAATGGAAGTTATACGTTTCATCCATGAAATCGCACAACTAGTTTGGGAACGGAAGATCTATATAGAGAAATATAGTTATATGTAATAGGAACTTGTGTGCGTGTAGCTCGCTTTATAATTAACAAAGAGAACACCAGTGCGATTTATATTTTCTAATGTGGTAGACTTTTGATTGCCGAGTGTCAAAATATGTGATTATTACATCTTAACATGTTGGACGTTTTAACTAACAAAAATTAAAAATTAATGATTACATCTACACGTTAAGATGTTTTAGCTAACAAAAGTTAAAAATTAGATTTATCCTTTTAAAAATTAAGAATATATTAAAAATAACGTGTAGATGTTTTAGCTAACAAAAGTTAAAAATTAGATTTATCCTTTTAAAAATTAAGAATATACTAAAAATATACCAAAGAAGTAAGCTTTTAGGGTTAGTGTACTATTTACTATTCATGGTAGAGAGAAGCAGAGTAAGGGCATGTACACATTAAATCATAATAACATGTCATACACCTATGTGTACGTACATACATGAACGACTTACATATACCACAATATAAAATTATAACACACGTATGTATATGCGTATATTACATGTGCATAAACGTAAGTGTGTATGGGAGAATTACCTTAATTACCTTAAGACGATTAAATTTCATATATTTAAGTCATATAGTAAAGAATACAGTTATATAATATACATGGATATGAACGTTATAATTAAAATGGGAATGATACATTAAAATGAAAATATTAAAATAAATTTTAATTAATACTTACATTTTAATTATTAATATTTTAAACATAAATTTTAAAGAATATTCTTTCTTTAAACATATATTATTTAAAAAAATATTTCTTTATATTAAAAGATATTAACTAAATAATTAAATTATTAATTATTAAGAAAATGAAAATATAAACATTGCCATTTTAATTACAATGTTCATATGGTATGTTATTAATTGAAAATGTTTAAGAGTGTAAACTCTACAATGTTTAATGGATGAGGCTCACTTACATGACTTTATATTGTAATGTTTAAATCATTCTCCTTCAATATCACATATTTATTATGTAATTAACATTGAAAATATGAAATTATTAAATAAAAATATATTATTTCAACATTGCTATTATATATATAGCATTTATTTATATAACATAATACATAAACTATAATATTGATTTAGTATACTAATTAAAAATATTGTTATGAATATGCAAAATATCAAATATAACATGATATTTTATACACTAAAATGCGTTCAAATTTACATTTATGAACTTAAGTTGTTTTTTGTAAAAATATAATAAGTTTATATAATATAAATCATCGGGAACAAATTATATAATATTAAACAGCTTAACCCATCTTGATCAGATTAATTATAATATTATGAAAATTCTTTTACTGACAACCACTAACAAGTATATGCTAATAAACATATAATTAAAACGGATTTAGTAAAAACATTCAATAAAATGATAATCTCTTTACCATTTAGTTTAAACATATTACCCTGAAATTTATCATATTTGCGAATATACCGATAATCGGAGTCCGAGATTGGCCAGTAAAGATGTTGAAACTCGAACCAGCAGCAAGAAAATCCTCGTCTGCGGCATGCGATTCCACCGTTTGATCGCTCCCAGTAGGTGCCGCTTGATTCAAGCAAGACAGCATTCCTGCACAAGTATCCGGCTCCGATGAGCCGCTGTCTGCTCAGCGGGTCATCTGCGAGTCCGACATCTTGCCCTCTGCTCAACGATTCTTGTCCGAGTCGGGCTTATCCAGGAAGTCGTTTCCGGGAGACAAGCACGTCCTTGGCTCATAAGGGCGAAGGGAGCGATCCTGTCCGGGAGCGTGACAATGCTACACGTCAGGAGTTTGAGAGGCTAAGGCTACGCACAAATCGCCCACATTTGGATGCCTTGACTAAGATGCGGATTCGCAACCGGGTATGTTCTGTCCATATGTAGTTTTCTTGTCTGTGTGTGTCCGCGAAAATACGTGTACAGCCCGGGACAGATTGGCCAGAACCAGGAGCAAAAACATTCTCGTAAGCGACTCTCGTCCGGCTCCGATAAGCCGTTATCTGCTCAGAGGGTCATGTGCGAGTCCGGCATCTTGCCCTCTGCTCAACGATTCTTGTCCGAGTCATAAGCCGGGTTTATCCAGGAAGTCGTTTCCGGCTCAGCGATCGAGGGCTAGGGAGACAATGGCTCATAAGGGCGAAGGGAGCGATCCTGTCCGGGAGCGTGTCAATGCAACACGTCGGGAGTTTGAAAGGTTAAGGCTACAATTTGCCACCAGTTGCAGAAAGCGCCCATATTTGGCTGCCTTGACTCAGATGCCGGGTATGTTCTGTCCATGTAGTTTTCTTGTGTGTTTGTGTCCGTGAAAATACGTGTACAAACAGCAAATATTAGATATATAGGCATGTATGGTGTGTGTGCTTTTGTATAACAGGGATGTTTCATCACAAGACAAGGAGTTGGAAGTATTCCAGGTGTCCAAGTAGGTGACATGTTCTACTACAGAGCAGAGCTTTGTCTTCTGGGGCTCCACAAGCATCTCCAAGCAGGAATCGATTATGAGAGAGATGGGTTCACGTAAGTTAACGTAATTTCAATAACGTTTCGGTTAAAATAATTGTTATTTATTGACAGGGGTGTCTGCATCGCAACTAGCATAGAGATGGTGGCGATACATCCGTGTACACTGGATCTGGTGGAAACAATGCACACCGCTACAAGTGCGTGCGTACGTGTGTGTTCGTTGATGTTCTATAATAAATACGCAATGGAAAGAACATGGACGGCATTGTTTGTCATAGTCTAGTGATGTTCTGTTATATTGTAACTCTCTCTCTCTCTCTCCCTCTCTGTGCGTGCGTGTGTTGCATTCTTAGAGAATCCTATTTCTTCTAGTTTGTTGATTTTGTACATATATATACACTGTGTGTGTGTGTAAACATTTGAGTGCTGGTGCCATCCTATATGTATACATACACACCCTTGTTTGTGATGAATGTTGTATCTTATAGTAGGTTCCTCAACATGAATTGATTGCATTCAAGGGGCCGACCGATCAGAAACTGGAGAAGGGGAACCTGGCATTGGTGAATTCCAAGGGGCAGAAGAATCTCATTAGAGTCATTAGAGGAATCGCAGACGAGGGCTCTCCTTCCAAAACGGTGTATATCTACGATGGCTTTTACTATGAAGTTGTGGATTACATCAACGAACGGGGCAAGGACGGCTGCAAGGTTTTCAAGTTTATCATGAAACGCCGTCCTGGACAGCCTCCCCGCATGCCTCACTTCGTCCGATGTATTCCATTGAAGTGAGTACTTGCCACATATATATATGTGTGTGTATGCAGACACACATATAGACAGAGCATATATATTTTTCGTGTTTGTGTGCACGTACATGGATACCATATACAGGTTTAATATAACGCATCTATATCACAGATTAATATCTATTTATATGCGAGTAATCAGCATAAGCGTGTGTGTGTGTGTGTGTGTGTGTGTGTGTGAGAGAGAGAGAGAGAGAGAGAGAGAGAGAGAGAAGTTAAAAACTCGAATTGAGCTTAAACTACAATTAACATATTTACATATTGTCCATTCCACCTAGTAGATATAAACACACGTGCGTTTGTTATTTGTGTGTGTGTCCTTATGTATTGTACACTTGCAGATGAGTGCTGGCTTACGGGAAAGGATCTTATGGTACGTTGTTTTTTCCTCTCAACCAAGATACATTCAGATTTTTATGTATAGAAGACACATACATAGAGACATGTTAAAGAAAGTGAAATTAGATATTAGAGTTAGCAATAACTCATCAACATAATTAATTACGTTTTCTGTGCATGTGCGTGTGTGTGTTAGTTCCCGGGCAGAAGTTGAAAACAGACCCATCCACAAGACGCAGACGTTGTACTCCCATGACAGGGCAGTCCGGATCAACAACCTGACCAACACGGCAGCTACCATGGTAATGCCACATAGTGACAATGTTGGCCTTGCAGTAGTACCCAAGAGTAACATTTAGCAAATAGGAAGGCAACAGAACCGCAACCACTCCACCAGATGACAAGGCCTGGATTCCGTACGCAACGGGGAGATAAGCTTAAGCAGCTTTTGAAACTGTATGTTTGCGCATTTTAGTAAATTGTTTGAAGTTTTGAGACATTACGGACTGGTGATTTTCAACTGCTACCAAGGCCCACTCGACCTGGAGATATGTATTGATGTGGAGGAGCTCCTCATGATAGGCTTCTCTGTCTGGATCCTCAACAGTAGTGCAATCCCTTGCTATACAATAGTTGCAATCCTCCTTCCCTTTTCTCACATCGTCCAACCCAAACAAGAACTTAACTTTTAAGACTAAGTAAAAGGTAAAGGTTAGTTCGCATATAATAGGGGTTATAATGGTAGGGAGTAAGAGAAAGTATGAAGAGCAAGTAATATATGCAGATGAATTGGAACATATTGTTTTGTACGATAACAATGAAGAAGAACATGTTATTTTGGATGAGAACGATGAAGTGGAATACGTTGTTTTGGACGAGAACGATGAAGGTGACAAGGAATGTGTACTAAATATGTGTACGGAAATAGTTAAATACGATTACTTGTACAAGCTCGATAAAAAGTTATATGTGGTGAAAGACTGCATCACTAAAGAAGAATTTTGTGCATTCCGATATATTACTTTCAAGATTACAAAGATTCCGAAGAAATGATAAACAAATTAAAGAGAGTGGAATATAAATGTTTAACAGATGGAACGTGGGTGGAACATATAAAAACAATTATACCGAAGAGTACTGTGTTGTGATGCGAGCCACTAACGAGTATACCTATGATTGTATAGAAGACAATTAAGTTTCTTATATTGTAAGTTTCGCGTTTCATATAGCCTAAAAAGCATTTGATCTTATTCATTTCATGTTTGGGTATTCTATAAGTTATTAATGCACACATGTACACTTATATCTTCGTCTCTCTACGTGTGTGTAATTAAGTTACTTGGTGGGAATACACAATTGGTGCGTGTATGAAATAAGTTTGTTGGGTGATCCATGCCGGTACGTACGTACGGAAAGTAAGGGTAGGGTTACTAAAGGATTGGGTGGCAACCAACATTGGAGAGAGCACAAGCAGTGAGGTAAGGCTCCATTGTGGCCTCCATCCCCACAATTTTAAATAGGAACATGTGAAGAACATTGGGGACACAGGAGGACTTAAATGAGAAAGAGAGGTTCGATTTCGATGTTACATCTGTATTCCACTCTTATGAGATCTTCAAAAGGAGCTAAACATGTACACTTAGGCTTCCCCCTTCTCCACGTATCTATAGTATGGACATACATGGACTTAAACCATTGTTCGTGTTCTAGTGGAGAGACACACACCATAGGATCTAAACTTTATAGTGCACACCCAATGAGCACTCATATGCATTTTGTACATATGTTCCTTTTTGATGGGTTTCATGCACATTATACATTAACAAATGGAGAGAAGTTTAAGGTGTTTATATACCCGGATGGAGATCCTAACACGGCACTGGGGAAGCTAACGGGGAAGTTCGTCACCATAACCCCAGAAAGGCTCATCTCTTCTTCATTCCCATCTCTTGTCACAAAATGAGAGGCAAGGTACGTGCTTGTGTGTGTGTGTTAGAGACACACGAGGCATATGCATACATACACATACATAATAGATCAAAAATTAGCAGTGTTTTGATAATTTTACGGCAAAAACTGCTTACTGTTTAGCATACTGTTCTCTCTCTTTCCGTGTATATATTCTGTGATATTGTGTGTTATGTACATGTGTAAATGGATAGAGGATGTACAAGAGTACGTATAGCTAAGTATCCATACTAGAACTAGGCAGACCACTTCTTTATGACGTGTCACGATGTGGGAGCTAGGTCGACCAACAATGTGGTGAACCTAGTGAAGAACTCCATACGTGTGTTTGCTCTCCCAGTTATAATGGACTTTATTCCCCACAAGGAGGTTGCCATGCCTCAAGTATTGCAGCCTTTTCACTTCCGCATGGTGGGAATGACGTGAAAATCAGAGGGCGTGTGTACTGCAGATACATAACTTATATATGGTGCATGCTATGCAATTTGATCATCAATCAAGTTGCGTTTATATATATTGTTCTATATTTGACAATGGGATGGATGCATGTGTGTATGTTTCTCTCTTTATCTCTGTAACTCCTTACATAGAGATAAAGAAACTCTCTCTCTCTCATGGAAATATGTGTATAAATAGAATACGTGTACATCTGCACGTTACATTCATGTGTATACTGGTTGTCTGTGAGGGTATGGCTATGTATAGAGACAATATGGAGATGCATGTATCCATGTGTATATATATGTATCCACATGTTCTTAAATGCGTGTGAGCATAAGTCTATCTATCTATACACGCACATACATATCCATGAGTTTTCCTTCAATAGATATTTGTGAATGCAAATATATACATAAAATTGTGGGCCGAACTCTTTTATATAATATGCATGTATCAATGTGTGCGTGTGTTATGTGCATACAGACAGATCTATATGTTGAGTTAAAACACCCGCGCGCGCGCGCACACACACACACACACACATTAAATATGCATATGCTTTATATAAGCATGTTGTCTGCATACTGAAAAAGCTGTGTATACTTACACACATATTTATGTCCTAGATATGTATTCTCGTTTGTGTGTGTGTGAATGTTTCTTATGTGCAGGACTATCCTGGGATTCTAGCAGGACATAGGAGCTCAAACATACGTGTGATACTAGCGAACCACGACATCCTAGCCATAAGCAAACAATGTGTTCATAAATATAACTGTATAAGGTAATAATAAATTTATTATTCTTAGAGCAGGCATATAAAACTTGTTCAATCGAGGCCTAAGAAGAAACATTACTACTTGACTTGTTGCATACTTTCACTCTAGGCATCTTGTTAAAGTCTAGACTGTTCTTAATAAGATGCTATAGCATATAGCAGGAGCGTCTTACTTGCAACACCATGGTATTTCTATGTATACGAATTGGGAATCTTAAAAGACTTTTATAAATTGTAAAAGTATTAGGATTTAAATTTAGATATTATTAATTGTGCACTTGATTAAAAACTAATAAAAATATGTAAAGAATTTACAAACTTGGGAATATGAATGCATTGTAAAATGAACATGCTTATACATGTATATATATGTGTATGTTTTTATATATATATATTATATGTATGTATGTATGTAGATAGATACATACATACAATCTAGATATGTAACTGTGCATGTACACACATTTTAAGTTCCCAATATATTTTATGAGTAACCAACAATCAAACTTATAAAGCATCTAAATAAAGACAATATAAATAATATTTTAGAAGTGTAAAATGTAATTATTTTTAAATAAATTTGGAATAGTTAAGCCAATATCAAAACAATTATAAGATTTGTGTGAGTGTGACTAAACCTGTGGATGTATATAAATAATTTAATCTCTACCTTATTAAATTCTTGAAATTATATTAATAAATATAAATTCAAACTTTTGAAATTCAAGTTAATTTAAATTCAAATCTAAATATTTTAAACTAGTAGATAATATTAATAACATTTATGGCTATCAATTAGTAAACATGTTAAAAAAATGTATATAACATATATATACTAATCAATGATTAAGATTGAATTTTTCTAAATTTAAAATAATTAATAAACTAAAACTTTAAAATATTTAGTAAATCCATTGATATAGTAATAAATTAGGGTAATCAAATGTATACATTATTAATTAACCAAAAATACATATATTTATGCACATATGCAGTAATTACGATTTAATAATGTTTGTACCTCTATTTAATTGAAAATTAATAATTTAGTTCTCATTCAGTTAAAAACTGTTAAAAAATCTTTTAAAGATACCAAAAAATTTCATTTTTTACAAATTAAAAAAAAAATAAAATAGTTTAATCTTTTATTTTGAGAATGCCAAGGAGAGAAAATGCAAAGAACTTTTGTGATAGCTTCATACAATTAAAAGGAAATATTATCTTAATAGTTATGGAAACAACATTGAAATGTTTACTAAAACAAGTCACTTTAGAAGTAACTTGAAAATGTTAAATATACATATTCAACCATGTGAAGTTGTGTTTAATTCCATGAGGTTTAGGGTTTAGGGCATTGAGGCATCGTGTGCAATCTACTCTCCAAAGCTCATTCCAGAATGAACATTATAGAGTAATAGATGTTATTCTATGTAAACTCGTGTATGCTAATGTTTTACCATTCAACATTGTTTGTTTATCATTCTAGCATGACTTTGTAGTTGTTCTTGCAAAACATGAACTTGGTTATACTTTAATCATAACTCTACATGTAAAACATTTGAATAATGATTGCAACAATTTACATGAAAGGAATGTAGCTTTTTAGAGAAGAATGAAAAAAGTATAGTTGCATGATTATCTTTTATAGATGGCAATGTGGTAGAAAAAATTTAAATATCAATTTTATTTTTACAAACATTTATAAATGTTTTTTTTAAGTTTATTAATGCTTCAAATTATACGAAAAGTGGTAAACAATTGTATGAATAATTAAAGCCAATTATTCAAGATGTTGGACCTGAAAATATTATGTAATTTGTACTTGATAATGTTGATAATTATATGAAAATGAAAAAGCTTGTGACAAAGGCTTTTCAATATTGTATATGGATGACATGTATGTCATGTCTTGAATTTATTGTTTGAAGATGTTATAAGTTGAATTAGTTACTCCTTTTAAAAGATGTTAAATGCTTGTCTCATTTTTATAAGATTCAAAGCTCTAGTTGCTTTTTGGAAGATCACTCTTAAAAACCTTGTGAGACTTGTTAATATTTTGTTATAATTTCTTGGTTATAAGTGAGTTTGTTAAAAAGAGAATGTTAAGAAGTATGCATCAATTTGTTATGAGTAATGAGTGGTATGAACACTAAAGTAAAACTCCTAAAGAAGAAAAACCAGATTCTTTAATAAAGAATTATGATTTTTGGATGAATGTTAGGAGTTGCATGTGCTTATGGGTCTTATAATAAAGGTCTTCAGAATTGCTGATAAAGTAAGAGTAACCATGGTTAATTTTGTTAAAATTAGTTAACGATGATATAATTGATGAACAGAAGGTCTCGCCAATAAAGTGTTTAACTATATTGAGGTTGATGTTGAACTTGAGCTAGAGGATGAGTTTGATAAAATAAAAAACCAAAATATAAAAAAGAATTGCTGAATTATGCTACAAATGTTGCTGATGTTTACATCCTTTATAAATGGATGATGCAAAAGATAATGAGGCAAAATAAGACTTTCATAATTACATTAAACTTATTAGAGAAACAGAAGAAGCTAACTTTGTAGTATAAACAATTTTGAAGACATATAGCAAGTAACACTACTTGCTATAGATTAAAGCATGTGCTTCAAGGGGGTACAATGGTACCCAATTTCTTAAGTTGCAATAGTTGGCTTTACAAGTTCTTAGCTAGTCCATGTGTTAGAATTTTTTACCTAAAGGATTAACACGTAATATGTGGTTGACAAGTGGCCACATTGCATGAGCAACACTGAATCTTTCAAGACAATCTATAGGCATGAGACTTAGGGTCTCGAAGGATAACTCGAGTAGATTTCAAGATCCCTAACTCCACCAAGGAGATGTGCCTTGCACATACCCATGTGACAAAGTATGGCATTATAACTTACTCACCCTCATAGAAGAGTACAACCCCTTTAGGGTGATGAGAGGTACCCTAACCCTTAAGGTTTTGTGAGACTAAGCTATACCCCAAACCTAGGGTTAGTACTTAGTGGCAACATGAGTGTGCACTGAGCTAGACACAAGTGTTACACTATAAAGTGCTAGGTTTAAACAATCTTAAGCATGTGATTATGTGAGTGCCTCACGAAAAAGCTCTATTAACGAGCTTATGTTGTTTGACCCCTGGACAACACATCCCTAAGAAGAACACCCCTATTCAAGTGTGCCAATTAGCACATCCGATTATGAAATCTAGCCTCTCTTTAGCAAATGCCCAAGGCTTAACATGCTTGGTAGGATATCCAACACCTCAGCATCAAACTCATGACACAACCCTAAAAGGGGTGCCTTGGGTGTGTATCACCTAACTTAGTGTCACATGTTCACCAATTTTTTTAATTTATTTTGTTTTTTATATTGTTTTCTTAAAAAAAAAATTGCATGTAAAAAGTCCATGACAACTTTGTGAATAGAAAAATCCTAATCGGTTCGCAATTGTGTAATATCTTTACTTTATGCCAGTGTCTTCTCTTATTATTATTTACTTATATCTACATAATGAAGACTATTAATTAAATAAACAACATTTAACTTAAATAAATTTTACTTTATTTCTTCACCAAAAAACAATTTCTATTTAATATAATAAACATATTTATATGCATTGATAGCTTGGCCTCTTTATGTATTAAAACAAAAGCTTATTAAGAATATAATTTAAAATTACTTTAGTAAATAAATAAAGCTTAATTCATTTTACATAGGTACCATGCATTACATTAAATTAGTTGAATTAGTCTAATTTAAAGTAATGTAAATATTTATTGATTATCTTTCCACCATATAAAATTAATATTGACATTAAACTCAGGGTCGTTTCGCACCACACTTAACTTAACTTAAGTGGGCTTAAGTAAGGAAAATGGATTCGTACTCGCCCTTAAGTTGAGTAACCACTTACTTAACTTTTTTAAGGGTTTAACTACTAAGGGCATTGAATTCGCACTAGCCCTTAACTTAAGAAACCACTTATGCACGTTGTAACTAAAGTGGGCATGATACGTGAAAATGGGAATATAAAATAAATTACTAATTAATACTTAAGTTTTAATTATTAATTATTCATTTAATTAATATGTAATTAAGCTTTAAATATTAATTAATTAATTAATTAATCCTTCAATAACCTTACTTAGTAAGGAATATTCCTAAAATATCTTAAATATTCATATTATTTTAAAAATAGTTTACAATAATTAAGAAATACTATCAAACATAATTACAAATGAAATCATTTCCTTATCAACATGTTAATTTATTTATAAATACTTTTTTCCTAACCATACAGAGAAATCTCCTCATTTTGTTTAAATCATCACTCTTCGGATTAATCGAATCATTTTGGTCAATATCTTGATGTTGTTGCCACCACCTTACACTCTCACGAATGCAATTGGAAGTTGTCATCCTTGTTAATATATAAGATGTAATAAGACTAGGTCTGCATAAAGGCTCGTTTAAAGAATGACGTTCCTTAAAAATAATATTATAAAGAGCCCGGTTACTATCCTTCATTTTATAAAATTCAAAATCACGAGAAAGAAAAGCTTCAGAAATGTTTGATACGGTGGATACTGCTCACAAAAGTTTTCAAGATTCTTCTTTCTGAGACACGTATCCAAGTAATTCACTAGCTCATCCATAATATTAGTATCAGAATATGGATCGAAAGTGATTGGATGAATACAAACAATGTTTTGGTTGAGCATAGCCTTCTGAGGAGAGTCGTCTACCACTAAGATATGTGCATTCCATTATCCTTAAGGGACTGATCTCCCCATGAAGCCCAATTAATCTTTCATTCTTGAAGAAGTATGGCTTGCTTTCCTTTCTTATATTGTGAAATTCGAAAGGTTTATAACACATTCGCTGGTCAAAAATCCAATCTTTACAAATCACCTCTTCTGCAACACTACAATGTTTCTTAAGCAAATTCAACAGCGGTGTTAATGTGTAAGTTGTGAATCTGCATGCATGACCAAATCCCCACAAGCGCACCCATCTCCTTAATGTTGAGCAATAAAATCCTATAGTCTAAAACGTAGCAGTGGTCGCCACTGACAAACCGTATTAAGAGTCTATCGGAATATGAAAGAACAGTTATAAAGTATAAATCAGACTTCAGAAGGTCGGGAAAAGGGTAATAAAAAGGGTAAGGATGGCAAGGTATGTAGCATGTAGAACTGCGGATCCCATCACAATAGAAATAAAAGGAAAAGACTAAGATAACATGTAATATGGATATAGCACTAACACATACCCGTAATAAAGGGTGACAGACTCACAGACAAACCCGTAATAAGGGTGACAGACTCACATACAAACCCGTAATAAGACAGTGACACAGACTCACAGACAAACCCGTAATAAGGGTGACAGACTCACAGACAAACCCGTAATAAGGGTGACAGACTCAAGACAAAACCCGTAATAAGGGTGACAGACTCACAACAAACCCGTAATAAGGGTGACAGACTCACATACAAACCCGTAAGGGTGACAGACTCACATACAAACCCGTATTAAGGGTGACAAACTCACAACAAACCCGTAATAAGGGTGTATACTCATAGACAAACTCATAAACTAGAAACCGATCCTCAGATGGTCAAATGGGAGTGAGAAGAGAAAAGATATAGCAAGTAGTACTGCAATCTCGATGCAGTAGAAATGGAGAAGTAGAATCAAAGAATCAAGTAAAATACCATAGAGAAAGTAAGAAGAGTAAAGATATAGCATGTAGTATTGTAGATCTCGACGCAGTAGAAATCAAAGAATCAAGTAAGATACCAAAGAAAGAGAATAGATATAGCAAGTAGTACTGCGGATCCCGAACGCAGTAGAAATGTGAAGTAAAATTCAAGTAAGATACTGGAAGATGAGAGTAAGAAGAGAGTATATATTGTCAAAACATAGTACAATATTCAGTATACCCCGGGATGCTTTCCTACCCCTAACTTCATCTATTTATACCCACACTTCCAGTCCAGTACATTCAGTTATCGTAACTTCCTTTGAATCTTATCCAGTTGGTTGCGTAACTTCCTTAATGTCGTTATGATAACTGCTCCCTTAGACGTACTACGCTGAAACCTGAAACTGCTGTATTCCGGTTCTCTCTGGCACTGACATATTCCGGTTCCCTCTGGAACTACGTATTCTGGTTCCCTCTGGCACTGCCATATTCCTTCATTCTATGTTCTTCTCTAACTCTCGTATTTTCACTATATATTAGTTTTTTTGGTAGTTTTCCCATTATACTTCCTAATGAAACATGTGTAAACTTAGAAATTCTATGATGCCTAAAATACTACTCTAACATTAAGCTTTTGAAAGAGACGATCCAACCCTGGACAAAAATAATATCATATGAAATTTACCATGACAAGGAATGAAATCTCCTTGTTTGATTTCTTTTTTCCTATCCTCGGGCCTTTGTCGATGAAGCAGAACACCATTGACATCCAACAACACAATATGGCCATGAGTAACATGGGATAGCGTTGCCTCTTGAATACTTTGCAAATCACTTGTTTGCTCCCTTTCACATTTATCGTTGACACTATCTCGTTGCCTATCCCTTATCATTTAATTGTACATCATCCTTACAAGATTCAGATATTGCATGCGCTGAAGAAATTGATTTCGGAACTGAAGCCAATAAAAATGATGATGAAAAAACTGAAGTGGCCCCCATGGTAACGATGTTTTGAGCTGCATTATTATCCATTTCCTGCATGAACTCTGTCATTCTGACATGTGGCACAAGAAATTGTCGCCAAACCCCTCTCTTACCTCATGCAATGCTGAAAATCCATGTTCTCAATTGTTTCATTACATCTGCAAAAATGATTTAGCTGACCTTAAAATTATCAAGGTATATTATTTACCTTGTTAATGTGTGACCCATGTTTGAACTAAAAGCTTCATTAATCCTTGAGAATTTATTTTCTGTACAAATATAAACGAAATATACAAAAATGCCTTATGTTACACTCATTTACAACTATTCGTCACTCTAAGAACTCATTAACAATTCTTCTTCGCTATTACCTTCTGAGTGAGGCGAAGAAGGTCTAAGCCGCTTGTGAGATGGTTCAAGATCTTCGTATCTTCTGTTGATGTTTCCATGGGTAATGGAGTGTGAATGTTCTGTACTCCTCGAGATAACTTCCGGTCTAATATCTGATTGAAGTTCGTCCTCAGACTCCGACATTGAACCAGATTCGTCTTCAGAGCTATCGCACTTATCGGGAGGGAACTTTCTCAAATACTCCTTATGGTTTTGGGGTAGTCAGTTGAGAACCTCTCTATCCACTTGTTCAGGTCCTCAACCATGGTCTTATCCTTTTCAACGGCAAACACACATGTATCCCGAAGGTAACACTCCTTCAAGACGGACCCCCTAGTGCAGTAGTCAAAAACCCACGCATCACTGTGAGGACCCCTGATCAAGTTGACGATGCTCCGTGCCGCTTGACTTGTAATGTTTGGATAACGTACATTGCCGAATACGTCACTCTCACTATCGGTGTATCGGATGGAGGTTCAGGGCCGTTGGAGTGCAAACAGATGCCTGGCCAGTCATTTGGAAGTTTGAAATTGTTTGGCGCATTCCTAACAACCAAGTGAACAACCGAATCAATGCACTTCGGATCAGCATCATTCATATAAAATCCTGTCCAACGAGTTTATTCCTCTTGGCAAAGGCGAAGGCAAAGGTATCGGTGACATGAGCAAGAATCAAGAAATAAATACCTGAAAACGTAGATATCAGTCAAGAGTGCAAGTATGAATTCAATAATAAATACCTTCTTTGTACATGCTTGCACGGCTAAGTTTCTCCACCAAATCCTCTAGTCCTGTCTGTCGAAGGATTTTTTGACACCCGCCGATCCATCACGAACAATTGAAACGGTTTCCTACAAGCAGTGATGGTACCCCATAAAGTCTCCGAATCCAACAACAAACATCTGTAGGGCTTGTCGTGATTCGTAGCATCCTCCTTTATAAGGTTCAACTCGGTTCTCCGCTGCTGAAGGACTGCCATAAGAGAAGGCGTCATCGCAATGTTCTCCCTTGGCGTTGGCGTGCAATAGATTCTTGCCAGATCTTCCGATTGATTCACCCATTCGACAAGCATATCATCGTTTGTCACATGCAAATATTTCCTGACCTCTTCGTATGTTGAAGCCGAGGTCCAACCCAGTTTGTGGCAGTGTATTCCCAACCACTCCTTGAAGTGCCTGACCGTCTTCAACTCCATTGCCTTGAGATGAAAAGGAGAGGTGGGGCTGCTGTTGTTAATCTGTAATTTGCCATCAATCACCAAATCAGCCAAGACTTCCATCTCCTCCATCGTTGTTCCATTTAAAGGCTTCAACCATGTGAGCTTGAAATCGTTGTCTACATCCTTTATAGATTGAACAGACTTAGACTTCGGCTCTTACTGGGTTTCTTTGCAGACTTCTCTGAGGGCTCCTCTTCACTTGTCTGCTTCTTCTTCAGTGTTTCCTTTTGCAAAGGATTCCATAATCCCCAACCATTTGGCAAAGATCCTATCCTCGGGACAAGAAATCAACATCATCAAAAAGGATGTTTCCTTCCCGCCCACCTGGGCAAAATCAACTGCTACAATTTCTTCAACTCTCTCCGCAGATTGTGTATTTCCTGCGGTAGCTCTTTGTGGTCGCTGAAGAGATTCCCACACGGCTCGCGTGTGTTTGAACTTCTCCCATATTTTGCTGTTGTAGTGGTTGGTGTCTGCAGCGTCCCATTCCGTCGATAACTTATGTACTCTTCGCTAAAAACGCCGATCTTTTCGTCAGCTTCTCACAGGTATGCTCGGAAAGTTTTGTTGCCATCGTTCCTTTGTTGTGTTCGTCGAGAAGTCGTTGGGCTACCGTTATTGTGTGCTGGCCATTAATGATGTAGTACTTAATTGATTTTCTATTCTCCGTCTGAACCTTTCTCATTTGTTCTGGTGTTGTGATCCACACTTTGTCAGCACCTTTGTTTCTCTCGTAGTATGCTCACAAAACAGCATTATGTGGAACGGTGTAAGAATTTTGTCCTTCATCTTTTTCATGAGCTCAGCTACACGTTCCTGGTTGAGTGGCCTGTAATTGAAGTTTGGGTTGACGCTGCAATACTTAACCCTACACTCGTAAATCCTATCATCCAACATCATTTCCTTATGGCTTATTGCAACATGGGATGTTAACTTTATATGGTGGAAAGATAATCAATAAATATTTACATTACTTTAAATTAGACTAATTCAGCTAATTTAATGTAATGCATGGTGCCTATGTAAATGAATTAAGCTTTATTTATTTTACTAAAGTAATTTTAAATTATATTCTTAATAAGCTTTTGTTTTAATACATAAAGAGGCCAAGCTATCAAGTGCATGTAAACATGTTTTATTATATTAAATAGAAATTGTTTTTTAGTGAAGAAATAAAGCAAAATTTATTGAAGTTAAATGTTGTTTATTTAATTAATAGTCTTCATTATGTAAATATAAGTAATGGAATAATAACAAGAGAAGACACTGGCATAAAGTAAAGATATTACACAATTGCGAACCGATTAGGATTTTTCTATTCACAAAGTTGTCATAGACTTTTTACATGCAGTTTTTTTTTTTGAAAACAATATAAAAAGCAAAATAAAAAAAAAATTGGTGAACATGTGACACTAAGTTAGGTGTTACACGATACAACATCCAAGGCACCCCTTTTAGGGTTGTGTCATGAGTTTGATGCTGAGGTGTTGGATATCCTACCAAACATGTTAAGCCTTGGGCATTTGCTAAAAGGAGGCTAATTTCATAATCGAATGGCACACTTGAATAAGGGTGTACTTATTAGGGATGTGTTGTCAAGGGGTTAAACAACATAACTCGTTAATAGGAGCTTTTTTGTGAGGCACTCACATAATCACATGCTTAAGATTGTTTAAACCTAGCACTTTATAGTGTAACACTTGTGTCTAGCTCCAGTGCACGCTCATGTTGCCACTAAGTACTAACCCTAGGTTTGGGGTATAGCTTGGCCTCATCACCCTAAAGGGGTTGTACTCTTTCTATGAGGGTGAGTAAGTCATAATGCCATATCTTTGTCACATGGGTATGTGCAATGCACATCTCCTTGGTGGAGTTAGGGATCTTGAAATCTACTCGAGTTATCCTTCGAGACCCTAAGTCTCATGCCTACTAAGTTGTCTTGAAAGATTCAGTGTTGCTCATGCAATGTGGCCACTTGTCAACCACATATTGCCACGTGTTAATCCTTTAGGTAAAAGTCTAACACATGGACTAACTAAGAACTTGTAAAGCCAACTATTGCAACTTAAGAAATTAGGTACCTGTTAAAGGCCAAAAATATAGCATGTAGGAACTGCATACATAGGACTTTCCAACGGTGGAGGAATAACTTGTAGGAAAGTAGTAGTAGGAAATATCCTGTGTATAGGAAAAATCCTACAGCAGTAGGAAAAATCCCACAGCAATAGGAAAAATCCTACAGGGTAGGAAGGATCCTACGGTTGTAGGAAGCAGACAGTTATGACGGTTGGAGGAGATCAGGATGCGGTTAGGGCAAGGAAGGGAAGCAAGAGAGAGAGACTATGAAGGCTATGAAGGCTATGGAGAGCAATGCATGAGAGAGAGAGTATCTTATGGAGAGAAGTAAGTCTCCACACTTGCTATCTCTTTGTATTCATATAGTAATGCAAGTGCATATTTATGGTGTATTGTGAATGCTTATACATGGCAATGGCCAAAGCAAAATCCTATCCTTGACCTTAAAGACGAGATAAGTGTATATATAAAGCTCTCTATTGGACGAAATCCCTACACTTTAACTTGCAAGGCTTTTCCTGCGTTGTGAACAGTGTTTTTTGCACACAGAAAAGTTTTGTATGTTAACACATGGCGACCACGGAGGGATTTCGCCATTGTTGTGGAGGAATTTGTTGAATTCCTAAGTGAGAAGTCACATAGCTCTGAGAGAAGTAGAGCTTAAGTGAAAAAGAAGTGTGTATATATATGATGATGGATGGAGCCTTGGAGGCATCATAATCCTAACTCGTCTCTAGCAAGAGAGAGAGATAATAGGCAGGCCGAGAGAGAGGCTGCCCGAGCTGAGCAAATAGAGCTTGCTAATAGGCAAGAAGCTCTTATAAAACTCATTGATCAGATAGGAGAAAGTGCTGCTAAAGGTGTGGAGGATATACAATACGGTGACTATCAAACTGCAGGAGAAGAGGAGTTGGAAGGAACTCCTCGGAGAACAGGATTTCCTATTAGACCATGAGGAGGATCTCCTGGAAATTCCCCTCTTGGTGAGGAGGAAGGTGGTAGAGAAAACCCACCGAGTATGTCTAATATGACACTTTTCCCCGGAATGTTGGGAGGCACATTGATGTTCGCAATATTTTCCGCAGGAAAGAAGGAAAATCCTAAAAGACATTTATTGCAGTTTGAGGAAGTTGTGAAGTTGTATAAAGTAAGCAATGCAGATAAGTTGCTTATATTTCCTCACACATTAAAAGGAAATGCATCTGATTGGTATTATGAGTTGGAGAAGGATGTGAGAGAAGATTATGAGAAAGTTACAGAAGCTTTTAAAGAATACTTTAAAAAGGAAGAGTTGCCTGAAGAGCACTTAGAGAAGCTCAGAAATATCCTACAAGGAAAAACTGAAACTTTAGAGGAATATACACACCGTTTTAAGAAGCATGAAAAGAAATGCTCACTATATGTTAAGGAAGAAGCTTTGCTTCAATGGTATAAGCAAGGATTGCAGAAGCCATATAGGCATTATGCAATGACAATTGAGGAAGTAAACAGGAAAGATCTTGTAAAGCATTTTAAAGATTATGAGAAGAAGAGGAGACAAATAGAAAACATAGCAGAAGGAAAGATAAAATCCTCAAGGAGAAAGGAGGATAGTTCAGATGATGAGGATGAACCTATCAAAGTTCGGGATTATAAGGCTGATGAGAGAATGTTATTACAGCTAGTTAAGTCCTTGAAAGGTAATCCTGTGTATAAGGAATTAGATGCCAAAGTATGGTGTGCCAAGTGTAAAATCATGGACATACTAAGGATGAGTGTAGACTACAGTTGCCAAAATGTCAAATATGTGATAAAGAAGGACATTCGGCAAAAGACTGTAAGTATTTCATTAATCAAAATGTGGCACGTGTGGAAAAAGAAAGGAGAAAAGAAGGAAGAAAGGAAGGCTGGTATAACAGACCGTTTCCTGTGAGACAACCACCTGTTACCACATTTCCATCTTGGAATAGGAAACTCTATTATGAGGAACAGCCTGGGAGTTGGGAAGAAGGAAGAAATAGGAATTCTTTTGATAACAGAAGGAATATTCCTTATATAGGAGGAGATGATAGGCTGTATGAGGGGAATCAAACTAGATATGCTCCACTATATAAGCCTAATATGGGAAGGAAGGAGACGTCTGTTAAAGGTAAAATATTAAGAGCATAGGACATCCTATTGTAGAGAGAATAAGGGTAGGAAGGTCTGTAGTAAGCATGGAAGGAAAGAAAGGCTATGAAGGAGGAAAATCCTTACCGAGAGGAAAAGGTGTGTAAGAAAGAGGAAAGAAGGCTGTGAAGGAGGAAAATCCTTACAGGAAAAGGTGAGTAAGGAAAAGGAAAAGGAAAAGGAAAAGGAATCTCGTAAAGGAAAAGGATGACGTGGCGAGAGGAAGGGTAGTTAAGAGTAGTTAGGGTAGAGGGGAAGGGGTCTCTAGAAGGGTCTCAACAGGAAGTTCTAACATGAGAAGGGGTCTCCATTTGAAGTTTTAGTAGGAGATAAAGGTTCTCTACACTTTGTCTTTTGTATTCATGTTAGTAATGAAAGGTGCATATTAGAGAATCTTGTGTGTGTGTGTATGTTTGCTCTCAATGAATGGATCTAACAAGGCAATAGCCAAAATACGTTCTTGCCCTTGACTTTGGAGACCAGTCATAGTGGCACTGGGAGAAGTCTGATATATATATACATATATATTGAGAGTTGAGAAAGGAAAGGGTGTAGCCTTTCCTGTACGTTGTAAGAAAGGTTTCCTGTCTGCGTGAAGGAAACAGGTTAAATAGGAAAAGGTGAGGCAGAGAGCCCTTTTCCTGTTTAACAATTGGCGACCACAGAGGGATTTCGCCATTGCAGTGTTAGCATTCATTGAGAAAAGAGGCTAAAAAGATAGAAATCTCATTCTGAAAAAGGCTCGGAAGGTGTAGAGCCAGATGTGTAAAGGAGAAGGAATGAATGGAACCGTGGAGGAACCATCGTCCTGATCCAGCCTTAGCTGATCAGAGGAACCAAAGGCAGGCCAATAGAGTGGCTGCCCAACAACAACCTGAAATTGACGAAAATAGACGTCAAAATATCCTTGGCAAGATAGTAGAGGATATTGCAAAAACAATACAGAAATCTGAGGCTGATCTAGAGAATTGGAGGCAGTATCAAACAGCTGGTTTAGAGGAAACAGTAAGAGGAGGAGTGCCTGTTCATATACCGAGATTGCAAGGAGAAGGATCTCCTGAGAACTCCCGAAGAGGAAGGGAGGAAGGTGTAAAAGGAAATACACCAGAACAAAGGGTTATTACAGATATGGCACTTTTCCCGGGAATGTTTGGGGGTACGGTGATGTATCCCACATTCTCTGCAGGAAAGAAGGAAAATCCGAAAAGGCACTTACAACAGTTTGAAGAGGTAGTAAAAATGTATAAGGTGACGGATGCAGAAAGGCTGCTTATATTTCCACATACATTGAAAGGAAATGCCTCTGATTGGTATTATGATTTAGAAAAGGAGGTTAGAGAGAATTATCAGAAGGTTACTGATGCATTTAAGGAATATTTCAGAAAGGAGGAATTGCCGGAGGAACATTTAGAGAAGTTAAGGACTATCCTTCAAGGCAAAACAGAAAAGATAGATGAATATACACACCGTTTTAAGAAACATGAGAAAAAGTGTAAGGCATATGTGAAGATGGATGCCTTATTGCAATGGTATAAGCAAGGGTTGCTAAAACCATATAGAGATCTAGCACTTACTATCAATGAAAAGGATAGAGAGGATCTCATTAATCAATTAAAAATATATGAGAAGAAGAGAAGGCAGATAGAAAAGATTGCAGAAGGAAAGCTGAAAGTATATGGAAGAAAGGAAGAATCCTCTGATGAAGAGGAAGAAGAAGTTGATGTAGTAAAAGTTCGAAAATATCCTATAGATGAAAAAGCATTGGCTCAAATGATGAAAACTTTAAAAGGAATGACAGTTAAAGAGGAGTTAAAGGAAAAAGTATGGTGTACTAAATGTAACAATCCGGGCCAACGGTGGAGGAATGTAGGCTGCAATTGCCTACATGCCAAATCTGCGGAAAGGAAGGACATGTAGCCCGAAACTGCAGACATTTCCTAAATCAGAATGTGGCTAGTATAGAGAGAGAAAGAAGAATGGATGAACGTCCACCTCCTAGAAGGTTCCCACCTAACAGGAATCGTGGGAATGATAGGAATGATAATGTCATTCCTTATGAGAACAGGAACAATATATATGGCAGAAGGAATGAAGTTCCTTATCAGAATAGGAACAGTGGATATTATGACCGAAGGAATGATAATCCTTACGAAATTAGAGAGGAAAATTATTATGCAGGAAGAAATGGTCCATATAAGGTGTGGCAGAATGATAGACCTTATCCTGAAAGAAATGATAGGCAATATAGAGGAGAGGAAAGACCATATCAAGGTCAAAGAGGCAGAAATGATTCCTATAAACAAGGAAATGATAAACAAGGATTGCAGGGTAGGAATTTTCCTTCCCAGGTTTGTTACACATGTGGTGAAACAGGACATATTTCTAGGAATGTCCTAGGCGGAAGGTACAACCTCCTACCTCCACCAAAACGACTAATGTGCAGCCTACAACACGGCTTATTCAAATAGAGGAGGAAAAGAACGAGTATCCACCCGTGGTAAGGGCAGTTATAGCTCTTCAAGAGAAGAAGAAGGAATCCTCTTGTTACGGAGAAGGTGAGGTAGTTACTACTCCTAACAGGAAGGAGAGCTTGTTACAGGAAAATGTAAGCAAGCAGGAGCAGGATTCTGACCAGAAAGGTCAGACTGATAATGAATCAGAAGGTACAAATAAAGGTGATATAGATAAAGATGAACAAAGTTTTTCATTATTACCATTACATGATAAAACAATGGACTCCATGTATCACCAAGTTATAAATCAGGAGATAAAGATTACGCTTGGACAGTTGATAAAGGTAGCTCCTTACATAAGAAACCAGATATTAAATGCATTAAGTTTAGTTCAACAAACATCACCTTCACGTGAAGGATATACAGTTTGTAAAATGGATAAGGAAGTACTGTATGAAGGTGATTATGATGGACATGTTCCTTGCATCACACTATATGTGGGAAGGAATAAGTTAAAGAGAGTATTAATAGATGGAGGTTCAGGTGTGAATTTTATTGAAGAAGGAGAATGTAAAAGGATGGGTTTAGGACCTATCCAACCGGCTCCATTTAACCTTAAAATGGCTAAGCAACAAAGTGTAAGGTCATTAAGCATAATGAGAGGAGTCACTATCACAGTAAAAGGATTCAAATATAGGATATCCTTGCTTGTCCTACAAAAAGAAGAAAAGGATACTGTTTATACTATGTTCTTAGCCATACTATGGATTAAGTTTGATAAGGTTATTCAGAATGGAAGAACAGGAAAGATAATGGTAGAAAAAGGAGAAGGAAAACTAATGATCTATAATCATACTAAAAGGTATGTTAAAAAGGAATCCAACCTCTTGTTTTAGAAGGATGTGATTGGTTTAATGGGCTAGATAATCAGGAAGAAGTAAAAATCCTGAAAGCATATCCTAACTTAAAGGTCTTAACATATATTGACCTTCACGTAGTGCTGAAAGGAAAGAAAACTGTTCAGCAGAAGGAAAATGACAGACCTGAATTACAGGAAAAGTTTTATAAGGCAATCCTGTATAAGATTGATTTGCAGGAACAACCTTCAGAGTATACATATGTGTATACCACAGATCCTTTAAAGCAAGTGAATATAAACACAGAAAGGAAGCCAAAAGAACAGAAAGGAAAAACTATTCAGGAACAGGAAGAGAAAGCAAATGCTGGTCCTAAGGAACAAGATGCAGGAAAGCAAGTGCTGCAACTTAAGGTATCAACTTCCAACCAAGAACTTAGGAAAGTGAAGAACAACTTTTGGAAGTAAAAGGAGAGAATCCACAGTACCATGAAGATAAACATCCAAAGGAAGGAGTAGGATAGTTGCCGTGAGGACACAGCAACAAATAAGGAGGGGGCAGTGTTAAAGGTAAAATATTAAGAGCATAGGACATCCTATTGTAGAGAGAATAAGGGTAGGAAGGTCTGTAGTAAGCATGGAAGGAAAGAAAGGCTATGAAGGAGGAAAATCCTTACCGAGAGGAAAAGGTGTGTAAGAAAGAGGAAAGAAAGGCTGTGAAGGAGGAAAATCCTTACAGGAAAAGGTGAGTAAGGAAAAGGAAAAGGAAAAGGAAAAGGAAATCTCGTAAAGGAAAAGGATGACGTGGCGAGAGGAAGGGTAGTTAAGAGTAGTTAGGGTAGAGGGGAAGGGGTCTCTAGAAGGGTCTCAACAGGAAGTTCTAACATGAGAAGGGGTCTCCATTTGAAGTTTTAGTAGGAGATAAAGGTTCTCTACACTTTGTCTTTTGTATTCATGTTAGTAATGAAAGGTGCATATTAGAGAATCTTGTGTGTGTGTATGTTTGCTCTCAATGAATGGATCTAACAAGGCAATAGCCAAAATCCGTTCTTGCCCTTGACTTTGGAGACCAGTCATAGTGGCACTGGGAGAAGTCTGATATATATATACATATATATTAAGAGTTGAGAAAGGAAAGGGTGTAGCCTTTCCTGTACGTTGTAAGAAAGGTTTCCTGTCTGCGTGAAGGAAACAGGTTAAATAGGAAAAGGTGAGGCAGAGAGCCCTTTTCTTGTTTAACAACGTCCTACAGAGGACCAGAAAGATATCCAAGAAAAGAAAGTTATGGAGATCAAAATAACTATAGACAAAGACAAGTACAAGGAAGGAATTCTATTAATCCTACTTGTTATACATGTGGAGAGAAAGGACATATTTCTCCAAATTGTCCTAAGAATCAACCTTCTACCTCAAACAATGCTCCTAAGAGAGAGCTTAGAGCTCGGTTCATTGATGTAGATGAAAATGAGCTAAAAACCATCCTGCTGTGAGAGCAGTAATCTGTACAAAAAGAAGTATATGTCAGAAACAGGAAAACCTTCCGGTAGAAGAAGGAAACTTTGTGTACAAACAATGGGGGAGATGGACACTCGTCTCCAAGAACGAGATCTCCCTGAGTATATCTCGGATGATGATACACAACCGACGGATATACCTAAAGATCTAAAAATAACTGATTCTATTTTAGGGAAGAATATTCAAGAGAAAAAGAATATTCCTGTAAAACAGAGTAACCCTAGAAAACAGAGCATTCCTGTGAAACAGATTCAGGATGACGTGGCAAAATCAATGACTCAAAGTGCATTGAGCCAAGAAATTACAATCACGTTGGGACAATTAATACATATTGCCCCATATATTAAAAATCAAATCTTGGAAATGTTAAACATTGTTCCAAAATCCTTACCTGCATATACAGGAAATGAAATTCACCGAGTAGAAAACATTATGAAAAAGAAGGTGATTATGATGGGTATGTGCCCAGCATTACTGTATATATTGGTAAAAACAAGATAAAAGAAGTCCTTATAGATGGAGGCTCAGGAGTTAATTTTATTGAGGAACATGCTTGTAAGAAAATGGGTTTGGGACCCATTGAGCCTGCTCCTTTTAATTTAAAAATGGCAGACCAGAGAAGTGTCAAGTCTACAGGTATAGTGAGAGGAGTGACTATATCTATAAAGGGTCTTAAATATAAAGTGTCCCTTATTGTCCTCCAAATGGAAGGAAAAGATACTGTATATACTATGTTATTAGGTAGGCCTTGGCTGAAAACTGCTAAAGTTATACAGGATTGGGGAACAGAAAAGATGACGCTGGGAGAAGGAGAAGGAAAACCAGTGATATACAATCATATAAAAAGGTATGTTAAAAAGGAAAATAGACCCCTTATTTTAGAAGGATATGACTGGTTTAATGGCTTAGACGATCAGGAAAAAGTAGAAATCCTGAAAGCATATCCTGACTTAAAAGTCCTAATAGATATAGACTTAAACGTAATGCTGAAAGGAAAGAAAACTATTCAGCAGAAGGAAGAAGATAGGCCCGGATTGCAGGAAAAGTTCTATAAGGCAATCCCATATGAGATTGATTTACAGGAACAGCCTACAGAGTATACATATGTGTATACTACAGATCCTTTGCAACAAGTGAATATAGGTACAGAAAATGAACCTAAAAACCTATTCATTGCTCAGGAATTAGATAAAGAATTCCAGGAAAAAGGATTGAATTTGCTTCAAAAATATCAGGATGTTTTTGCCTGGTCCTATAAAGATCTTAAAGGCATACCTCCTGAATTGTGTACACATACTATACAATTATTACCAGGAAGTGAGCCTGTGAAACAGAGAGCATATAGGATGAATCCTAATTATGCACAGCTTGTTAAGGAGAAGATAAATAAGCTGTTAAGTGTAGGTTTATTTATCCTATACAGGGTGCACAATGGTTATCACCACTTGTGATTGTTCCTAAAAAGAATGGAAAGTTGAGAGTATGTGTAAACTATAAGAAGTTAAATGATGCCACAAAGAAGGATGTTTTTCCTATTCCGTTTATAGAGGATGAGCCTAAGGAACAGGAAGGACAAACTATTCAGGAACAGGAAGAACAAACTATTCAGGAACAAGAAGGAAAAACTATTCAGGAACAGGAAGAGGAAGAAACTGCTGATACTAAGGAACATCATGAAGAAAATCAAGTGCTACAATTCAAGGTATCAACTTCCAACCAAGAACTAAAGGAAGAGAGAACAATTTTCAAAAGCATAAAGAGGAGAATCTAGAGTATCATGAAGATCAACATCATAAGGAAGGAGTAGGATAGTTGCAATGAGGACATTGCAAAGATTCAAGGTGGGGAATGGTGTTAAAGGCCAAAAATATAACATGTAGGAACTGCATACATAGGACTTTCCTATGGTGGAGGAATAACTTGTAGGAAAGTAGTAGTAGGAAATATCCTGTGTACAGGAAAAATCCTACAGCAGTAGGAAAAATCCTACAGGGTAGGAAGGATCCTACGGTTGCAGGAAGCAGACAGTTATGACGGTTGGAGGAGATCAGGATGCGGTTAGGGCAAGGAAGGGAAACAAGAGAGAGAGACTATGAAGGCTATGAAGGCTATGGAGAGCAATGCATGAGAGAGAGTATCTTAGGGAGAGAAGTAAGTCTCCACACTTGCTATCTCTTTGTATTCATATAGTAATGCAAGTGCATATTTATGGTGTATTGTGAATGCTTATACATGGCAATGGCCAAAGCAAAATCCTATCCTTGACCTTAGAGACGAGATAAGTGTATATATAGAGCTCTCTATTGGACGAATTCCTACACTTTAACTTGCAAGGCTTTTCCTGCGCTGTGAACAGTGTTTTCTGCACACAGGAAAGTTTTGTATGTTAACAGTACCATTGTACCCCTTGAAGCACATGCTTTAATCTATATCAAGTAGTTGATACATGTTACTTGCTATATGTCTTCAAAATTATTTATACTACAAAGTTAGCTTCTTCTGTTTCTCTAAGTCAATAAGAACAATAAGTTTAACGTAATTATAAAAGTCTTATTTTGCCTCATTATCTTTTGCATCATCCATTTATAAAGGATATAACATCAGCCAAGACTTTGTAGCATAATCCAACGATTTTTTTTTATATTTTGGTTTTTATTTTATCAAACTCATCATCTAGCTCAAGTTCAACATCAACCTTAATATAATTAAACACTTATTGGTAGAGACCTTCTATTTATCAATTATACCATTGTTAACCAATTTTAACAAAATTAGCATGTTATTCTTACTTTATCAGCAATTCTGAAGACTTTTATTATAAGACCCATAAGCACATGCAACTCCTAACATTTCATCCAAAAATCATAATTCTTTATTAAAGAATCTGGTTTTTTCTTTTTTAGGAGTTTTACTTTAGTGTTCATACCATTCATTACTCATAACAAATTGATGCATACTTCTTAACATTCTCTTTTTAACAAACTCACTTATAACCAAGAAACTATAACAAGGAATAATAACAAGTGTCACAAGGTTTTTGAGAGTGATCTTCCAAAAAGCAACTAGGAGCTTTGAATTTTTATAAAAATGAGACAAGCATTTAACATCTTTTAATTAAGGAGTAACATAATCCAACTTACTAACATCTTCAAACAATAAATTCAAGACATGACATACATGTCATCCATATACAATATTGAGAAAGCCTTTGTCACAAGCTTTTTCATTTTCATATAATATCAACATTATCAAGTACAAATTACATAATATTTTCAGGTCCAACATTTTGAATAATTGGCTTTAATTATTCATACAATTGTTTACCACTTTTCGATAATTTGAAGCATTAATAACTTAAGAAAAACACATTTATAAATGTTTGTAAAAATAAAATTGATATTTAAATTTCCTTTACCACATTGCCATCCATAAAAGATAATCATGCAACTATACTTTTTAATTCTTCTTTAAAAGCTACATTCTTTCATGTAAATTATTGCAATCGTTATTCAAATGTTTTACATGTAGAGTTATGATTAAAGTATAACCAAGTTCATGTTTTGCAAGAATAACTACAAAGTCATGTTAGAATGATAAACAAACAATGTTGAATGGTAAAATATTAGCATACACAAGTTTACATAGAATAACATTTATTACTCTATAATGTTCATTTTTGGAATGAGCTTTGGAGAGTAGATTGCACACGATGCCTCAATTGCCCTAAACCCTAAACCTCATGGAATTAAACACAACTCACATGGTTGAATATGTATGTTTAACATTTTCAAATTACTTCTAAGTGACTTGTTTTTAGTAACAACCATTTCAATGTTTCTTTCCATAACTATTAAGATAATATTTCCTTTCAATTGCATGAAGATATCACAAAAGTTCTTTGCACTTTTCTCTCCTTGCATTCTCAAAATAAGATTAAATCATAATTTTTAATTTTTTTTTTAATTTGTAATGGTTTCTAGTCTAAACAAAAGCTAAATCTACAAAATATGAAACCTAATTGTCTTCTACATAACCATTGGTATACTCGTTAGTAATTGCATCACAACACAATACTCTTCGTTGTAGTCATTTTCGTATGTTTCCACCCACGTTCCCTTTTTTAAACATTCGTATTCCAATTTCTTTAATTCATTTTTCATTTCTTCGAATCTTCGTTACTCTTGAAAACAATGTATCGGAATACACTAAAATTCCTCTTTAGTGACATAATTTTTACCACATATAATCTCTTATCGAGTTTATATAAGTAATTATATTTGACTGTTTCATAC
Organism: Selaginella tamariscina; assembly: GCA_003024785.1. Classification (NCBI taxonomy): domain Eukaryota; kingdom Viridiplantae; phylum Streptophyta; class Lycopodiopsida; order Selaginellales; family Selaginellaceae; genus Selaginella; species Selaginella tamariscina. The sequence continues at coordinate 294,631 of PUQB01000040.1, forward strand.
ACAGTTCATTACACATTCCTCGTCACCTTCGTCATTTCTCATCCAAAACAGCATATTCTATTTCATCATTCTCATCTAAAAGAACATATTTTACTTCATCGTTCTCGTTTAAACAACATGTTTTACTTGCTCTTCTTCCTTTCCTACCTTGTAACCCTAATAAAGTCTTAACAAACCCTTCCTATATATATGAATTAACCTTTACCTTTACCTAGGTTCTAGAACGTTATAAAATAATGCTTCCCTAATCATACCTTACATTTACCTAGGTTCTAGAAGAATGCTTCCCTAATCATACCATTACCTTTACCTAGTTCTAGAAGAATGCTTCCCTAAACCTTTATTAGGTTCTAGAACGTTTTAGAAAAATGCTTCTTAATCAAACACAGTTTTTTAACCCCCCCCCCCCCCCCCCCCCCCCTCTCTCTCTCTCTCTCTCTCTCTCTCTCTCTCTCTCTCACACACACACACACACACACACACACACACATTAGCGCTTATGTTGATCACTCGCATATAAATAGATACTAATCTGTGCTAATAATAACCGTGTCCAATGGATAGAGGCGTACGTGCACACAAACACGAAATATCTATGGTCTGTCTATGTGTGTGTGTGTGTGTGTGTGTGGCAAGTACTCACTTCAATGGAATACATAGGACAAAGGGAGGCGTGCGTGGAGGCTGTCCAAGACTGTGTTTTATGATAAACTTGAAAACTTTGCAGCCGTTCTTGCCCCGTTCGTTGATGTAATCCACAACTTCATATAAGCCATCGTAGATATACACCGTCTTGGATGGAGAGCCCTCGTCTACGATTCCTCTAATGACTCTAATGGCCTTGGAATTCACCAATGCCAGGTTCCCCTTCTCCAGTTTCTGATCGGTCGGCCCCCTTGGATATCAATTCATGTTGAGGAACCTACTATAAAGATACAACACTCATCACAAACAAGGGTGTGTGTATATACATATAGGATCTCAAATGTTTACACACACATCAACAAAATACAAGGAATAGGATTCTCTAAGAATGCAACACAAAGAGAGAGGAGAGAGTTACAATATATCAGACCCAAGTATCAACATCACCAGACTATGACAGTCCATGTTCTTTCCATTGCGTATTTATTATAGAACATCAACGCACACACACGCGGTGTGCATTGTTTCCACCAGATCCAGTGTACACGAATGTATCGCCACCATCTCGGTCATCTGCATAACCACCAGAAGAGACTATGCTCGTTGCGATGCTGACACCCCTGTCAATAAATAACAATTATTTTAGCCGAAACGTTCTTAAAATTACGTCTCTCTGGAGATGCTTGTGGAGCCCCAGAAGACAAAGCTCTGCTCTGTAGAAGAACATGTCAACTTGGACACCGGGAATACTTCGACTCCTTGTCTTGTGATGAAACATACCTGTTATACAAAAGCACACACAGACCATACATGCTATATATATTTGCTGGTGTATTATATGGCGTTTGTACAGTGTTTTCGCGGACACACACGGACAAGAAAACTACATGGACAGAACATACCCGGTTGCGAATCCGCATTTGAGTCAAGGCAGCCAAATGTGGGCGATTTGTGCGTAGCCTTAGGCTCTCAAACTCCTGACATTGCCACGCTCCCGGACAGGATCGCTCCCTTCGCCCTTATGAGCCAAGGACGTGCTTGTCTCTGGCTGAGCCGGAAACGACTTCCTGGATAAGCCCGGCTTATCCGACTCGGACAAGAATCGTTGAGCAGAGGGCAAGATGTCGGATGACCCGCTGATACGTGAATGGCTGGTTGACTTATTACTGCTTTCTTATCATTCACATCGCTGTGCAACTTGCAGTCAACAGCTTATCGGAGCCGGACCGGAGCTGCTTACCATACTTGTGCAGGAATGCTGTCTTGCTTGAATCAAGCGGTGCCTTCCCGGACGACTGGGAGCGATCAAGCGGTGGCTTCTCAGGCTCGGACCGATCCAGTCTTTCTCGCTATGGTGCAATTCACACCAAACATTGATTTAGCATTAACTCGCTCATTAATGTTTTTAAGTTCCCACCAAAACTGGCATTATATTAAGTTAAAAAAGTTAATTTAATGTGAACTTGTTAATGTAATTTTTCTTAGTATACTAAAGGTCGTTTCGCACCACACTTAACTTAACTTAGCAAGCATAAGTTAAGTAAGGGTTTAGGGTGCATTTGATTCACACGAACTCTCCCTTAAAAAGAGAAGTTAAGGGTTTTGGATTTGTACCAACCTTTAACTTAAATTAAGAAATTGTATTAAGGGCAATTGATTCACACTCATCAACCCTTAACTTTTTTACTTAAATTTAAGGGATTGTTTAAGGGCAATGGATTTGCATAGATAAGTTAAGATTATTAACTTAATTATTTTTAATGAACTTAACATATCTACATTTAATTTAACATTATTATGTCAAGTTATAATAAATATTTTTAAATAATTTTCAATTTGTAAAAAAATTTATTTTCAATTGACATATGTAACTTAATCATAAACTCTTGTTGTTTGAACTCCACAAGCATCTTTGTCTCGTCGATTGTCCAATTCCGAAACCGAGGTCATTTGCTTCTTGCTTGCCCCATAATCTCATGTGAAGTTTCCTAAACCCTAGCCCTCGCCCTCATTTTCACCAATGTCAATTGTTTCACCCACCACCCTTGAAGATTGCTGTTGTTTTCTTGATCGGACATACCTAGCTGACCCAACCCAAGTTCTTTCAACTGCCTCTTGACCTGAATTCAAACTAGGGGTTGCACAAAGCCCAACAACACTTGCTACTGATCTTCATGGGTGCTAAAAGCCCGGCAACTTTGGGCTCCATGAGCTCGGCCAATGGTGGCCGAGCTTAAAGCCAGCCCAGCCAGGGGCGGCAGAAAGCGCGGCAGTAGTTGCAGCTAGGCTTTGGGCCGCCCCTTGAGCTCGAACAGAGCTAGTGAACCTAACCTCTTGGATGCAAATGAATGCAAGAAAAGAAAAAAGAAATGAAAGAAGACTACCTGATCTGCTTGCTCTTCTGTCATTCTCTCTCAATTTCTTCTGATTCTCCTAGTTTCTTCTCTCTCGATGACGTAGAAACCTACAAAAATTAGGGTAGAAAGAGAATATACTAAGAATAATGAGAATACTTTAAGAAATTCATAGCAGTTAAACCCTTAAAAAAGTTAAGTAAGTGGTTGGCGAGTACAAATCCATTTTCCCTTACTTAAGCCCACTTAAGTTAAGTTAAGTGTGGGGCGAAACGACCCTGAGTTTAATGTCAATATTGGAAAGATAATCAATAAATATTTACATTACTTTAAATTAGACTAATTCAACTAATTTAATGTAATGCATGGTGCCTATGTAAAATGAATTAAGCTTTATTTATTTATTAAAGTGATTTTAAATTATATTCTTAATAAGCTTTTGTTTTAATACATAAAGAGGCCAAGCTATCAAGTGCATATAAACATGTTTTATTATATTAAATAAAAATTGTTTTTTGGTAAAGAAATAAAGCAAAATTTATTTAAGTTAAATGTTGTTTATTTAGTTAATAGTCTTCATTATGTAAATATAAGTACAAGAAAAACACTGGCATAAAGTAAAGATATTACACAATTGTGAACCGATTAGGATTTTTCTATCCACAAAATTGTCATGGACTTTTTGGATGCAGTTTTTTTTTTTTAAAATGATATAAAAAGCAAGATATATTAAAACAATGGTGAACATGTGACACTAAATTAAATGATAGGGTTATGTCATGAGTTTGATGCTGAAGTGTTGGATATCCTAGCAAGTGTAATGATCCATGTTCACCAAATTAAATGATAGGGTTATGTCATGAGTTTGATGCTGAAGTATTGGATAGGTTATGTCATGAGTTTGATGCTGAAGTGTTGGATATCCTAGCAAGTGTAATGATCCATGTTCACCAAATTAAATGATAGGGTTATGTCATGAGTTTGATGCTGAAGTATTGGATATCCTATATATATCCTACCAAGTGTAAGGAATGAATGGATCATTTTTTGACTTTCACAGGACTTGAACCCGAAACCTTTTGGCTAACACACACATGTGTTAACCAACTGGTCCGTATGATCCTGGATATTGAACTACACCATCAACAGCAAGGCGTATATTCATACGCATGTTCCAGACCAGTGTGGACCACACATTCCAGACCAGTTGTGGATCACACATTCCAGACCAGTTGTGGACCATACAATCCTCAGGACCTCAGATATATAAACAGGGTTCCAGTTCCAGGTTTCTCAGAATCATTCAACACCAGTCTTCGGCCTTGTGTTTCATTTTGTATTCATTTCTTTCTTGAATACAATCTCCTCCTTTCAAGGTTCCACCCTTGTTCTAAAGGTTTCGCCCTTTGCACAAGGTCGTGACAGTTTGAATGATTCTGGTAGTGACAAGCTTCTGTTTCCGCTTGTCATCGATCCCATTTTCTTTCTTTTCTCTTTTCAATTTTTTTTCGATTTTTTCTTTTTTTTTCTTTTCTGATTTTCTTCTCTTTTTCTTTTTGATTTTTCTTCTTCGACTCATCATGTCCGAGCATGCTCTTCATGAGCAAGTTGCTGCCCTCCAGCAGCAGCTCGAACAACTACACCTGGAGAATGATCAGCTCCGACAGCGTGCGAATTCTCCAGAGCCGAAGATCAGCATGCCCGAAAAGTTCGATGGTACCCGATCGAAGTTCCGAGGTTTTCTCAATCAAGTTCGTGCGGATCGTGATGCAGCCGAGGCGCTACAGCACAGAACCCATTAAGGTTGGATTGATCGGGTCGCTGCTTTCTGGTTCTGCTCTTTCATGGTTCTCAGCCTTGCTGGAGAACAATGATCCGATCCTTGGGAATTTTGACGAGTTTGTGGAACGGTTCACGGCGATGTTCAGTGACGTGGATCGTGAGAGTGCTGCCATCACCAAACTCCGTCAGCTTCACCAAGGGGGTATGTCGGTAGCAGAGTACGCATCGAAGTTTCAACTTCTTGCTTGTGATGTCACATGGGGAGATCGTGCTCTCAAGGAGGTTTTCGGTCGGGGTTGCAGGACGAGGTCAAAGACATGTTGCTGAATTTTGCGGTTCCGGAAACCCTCACCAGCATGATCGAGTTGGCAATTCGTTGTGACAACCGGTTGATCGAGCGGAAACAAGAACGTCGGCATCCTTCTTTCTTCTTGGTGCCGTCTTCTTCCATTTCTGCAGTCCCTGTTCCCTCATCTGCTGATTCATCATCTTCCTCAGTAGAACCATCCCCGATGGAATTAGGGCGATCACGCCGAGGCAAGCTTTTGCCAACCGAACGTCAGAAGCGGATTCAGTACAAGCTTTGTTTGTACTGTGGGGACCCGTACCACAAGTTGGAGAATTGTCATCGACGTCCAAAACAAGCTCGTGAAGTGGCCCTTGCTGTGCTGCCGGGAAACGAGAAGATCCAGCCCGAATAGGAGCCGTCCGGCTGGATTGCCGTGGAACAACTCATGTTCCTCAAGGCTCTTCACTCATAACATCTTCCCTTCCTCATCTTGGATCCATTCCATCCACGAAGGTGTGCAAGCCGTTCCATGTTCCGGTGCAGCTGAAGACACCAGAGGTGGAGTTCTCTGGTAAAGCTTTGGTGGATAGCGGAGCGAACGCAAATTTCATCGACAAGAATTTTGCTGTCAGGCACGGGATCCGTCTACATCCTTTGAAGACTCCTGGTTCTGTACGGGTCGTTGATGGACGAGATATCAAATCTGGAGCGGTAATAAATGACACGGAGTTCGTTGAGGTCGTTGCTTGCGGTGCTGTGTGCAACATCTCCTTCAGTGTTGTTTCTATTCCAGACTCTACGATTATCCTTGGTTTGCCGTGGATCGAGTTGGTGGATCCTGGTTGGAGAGAACGTTTCATGAACAGTTTCCCAGCTGTTTCAACTCCAGCCACACTCTTTGATTCCGATCCTGTTCCAGTTCCTCCTCCACTTCGAGTCTCGCATATCACCTTGAAGCAGTTCAAGAAAGATAGCCGACATGACCCAGCATCCGTGTTCGCGATCAAAGTCTATCCCTGCTCTGCTAAGGATGTTTCTGTTCCTCCTGCCTTACCAAAGCAGTATGCCGATTTCGCAGACGTCTTCGACAAAAAGAAAGCTTCTGCCTTGCCACCGCACCGTGAGTACGACTGTCCTATCGATCTCGTTGAGGGTAAGCAGCCGTCCTCCGGTCCCATTTACGGTCTCTCACCAACAGAGTTGGAGACATTGAGGAAATACATTGAGGAGAATCTTGTCACCGGATTTATCCGTCATTCGCGATCACCGGCTGGTGCTCCAGTATTCTTTGTTTCCAAGAAGGATGGAAGTCTCCGGCTCGTGGTGGACTACCGAGATCTGAATAAGGTCACCATTCCAAACAAGTATCCTCTCCCGCTCGTCTCCGACATGCTCGAACGTCTTTCTGGTGCCCGGTACTTCACAAAGATCGATTTAAGAGGAGCGTACAATCTCATCCGAATTCGAGAAGGGGACGAGTGGAAAACAGCTTTCCGTACACGCTACGGACATTTCGAGTACGTAGTAATGCCGTTCGGCCTGACAAATGCACCTGCTGTGTTCCAGCACATGGCTAACGATATTTTCGGGACTTCTTGGATTTGTTTGTCATCATGTACCTAGACGACATCCTGATATTTTCCAAGACTCGAGAAGAACACGAACGGCATGTACGGTTAGTCTTGGAGAGGCTCCGGAAGCACCACTTGTTTGCCAAGTTGGAGAAGTGCTCTTTCAGTCAGCAGTCTGTCGAGTTCCTGGGGTACATCATTTCAGCTGAAGGTGTTCACATGGATCCTGCAAAAGTCCGGACTGTATTGGAGTGGGAGAGACCATCAAATGTTCGTGATGTTCGATGTTTCCTCGGGTTTGCGAACTTCTATCGACGTTTCGTTCGGGATTTCTCCAAGATTGCATTGCCATTGACGAAGTTGACTGGCAAGGATGTTCCATTTGTCTGGTCCTCTGAGGCTGAGGAGGCGTTCGAGTTCCTAAAGAAGGCGTTCACCTCGGCACCTGTTCTTATCCATCCTGACCCTGCGAAGCCATATTTCGTGGAAGCTGATGCCTCTGACTTCGCCATTGGTGGAGTGTTGTCCCAGGAAGGTCCAGATCATCTTCTCCATCCCATTGCTTTCCATTCCCGCAAGTTCACTGCACCTGAGATCAACTACGATGTCTACAACAAGGAGCTGCTGGCGATCGTCGATGCCTTTGAGGAGTGGCGCAGATTCCTTGAAGGTTCCCCGCATGTGGTTAAGGTGTATTGTGATCACAAGAACCTCCAGTACTGGGCAACAGCACGAGTTCTCAATCGACGTCAGGCGCGATGGGCACAGTCTTTGTCCCGGTTCCGATACGAGATTATTCATCGTCCCGGTCGTCTAAATGGCAAAGCAGATGCCTTATCTCGTCGCAGTTACCTAGCTCCAGTACCAGGTGAAATCCGATTTGATCAACAAGAACAAGTCATCCTGAGCTCCGACCAGTTGTTGGTAAACGCGCTTTCCCGTTCTTCTGCTCCAGTTGACACTTCGTTTTTGGATCTAATCCGAGAAAATCTCCCTCAAGACGAGTTTGCTCGTGATGTCCTTGCACATGTTCGACGAGTTCAGCCATTGTCTTCAGGGTCACAACTACGAGATTATGCTGCTTTCCATCTTCATAATGGGTTGCTGTACCACCACATCCAAATCTATGTTCCGGACGGAGAACTGAGGTTGCGAGCTGTCCAACACTGCCATGACAACACAGCTGCAGGACATTTTGGCATTCAAAGACGATCGAGCTGGTACAACGGGTGTTCTGGTGGCCTCGGCTTCGCGTGTATGTTGAGAGATTTGTGCGATCTTGTGACACGTGCCAGCGTACAAAGCTTCCTCGTCATCGACCGGTTGGACTACTACAGCCTCTTCCTATTGCTCAGCGGCCATGGTCATCCATCACCATGGATTTCCTCACGGATTTACCGCCTTCTAGAGGGTTTGATGCTGTCCTAGTCATTGTTGATCGGTTCTCTAAGATGGCGCACTTTGTTCCCTGCAACAAGACATCTGCAACAAGACATGTTCGGGTCCTGATGCTGCAGATCTGGTGTACCGGGAGGTGTTCCGTCTTCATGGTCTTCCTGATGAACTTGTCACTGATCGAGGTCCCCAGTTCACTTCGGCATTCTGGCGGAGATTCCTAGATCGGCTACGTATCACCGGGAAGCTGTCTACTGCACATCATCCTGAAACAGATGGACAATCGGAGCGCACAATTCAGACTCTGGAACAATATCTCCGGTGTTTCATTTCTCATCTGCAAGATGATTGGGTCGATCTCCTTCCTGCTGCCGAGTTCGCGTACAACAACACGGCACACTCATCCATAGGTGTGTCGCCATTTTTCGCGTTCTCTGGTGTTCATCCTCGCTGGTCCTACAGCTTGCCCGTGGTTCCTGGCCTCACCACTGCTGCCGATGATCGTGTTGAGCATCTCCGACAGGTCCATGAGAAGTGCAGCATCATCTTCAACGCGCTCGGGATTTGCAACAACAAGCTGCATCGTTCCCGTTCCTCTCCTCCAGCATTCACAATTGGTGACCAAGTGTGGCTCCTCCGGCGTCATTGGCCAACCACACGTCCCTGTGACAAGCTGGACTATCAACGCTTGGGGCCATTTCGCATCATCGACAAACTCTCTGATGTGACGTTTCGTCTCGAGCTTCCGCCAACCATCGGATCCATCCCGTGTTCCATGTTTCTTTGTTGGAGCCTTATCACGCTCCTTCTGAACCTGCCGACTTCTTCCACCACCTCCTCCAGTTACAGTTGCTGGTGAACCTGAGTTCGAGGTTGCTGCAATTCTTGACTTCTGGTGAACCTGAGTTCGAGGTTGCTGCAATTCTTGACTCCAAACTTGTTCTGGTAAACCTGAGTTCGAGGTTGCTGCAATTCTTGACTCCAAACTTGTTCTGGTGAACCTGAGTTTGAGGTTGCTGCAATTCTTGACTCCAAACTTGTTCGTGGTCAGCTTCATTATTTTGTGGACTGGATCGGTTATCCACATGGCGAATGCACTTGGGAGCCTACTACTCATCTTGTTCATGCTCCTGATCTTGTTGCCGAGTTCCATCAACGGTTGCCGAGTTCCATCAATGATATCCTGCAAAACCTGGACCAGTGACACGTGGTGCTCGTCATCTGCCGAGTTCCATCAACGATATCCTGCAAAACCTGGACTTGTGGACTGGATCGGTTATCCACATGGCGAATGCACTTGGGAGCCTACTGCTCATCTTGTTCATGAGCCTGATCTTGTTGCCGAGTTCCATCAACGATATCCTGCAAAACCTGGACCAGTGACGCGTGGTGCTCGTCATCTGCCGAGTTCCATCAACGATATCCTGCAAAACCTGGACCAGTGACGCGTGGTGCTCGTCATCTGCCGAGTTCCATCAACGATATCCTGCAAAACCTGGACTAGTAACGCGCGGTGCTCATCATCGAAGGCGGAGATAGTGTAAGGATCATGGGTCATTTTTTGCCTTTCACAAGACTTGAACTCGAGACCTTTTGGCTAACACGTGTACACATGTGTTAACCAACTGGTCCGTATGATCCTGGATGCTAAATTACACCATCAACAGCAAGGCGTATATTCATACGCATGTTCTAGACCAGTGTGGACCACACATTCCAAACCAGTTGTGGATCACACATTCCAGACCAGTTGTGGACCATACAATCCTCAGGACCTCAGATATATAAACAGGGTTCTAGTTCCAGGTTTTTCAGAATCATTTAACACCAGTCTTCGGTCTTGTGTTTCATTTTGTATTCATTTCTTTCTTAAATACAATCTCCTCCTTTCAAGGTTCCACCCTTGTTCTAAAGGTTTCGCCCTTTGCACAAAGTCGTGACAGCAAGCATGCTAAGCCTTGGGCATTTGCTAAAGAGTTAGATTTCGTAATCAAATGTGCTAATTGGCACACTTGAATAGGGGTGTTCTTCTTAGGGATGTGTTGTCCAAGGGTCAAATAACATAAGCTCGTTAATAAAAGCTTTTTTGTGAGGCACTCACATAATCACATGATTAAGATTGTTTAAACCTAGCACTTCATAGTGTAACACTTGTGTTTAGCTCCTGTTGCCACTAAGTACTAACCCTAGGTTTGGGGTATAGCTTGGCCTCACAAAACCTTAGGGGTTAGGGTACCTCTCATCACCTTAAAGGGGTTGTACTCTTCTATGAGGGTGAGTAAGTCATAATGCCATACCTTTGTCACATGGGTATGTGCAAGGCACATCTCCTTGGTGGAGTTAGGGATCTTGAAATCTACTCGAGTTATCCTTCGAGACCCTAAGTCTCATGCCTACTAAGATTGTCTTGAAAGATTCAGTGTTGCTCATGCAATGTGGCCACTTGTCAACCATATATTACCACGTGTTAATCCTTTTAAGTAAAAAATTCTAACACATGGACTAGCTAAGAACTTGTAAAGCCAACTATTGCAACTTAAGAAACTGGGTACCATATTCTTCCCACCATTGTACCCCCTTGAAGCACATGCTTTAATTTATAGATACATATTACTTACTATATGTCTTCAAAATTGTTTATACTACAAAGTTAATTTCTTTTGTTTCTCTAAGTCAATAAGAATAATAAATTTAACATAATTATGAAAGTCTTATTTTGCCTCATTATCTTTTGCATCATCCATTTATAAAGGATGTAAACATCAGCCAACACTTTGTAGCATAATTCAGCAATTCTTTTTACATTTTGGTTTTTTATTTTATCAAATTCATCCTCTAGCTCAAGCTCAACATCAGTCTCAATATAGTTAAACACTTTATTGGTAGAGACCTTCTGTTCATCAACTATACCATCGTTAACCAATTTTAACAAAATTAGCCATCGTTATTTTTACTTTATCAACAACTCTAAAGACCTTTATTATAAGACTCATAAGCACATGCAATTCCTAACATCTCATCAAAAAATCATAGTTCTTTATTAAAGAATTTGTTTTTTCTTCTTTCGGAGTTTTACTTTAATGTTTGTACCACTCATTACTCATAACAAATTGATGCATGCTTCTTAACATTCTCTTTTTAACAAACTCACTATTAAGAGCTTTGAACTCCTATAAAGAATGAGACAAGCATTTAACATCTTTTAATCAAGGAGTAATCTAATCCAACTTATTAACATCTTCAAACAATAAATTCAAGACATGACATACATGTTATCCATACACAATATTGAGAAAGCCTTTGTCACAAGTTTTTTCATTTTCATATAATTATCAACATTATCAAGTACAAATTACATAATATTTTCAGGTCCAACATCTTGAATAATTGGCTTTAATTATTCATACAATTGTTTACCACTTTTCATATAATTTGAAGCATTAATAAACTTAAGAAAAACACATTTATAAATGTTTGTAAAAATAAAATTGATATTCAAATTTTCTCTACCACATTGCCATCCATAAAAAATAATCATACAATTATACTTTTTACATTCTTCTCTAAAAAGCTACATTCATGCACGTTGTAACTAAAATGGGCATGTTTATAGTCCCAATATTAGCAATTTTAAATATTTAATTAGCATACTATCTACATACATATGTACATACACACATATATATATAGAGAGAGAGAAACATACACACATATATATATAGAGAGAGAGAAACATACACACATATTCATAATTTTATAATGCATTCATATTCCCAAGTTTTTAAATTCTTTACATATTTTTACTAGTTTTTAATCAAGTGCACAATTAATAATATTTAAATTTAAATCCTAATACATTTACAGTTTATAAAACTGTTTTAAGATTCCCAATTCGTATATATGCAAATACCATGGTGTTGCAAGTGAGACGCTCCCGTTATAGCATCTTGTTAATAACAATCTCAACTTTAACAAGATGCCTAGAGTGGAAGTATGCAACAAGTCAAGTAGTAATGTTTCTTCTTGGGCCCTGATTAAACAAGTTCTATATGCCCACTCTAAGAACATGCATTTAATAAGGCATTCCATAAAACAAGATCTCTCTGGTGTATATGGTGGAATACATCTCAAGCCTCCTTGAGATGCCCACTCTAGGTATATGCAATGAACATGGTTGTCCACAAGGCTAAATCCCAATACAACATACTTGTGAAAATTCTATACACCATTTGTAGATGGTGTGTGTATGTGTGTATGTGAGAGGGAGAGGAGGGAGGGAGAGATTATAACTTGGTTTTGGTTACAGGCTTTTACGATCGTGCACCAGCTTCTGAGATTGAACAACTAAGTTTAGATCCTGTGCAAGTGAACGGTCCTACACATGGGTAGAAAACATGGTTGTTTCCAAGCCAACGCTGTGTGCTTTCCAGACTGCATTCCACGAGGGTCTGGTTGTAATCGGGGTGACACTGGACAACGGTGTAACTTACGAACACCCACAGGGAACCAAGACGGGCGGTACACTCTTGGACGAGCAGGGAACTCGGAGGCCCTCTTCGGACTTGCTTGCTTACGCAAATCCCAACAACATCCAGGTCCTCCTCCATGCAACGGTTCAGATGATCATCTTCGAACAAAGTAAGTGTATCCACACGCTTTCTAAGCGTTCTTTGTCAGATGAACATAATTTCGTCATGGATTGCCCAGATGCACCAAGAGCTGTGGGAGTCGAGTTTACAGACAGCATTGGGAAGCGGTTCGTAGTCAGTCTGACGGACGGACCCGAGAGTGAGGTCATCGTGTCGGCCGCCCCTCAGTTGCTGATGCTGGGTGGGATTGGACGAAAGCCGCACTTGACAGAGATGGGCATCGATGTCGTCCTCAACTTGCCCGGAGTCAGTAAGGATATTGCTGACAACCCATCTGTTCGACTGTACGTGCCTTCCCCGTCCCCAGGAGAGGTCTCTCTTGTTAAGGTTGCCGGCATCACCTCCTCAGGGAGCTACATGAGTCACTCAGCGGCCCACAAAACTTACAGGGGAGTGTCATCTTCCAGAAGGCGTACGGTCCTCGCTCTACAGGTCAGGTGCTTCTTTCATCTCTAGACATTACGGAGAATCCACTAGTGACTTTCAACTACTACCAAGACCCAGTCGACCTCGAGATATCGATTGATGGCTTGAACAAGGTGGAGGAGCTCCTCATGTCCAAGAGCATGAGGCCGTTTGTGTACGGAATCCAGGCCTTGCCGTCTGGTGGAGTGGTTGCAGTTGCTGCACGGAAGTTGGTTCTCTTGCCTTCGTCTCTGCTGAATATTACTCTTGGGTACTACTGCAAGGCCAACATTGTCACTATGTGGCATTACCATGGTAGCTACCGTGTTGATCCGGACTACCGTGTCATGGGAGTACAACGTCTGCGTCTTGTGGATGGGTCTGTTTTTAACTTCTGCCCGGGAACTAACCCACAGGCCACCTTCATGATGTTTGGGAGGTATACACACACACGCAGGCACGCACGCACGCGCGCGCGCACACACACACACATGAGTTTTTGTGTTTTACAGGTACATGGGATGAAAATCACTGAGGAGCGTGCACCAAAAATGTAATTAATTAAGTTGACGAGTTATTGCTAACTCTTGTGATTGCTTTAATATCCAATCTCACTTTATTTCATCTATTTGTCTTCTATACATAAAAGTCTGAATGTCTCATATCTGCGAGAAAAAGCGTACCATATCCAACAAACGAAAACTCTCTTTCATAGTGTACAATACATAAGAGCACACACACTCACACAAACAAACAAGAGAAAGACACCCATACTACGAAAGCAGGGAGTAAATACGCACGTCTTCACCTAGAATGGGTACTATATCTATATCATCTGTCTGTTCTTCATATGTTCTTGCTTAAAATTGTGGGGGATGGAGGCCACAATGGAGCTTTACCTTACTGCTCTTGCTCTCCAATCCTACGGTAGAGAGTTTTCATAACCCTACCTTGTTTTCCATATGTACACTTACTAATCCTCTATTTCATATATCATACACGCACACCCCGTGGCACCAATTAACTTAGTTTATATTTATGTGAACTTAATTTATATTTATGTGTGTGTGTGTGTGGGTGGGTGGAGAGACAAAGATATCCGTGTGTACGTGTGCATTAATAACTTATCGAATGGTTTCTAGTCTAAACAAAATGCTAAATCTACAAAATATGAAACCTAATTGTCTTCTACATAACCATTGGTATACTCGTTAGTAGGTTGCATCACAACACAATACTCTTCGTTGTAGTCGTTTTCGTATGTTTCCACCCACGTTCCCTTTTTTAAACATTCGTATTCCAATTTCTTCAATTCATTTTTCATTTCTTCGGAATCTTCGTACTCTTGAAAACAATGTATCGGAATACACCAAAATTCCTCTTTAGTGACATAATTTTTCACCACATATAATCTCTTATCGAGTTTATATAAAGTTAATTATATTTGACTGTTTTCCATACACATGTTCATTACACATTCTTCGTCACCTTCGTCATTCTCATCCAAAACAGCATATTCCATTTCATCAACATATTTTACTTCATCGTTCTCGTTTAAAACAACATGTTTACTTGCTCTTCTTCCTTTCCTACCATTGTAACCCTAATAAAGTCCTAACAAACCCTTCCTATATATATGAATTAACCCTTTACCTACCTTTACATTTACCTAGTTCTAGAAGAATGCTTCCCTAATCATACCATTACCTTTACCTAGGTTCTAGAAGAATGCTTCCCTAATCATACCTTCACCTTTATTAGGTTCTAGAACGTTTTAGAAAAATGCTACACAGTTTTTTAACCCCTCTCTCTCTCTCTCTCTCTTCTCTCTCTCTCTCTCTCACACACACACAACACACACACATTAGCGCTTATGTTGATCACTCGCATATAAATAGATACTAATCTGTGCTAATAATAAACCGTGTCCAATGGATAGAGGCGTACGTGCACACAAACACGAAATATCTATGGTCTGTCTTGTGTGTGTGTGTGTGTGTGTGTGTGGCAAGTACTCACTTCAATGGAATACATAGGACAAAGGGAGGCGTGCGTGGAGGCTGTCCAAGACTGTGTTTTATGATAAACTTGAAAACTTTGCAGCCGTTCTTGCCCCGTTCGTTGATGTAATCCACAACTTCATATAAGCCATCGTAGATATACACCGTCTTGGATGGAGAGCCCTCGTCTACGATTCCTCTAATGACTCTAATGGCCCTTGGAATTCACCAATGCCAGGTTCCCCTTCTCCAGTTTCTGATCGTCGGCCCCTTGGATATCAATTCATGTTGAGGAACCTACTATAAGATACAACACTCATCACAAACAAGGGTGTGTATATACATATAGGGTCTCAAATGTTTACACACAGTGTATATATATGTACAAAATCAACAAAATACAAGAAATAGTATTCTCTAAGAATGCAACACAAAGAGTTACAATAAATCAGACCCAAGTATCAACATCACCAGACTATGACAAACAATGCCGTCCATGTTCTTTCCATTGCGTATTTATTATAGAACATCAACGCACACACACGCGGTGTGCATTGTTTCCACCAGATCCAGTGTACACGAATGTATCGCCACCATCTCGGTCATCTGCATAACCACCAGAAGAGACTATGCTCGTTGCGATGCTGACACCCCTGTCAATAAATAACAATTATTTTAGCCGAAACGTTCTTAAAATTACGTCTCTCTGGAGATGCTTGTGGAGCCCAGAAGACAAAGCTCTGCTCTGTAGAAGAACATGTCAACTTGGACACCTGGAATACTTCCGACTCCTTGTCTTGTGATGAAACATACCTGTTATACAAAAGCACACACGCCTCTCAAACTCCTGACGCGTAGCATTGCCACGCTCCCGGACAGGATCGCTCCCTTCGCCCTTATGAGCCAAGGACGTGCTTGTCTCTCGCTGAGCCGGAAACGACTTCCTGGATAAGCCCGGCTTATCCGACTCGGACAAGAATCGTTGAGCAGAGGGCAAGATGTCGGACTCGCACATGACCCGCTGATACGTGAATGGCTGGTTGACTTATTACTGCTTTCTTATCATTTACATCGCTGTGCAACTTGCAGACAACAGCTTATCGGAGCCGGACCAGAGCTGCTTACCACACTTGTGCAGGAATGCTGTCTTGCTTGAATTAAGCGGTGCCTTCCCGGACGACTGGGAGCGATCAAGCGGTGGTTCTCAGGCTCGGACCGATCCAGTCTTTTCATTATGGTGCAATTCACACCAAACATTAATTTAGCATTAACTCGCTCATTAATGTTTTTTAAGTTCCCACCAAAACTGGCATTATATTAAGTTAAAAAAAGTTAAGTTAATGTGAACTTTTTAATGTAATTTCTCTAGCTTTAAATGCATTACATTAACATTACTATATAGGGTTGTTTCGCACCACACTTAACTTAACTTAGCACGCATAAGTTAAGTAAGGGTTAATGGTGCATTTGATTCACACTAACTCTCCCTTAAAAAGAGAACTTAAGGGTTTTGGATTCGTACCAACCCTTAACTTAAATTGATTCACACTCATCAACCCTTAACTTACTCATCAACCCTTAATTTTTTTAAGGGATTGTGTCAAGGGCAATGGATTCGCATAGATAAGTTAAAATTATGCTTGCAAGATTTTGAGTTTCTTTGGTGACCGATGTCGAATAGGTACCTTGATCAGCCTAACATCTCCAGTGGGAATAGGGTGATGTGTTGTGATCTTAGCTCCATACGACAAGTCAAAGTTAAAAGATCAGCATATTCTTTCTTAAGTTGATTAATAACTTAAGGGATGCACTTGATACTCAAATATCGCATGTTTAGCTATTAAAAAAAAATGAAACTGTAAGTTATATTTAGTATATGTGTAATATTTATTACAACATAAAACTAAAAGTGTAAAAGTATATGTTCAAGTTCACAATGATCATATAAGGGTTTAAAGAGGGAATGGAAAAATGAAAGAAAAATGGTAAGAAGTAAGAATGAAATAAAAGTGATGAAAGTAAAGGTAGAAAAAAAAATGAAGTGAAATAAAAATAAAATGAATGAAAGAAAGATGAGGGAGAGTCAAAGAGGGAACTTTCGGCCAGCCTATGAGCTCAGCCAGTATTGGCTGAGCTAAAGCTAACCCAACCATGGCCGGTTGAAAGCCCGGCCCATGAGCTTGGCCAATGCTAGTCGAGCTCGTGCCATCCCATCCAGGGCGGCTAAAAGTCCGGCAGCAATTGCAACCAGGCTTTGGGCCGCCCCTTGAGCTCAAACAGAGCTGGTGAACCTAACCTCTTGGATGCAAATGAATGCAAAAAAAGAAGAAGAATGAAAGAAGACTACCTGATTGCTTGCTCTTCTGCCATTTTCTCCTAATTTTTCTAATTTCTCCTCATTTCTCTGATTTTTCTCTCTTGATGGCGTAGAAACCTACAAAAATTGGGCAAAAGGAGAATATACTTAGAATATACTAAGAATAATGAGAATACTTTAAAAATATCTATATTATTTTTTCAATTTTTAATTATATATGTTAAAATAAAATATATATATATATTACATATAAAAATACACATTACACATGAAAAAATTTATTTTTTATTTTATTTTAAAAAGGTGGTGAAAAAGGTGGCAAGCTCGTGTTGTTAAGGGTGGCTAAGGGAGCCCCCACCTCCTTTAAATTTTCTTTGTAATTTTTCATTATTTCCTTAAATTAAATTAAGATTGCGAAGGCACTGCCCTTAGTAGTCAAACCTTTAAAAAATCTTAAGTAAGTGGCTTCTTAAGTTAAGGGCTGGTGCAAATTCAATGCCTTAGCAATTAAACCCTTAAAAAAGTTAAGTAAGTGGTTTCTTAAGTTAAGGGCTAGTGCAAATTCAATGCCCTTAGTTAAACCCTTAAAAAAGTTAAGTAAGTGGTTACTCAACTTAAGGACGAGTACGAATCCATTTTCCTTTACTTAAGCCCTCTTAAGTTAAGTTAAGTGTGGTGCGAAACGACCCTGAGTTTAATGTCAATATTAACTTTATATGGTGGAAAGATAATCAATAAATATTTACATTACTTTAAATTAGACTAATTCAGCTAATTTAATGTAATGCATGGTGCCTATGTAAAATGAATTAAGCTTTATTTATTTTACTAAAGTAATTTTAAATTATATTCTTAATAAGCTTTTGTTTTAATACATAAAGAGGCCAAGCTATCAAGTGCATATAAACATGTTTTATTATATTAAATAGAAATTGTTTTTTGGTGAAGAAATAAAGCAAAATTTATTGAAGTTAAATGTTGTTTATTTAATTAATAGTCTTCATTATGTAAATATAAGTAATGGAATAATAACAAGAGAAGACACTGGCATAAAGTAAAGATATTACACAATTGCGAACCGATTAGGATTTTTCTATTCACAAAGTTGTCATAGACTTTTTACATGCAGTTTTTTTTTTAAAAAACAATATAAAAAGAAAAATAAATTAAAAAAATTGGTGAACATGTGACACTAAGTTAGGTGTTACACGATACAACACCCAAGGCACCCTTTTTAGGGTTGTGTCATGAGTTTGATGCTGAAGTGTTAGATATCCTACCAAGCATGTTAAGCCTTGGGCATTTGCTAAAAGGAGGCTAGATTTCATAATCGAATGGCACACTTGAATAAGGGTGTTCTTATTAGGGATGTGTTGTCCGTTAAACAACATAAGCTCGTTAATAAGAGCTTTTTCGTGAGGCACTCACATAATCACATGCTTAAGATTGTTTAAACCTAGCACTTTATAGTGTAACACTTGTGTCTAGCTCTAGTGCACGCTCATGTTGCCACTAAGTACTAATCCTAGGTTTGGGGTATAGCTTGGCCTCATCACCCTAAAGGGGTTGTACTCTTCTATGAGGGTGAGTAAGTCATAATGCCATATCTTTGTCACATGAGTATGTGCAATGCACATCTCCTTGGTGGAGTTAGGGATCTTGAAATCTACTCGACTTATCCTTCGAGACCCTAAGTCTCATGCCTACTAAGATTGTCTTGAAAGATTCAGTGTTGCTCATGCAATGTGGCCACTTATCAACCACATATTGCCATGTGTTAATCCTTTAGGTAAAAAATTCTAACACATGGACTAACTAAGAACTTGTAAAGCCAACTATTGCAACTTAAGAAATTAGGTACCATTGTACCCCCTTGAAGCACATGCTTTAATCTATATCAAGTAGTTGATACATGTTACTTGCTATATGTCTTCAAAATTATTTATACTACAAAGTTAGCTTCTTCTGTTTCTCTAAGTCAATAAGAACAATAAGTTTAACGTAATTATAAAAGTCTTATTTTGCCTCATTATCTTTTGCATCATCCATTTATAAAGGATGTAAACATTAGTCAAGACTTTGTAGCATAATCCAGCGATTCTTTTTTATATTTTGATTTTTTATTTTATCAAACTCATCCTCTAGCTCAAGTTCAACATCAACCTCAATATAATTAAACACTTTATTGGTAGAGACCTTCTATTCATCAATTATACCATCGTTAACCAATTTTAATAAAATTAGCATGGTTACTCTTACTTTATCAGCAATTCTGAAGACCTTTATTATAAGACCCATAAGCACATGCAACTTCTAATATTTCATTTAAAAATCATAGTTCTTTATTAAAGAATCTGGTTTTTCTTCTTTAGGAGTTTTACTTTAGTGTTCATACCACTCATTACTCATAACAAATTGATGCATACTTCTTAACATTCTTTTTTAACAAACTCACTTATAACCAAGAAATTATAACAAGGAATATTAACAAGTGTCACAAGGTTTTTAAGAGTGATCTTCCAAAAAGCAACTAGGAGCTTTGAATTCTTATAAAAAATGAGACAAGCATTTAACATCTTTTGATTAAGAAGTAACATAATCCAACTTATTAACATCTTCAAACAATAAATTCAAGACATGACATACATGTCATTCATATACAATATTGAGAAAGCCTTTGTCACAAGCTTTTTCATTTTCATATAATTATCAACATTATCAAGTACAAATTACATAATATTTTCAGGTCTAACATTTGAATAATTGGCTTTAATTATTCATACAATTGTTTACCACTTTTCGTATAATTTGAAGCATTAATAAACTTAAGAAAAACACATTTATAAATGTTTATAAAAATAAAATTGATATTTAAATTTCCTTTACCACATTGCCATCCATAAAAGATAATTATGCAACTATACTTTTTTCATTCTTCTCTAAAAAGCTACATTCATTTCATGTAAATTGTTGCAATCGTTATTCAAATGTTTTACATGTAGAGTTATGATTAAAGTATAACCAAATTTATGTTTTGCAAGAATAACTATAAAGTCATGCTAGAATGATAAACAAACAATATTGAATAGTAAAATATTAGCATACACAATTTACATAGAATAACATTTATTACTCTATAATGTTCATTTTGGAATGAGCTTTGGAGAGTAGATTGCACACGATGCCTCAATGCCCTAAACCCTAAACCTCATGGAATTAAACACAATTTCACATGGTTGAATATGTATGTTTAATATTTTCAAGTTACTTCTAAAGTGACTTGTTTTAGTAACAACCATTTCAATGTTTCTTTCCATAACTATTAAGATAATATTTCTTTCTTTCCATAACTATTAAGATAATATTTCTTTTCAATTGCACGAAGATATCACAAAAGTTCTTTGCACTTTTCTCTCCTTGGCATTCTCAAAATAAGATTAAATCATAATTTTTTATTTTTTTTTTAATTTGTGAAAAAATGAAATTTTTTGGTATCTTTAAAAGATTTTTTAACAGTTTTTAACTGAATGAGAACTAAGTTATTAATTTTTAATTAAATATAGGTACAAACATCATTAAATCGTAATTACAATGCATATGTGTGCATAAATATATGTATTTTTGGTTAATTAATAAATGTATACATTTGATTACCCTAATTTATTACTATATCAATGGATTTACTAAATATTTTAAAGTTTTAGTTTATTAATTATTTTAAATTTAGAAAAGATTCAATCTTAACCATTGATTAGATTCCCTAAGGATAACATTGTACTATATATGTTATATACGTTTTTTTAACATGTTTACTAATTGATAGCCATAAATATTATTAGTATTACATATATCTACTAGTTCTAAAATATTTAGATTTGAATTTGAAATTAACTTGAATTTCAAAAGTTTGAATTTATATTTATTAATATAATTTCAAGAATTTAATAAGGTAGACAAATTATTTATATACATCCACAGGTTTAGTCACACTCATACAATAATCTTATAATTGTTTTGATATTGACTTAACTATTCCAAATTTATTTTAAAAATAATTACATTTTACACTTCTAAAATACTTATTTATATTGTCTTTATTTAGATGCTTTATAAATTTTTTGTTGGTTACTCATAAAATATACGGTGGAACTTAAAATGTGTGTGCATGCACAATTTCTAAATTGTATGTATGTATCTATCTACATATATATATATAGAGAGAGAGAGAGAGAGAAAAAACATACACACATATACATACAAGTATAAGCATATTCATTTTATGCATTCATATTCCCAAGTTTTTAAATTTTTATATATTTTTACTAGTTTTTAATCAAGTGCACAATTAATAATATCTAAATTTAAATCCTAATACATTTACAGTTTACAAAATTGTTTTAAGATTCCCAATTCGTATATATACAAATACCATGGTGTTGCAAGTGAGACGCTCCCGCTATAGCATTTTGTTAATAACAGTCTCGACTTTAACAAGATGCCTAGAATGGAAGTATGGAACAATTTAAGTAGTAATGTTTCTTCTTGGGCCATGATTAAACAAGTTCTATATGCCCACTCTAAGAACATGCATTTAATAAGGCATTCCATAAAACAAGATCTCTCTCGTGTATATGGTGGAATACATCTCAAGCCTCCTTGAGATGCCCACTCTAGGTATATGCAATGAACATGGTTGTCCACGAGGCTAAATCCCAATACAACATACTTGTGAAAATTCTATACACCATTTGTAGATGGTGTGTGTATGTGTGTATGTGAGAGGGAGAGAGGGGGAGAGAGGGGGAGAGATTATAACTTGGTTTTGGTAACAGGCTCGTGCACCAGCTTCTGAGATTGAACAACTAAGTTTAGATCCTGTGAAAGTGAACGAGTCCTACACATGGGTAGAAAACATGGTTGTTTCCAAGCCAACGCTGGGTGCTTTCCAAACTGCATTCCACGAGGGTCTGGTTGAAATCGGGGTGACACCGGACAACGGTGTAACTTACGAACACCCACAGGGAACCAAGACGGGCGGTACACTCTTGGACGAGCAGGGAACTCGGAGGCCCTCTTCGGACTTGCTTGCTTACGCAAATCCCAACAACATCCAGGTCCTCCTCCATGCAACGGTTCAGATGATCATCTTCGAACAAAGTAGGTGTATCCACACACAATGTATTTTTTCTAAGCGTTCTTTATCAGATGTCGTCATGGGTCGCCCAGATGCACCAAGAGCTGTGGGAGTCGAGTTTACAGACAGCATTGGGAAGCGGTTCGTAGTCAGTCTGACGGACGGACCCGAGAGTGAGGTCATCGTGTCGGCCGGTGCCGTCGGAACCCCTCAGTTGCTGATGCTGAGTGGGATTGGACGAAAGCCGCACTTCGTCCTCGACTTGCCTGGAGTCGGTAAGGATATTGCTGACAACCCAGCTGTTCGACTGTACGTGCCTTCCCCGTCCCCAGTAGAGGTCTCTCTTGTTAAGGTTGCCGGCATCACCTCCTCAGGGAGCTACATAGAGTCACTCAGCGGCCCACAAAACTTACAGGGGAGTGTCATCTTCCAGAAGGCGTACGGTCCTTGCTCTACAGGTCAGGTGCTTCTTTCATCTCTAAACATTACGGAGAATCCACTAGTGACTTTCAACTACTACCAAGACCCAGTCGACCTCGAGATATGTATTGATGGCCTGAACAAGGTGGAGGAGCTCCTAATGTCCAAGAGCATGAGGCCGTTTGTGTACGGAATCCAGGCCTTGCCGTCTGGTGGAGTGGTTGCAGTTGCTGCACGGAAGTCGGTTCTCTTGCCTTCGTCTCTGCACGGAAGTCGGTTCTCTTGCCTTCGTCTCTGCTGAATATTACTCTTGGGTACTACTGCAAGGCCAACATTGTCACTATGTGGCATTACCATGGTAGCTGCCGTGTTGGTCAGGTTGTTGATCCGGACTACCGTGTCATGGGAGTACAACGTCTGCGTCTTGTGGATGGGTCTGTTTTTAACTTCTGCCCGGGAACTAACCCACAGGCCACCTTCATGATGTTTGGGAGGTATACACACGCACGCACGCACCCATGAGTTTTTGTGTTTTATAGGTACACGGGGATGAAAATCACTGAGGAGCGTGCACCAAAAATGTAATTAATTAAGTTGACGAGTTATTGCTAACTCTTGTGATTGCTTTAATATCTAATCTCACTTTATTTCATCTATTTGTCTTCTATACATAAAAGTCTGAGTGTCTCATATCTGCGAGAAAAAGCGTACCATCCATAAGCTAACAAACGAAAACTCTCCATCATTACTCATTTGCAAGTGTACAATACATAAGAACACACGCACTCACACAAAAAAACAAGAGAAAGACACCCATACTACGAAAGCAGTACCATATCTACATCATCTGTCTGTTCTTCATATGTTCTTGCTTTGTGGGGGATGGAGGCCACAATGGAGCTTTACCTTACTGCTCTTGCTCTCCAATCCTACGGTAGAGAGTTTTCATAACCTACCTTGTTTTCCATATGTACACTTACTAATCCTCTATTTCATATATCATACACGCACACCCCGTGGCACCAATTAACTTAGTTTATATTTATGTGAACTTAGTTTATATTTATGTGTGTGTGTGGGTGGGTGGAGAGACAAAGATATCCGTGTGTACGTGTGCATTAATAACTTATCGAATGGTTCCAATCTAAACAAAATGCTAAATCTACAAAATATGAAACCTAATTGTCTTCTACATAACCATTGGTATACTCGTTAGTAGGTTGCATCACAACACAATACTCTTCGTTGTAGTCGTTTTTGTATGTTTCCACCCACGTTCCCTTTTTTAAACATTCCAATTTCTTCAATTCATTTTTCATTTCTTCGGAATCTTCGTACTCTTGAAAACAATGTATCGGAATACACCAAAATTCCTCTTTAGTGACATAATTTTTCACCACATATAATCTCTTATCGAGTTTATATAAGTAATTATATTTGACTGTTTCCATACACATGTTCATTACACATTCCTCGTCACCTTCGTCATTCTCATCAAAACAGCATATTCCATTTCATCATTCTCATCTAAAAGAATATATTTTACTTCACCGTTCTTGTTTAAAACAACATGTTTTACTTGCTCTTCTTCCTTTCCTACCATTGTAACCCTAATAAAGTCCTAACAAACCCTTCCTATATATATGAATTAACCTTTACCTTTACCTAGGTTCTAGAACGTTATAGAATAATGCTTCCCTAATCATACCTTTACATTTACCTAGGTTCTAGAAGAATGCTTCCCTAATCATACCATTACCTTTACCTAGAATGCTTCCCTAATCATACCTTCACCTTTACTTAGGTTCTAAAACGTTCTAGGAGAATGCTTCCTAATCAAACACAGTTTTTTAACCCTCTCTCTCTCTCTCTCTCTCTCTCTCACACACACACACACACACACACACACACATTAGCGCTTCACATATAAATAGATACTAATATGTGCTAATATTAAACCGTGTACGTGCACACAAAAGAAATATCTATGGTCTGTCTATGTGTGTGTGTGTGTGTGGCAAGTACTCACTTCAATGGAATACATAGGACAAAGGGAGGCGTGCGTGGAGGCTGTCCAGGACTGTGTTTATGATAAACTTGAAAACTTTGCAGCCGTTCTTGCCCCGTTCGTTGATGTAATCCACAACTTCATATAAGCCATCGTAGATATACACCGTCTTGGATGGAGAGCCCTCGTCTACGATTCCTCTAATGACTCTAATGGCCCTTGGAATTCACCAATGCGAGGTTCCCCTTCTCCAGTTTCTGATCGGTCGGCCCCCTTGGATATCAATTCATGTTGAGGAACCTACTATAAGATACAACACTCATCACAAACAAGGGTGTGTGTATATACATATAGGATCTCAAATGTTTACACACACATCAACAAAATACAAGAAATAGGATTCTCTAAGAATGCAACACAAAGAGAGAGAGAGAGAGTTACAATATATCAGACCCAAGTATCAACATCACCAGACTATGACAGTCCATGTTCTTTCATTGCGTATTTATTATAGAACATCAACGCACACACACGCGGTGTGCATTGTTTCCACCAGATTCAGTGTACACGAATGTATCGCCACCATCTCGGTCATCTGCATAACCACCAGAAGAGACTATGCTCGTTGCGATGCTGACACCCCTGTCAATAAATAACAATTATTTTAGCCGAAACGTTCTTAAAATTACGTCTCTCTGGAGATGCTTGTGGAGCCCCAGAAGACAAAGCTCTGCTCTGTAGAAGAACATGTCAACTTGGACACCTGGAATACTTCCGACTCCTTGTCTTGTGATGAAACATACCTGTTATACAAAAGCACACACAGACCATACATGCCTATATATATTTGCTGGTGTATTATATGGCGTTTGTACACGTGTTTTCGCGGACACACACGGACAAGAAAACTACATGGACAGAACATACCCGGTTGCGAATCCGCATTTGAGTCAAGGCAGCCAAATGTGGGCGATTTGTGCGTAGCCTTAGGCTCTCAAACTCCTGACATTGCCACACTCCCGGACAGGATCGCTCCCTTCGCCCTTATGAGCCAAGGACGTGCTTGTCTCTCGCTGAGCCGGAAACGACTTCCTGGATAAGCCCGGCTTATCCGACTCGGACAAGAATCGTTGAGCAGAGGGCAAGATGTCGGATGACCCGCTGATACGTGAATGGCTGGTTGACTTATTACTGCTTTCTTATCATTCACATCGCTGTGCAACTTGCAGTCAACAGCTTATCGGAGCCGGACCAGAGCTGCTTACCATACTTGTGCAGGAATGCTGTCTTGCTTGAATCAAGCGGTGCCTTCCCGGACGACTGGGAGCGATCAAGCGGTGGCTTCTCAGGCTCGGACCGATCCAGTCTTTCTCATTATGGTGCAATTCAGCATTAACTCGCTCATTAATGTTTTCAAGTTCCCACCAAAACTGGCATTATATTAAGCTAAAAAAAGTTAAGTTAATGTCAACTTTTAATGTAATTTTTTCTAGATTACTATAATGAGGGTCGTTTCGCACCACACTTAACTTAGCTTAGCAAGCATAAGTTAAGTAAGGGTTAAGGGTGCATTTGATTCACACTAACTCTCCCTTAAAAAGAGAAGTTAAGGGTTTTGGATTCGTACCAACCCTTAACTTAAGTTAAGGGATTGTATTAAGGGCAATTGATTCACACTCATCAACCCTTAACTTTTTTACTTAAATTTAAGGGATTGTGTTAAGGGCAATGGATTCGCATAGATAAATTAAGAATATTAACTTAATTATTTTGAATGAACTTAACATATCTACATTTAATTTAACATTATTATGTCAAGTTATAATAAATATTTTTAAATAATTTTCAATTTGTAATAAAAATTTATTTTCAATTGACATCTTTAACTTAACCATGAACTCTTGTTGTTTGAACTCCACAAACATCTTTGTCTTGTCCATTGTCCGATTCCGAGACCGAGGTCGTTTGCTTATTACTTGCCCCTCAATCTCATGTGAAGTTTCTCCTAAACCCTCATTTTCTCAATTGTTTCGCCCACCACCCTTGAAGATTGTTGTTGTTTCCTTGATTGGACATACCTAGCTCACCTAGCCCAAGTTCATTGAATTGCCTCTTGACCTGAATTCAAACTAGGGGCTGCACAAAGCCCAACAACACTTGCTACCGGGCTTCATGGGTGGTTGAAAGCCCAGCAACTTTGGGCTGCCCCATGAGCTCGGCCAATGAGCTTAAGCTAGCCCAGCCAGGGCGGCAGAAAGCCTGATAGCAGTTGTTGCCGGGCTTTGGGCCGCCCCATGAGCTTGGCCAATGCTGGCCGAGCTCAAGCCAACCCAGTCAGGGTGGGTAGAAAGCGGCAATAGTTATTGTCAAGCTTTTGGCCAGTATTGGCTGAGCTAAAGCCAACCCAGCCAGGGCCGGTCGAAAGCCCGGCCCATGAGCTCGACCAATGCTGGTTGAGTTCGTGCCATCCCATCCAGGGGCGGCTAAAAGTCCGGCAGCAGTTGCAACCGGGCTTTGGCCCGCCCCTTGAGCTCGAACAGAGCTGTTGAACCTAACCTCTTGGATACAAATGAATGCAAGAAAAGAAGAAGAAATGAAAGAAGACTACCTGATCTGCTTGTTCTTTTGCCATTCTCTCCCGATTCTTCTAATTTCTCCCGATTTCTCCTGATTTCTTCTCTCTCAATGGCGTAGAAACCTACAGAAATTAGGGCAGAAGGAGAATATACTTAGAATATACTAAGAATAATGAGAATACTTTAAGAAATTCATCTATATTATTTTTTCAATTTTAAATATATTTTTTAAAATAAAAAAATATAAATATATATTTTTACATATAAAAATACACATTACGCATGAAAAAATATATTTTTTATTTTATTTTAAAAAGGTGGTGAAAAAGGTGGTGAGCTCATGTTGTTAAGGGTGGCTAAGGGAGCCCCCACCTCCCTTAAATTTTCTTTGCAATTTTTCATTATTCTCTTAAATTAAGTTAAGATTACGAAAGCACTGCGGTCAAACCCTTAAAAAATCTTAAGTGGTTTCTTAAGTTAAGGGCTGGTGCAAATTCAATGCCTTAAGTAAGTATGCAAGTGTAACTAAATGGGCATGGCTATAGTCCCATTTCCTAATAATTAACAATTTTAGCTATTTAATTAGCATTTTCTAATATTAAAGGAATATTCTTTAGAATATATGTTTGAAAACAGAATATTCTTTAGAATATTCTATTTTGTATTCGACCCTTTAATAAATTATAGCATTCATTGAACAAAAATTAATAACATTATAAAAGTAGAAAGTATTAAATTATATAATATATTGCCTAATATAACAATTAAGGAAGAGCATAAGAGGTACATTATATAAATATTGATGTTGTTATTAAAATATTAATATTTAAATATAACATTATTAATTAAAATTTGTAGTAGTAATAATATATATATAATATACAAATCCTATAATAATATAGTCAATCTTCCATATCGTTTTTTAAATTTATATAGTTAAGTAAACAATTTGGTACTATTATTAAAGAGTTTATAATAATTATGAATATTAAATATATGATATTTTATAATTTTGTAATTGCTTTAAGCTTCAGAAAACATACATTCCCTTGCAGTTTTGTTAATTGACTTTATCAACGCTTCTTGACATCCACCCATATCGAATGGATTTAACATTTATAAAACATGCTGGGTCTTTTTGATTGGGAGACCATGTTTTCTCTAGGCATCCATTATATCTTTCGCTCTCCTTCTCGTGTCGCCTTTTTTGTGGTTTGAACCATGCAACCTTAACAATACTATTTTTTGTGATTACTTCAGGTGTGTCGATAATTTGACCCATCCAAATAGGCTGATTATATGACGCATCTGGAGTAATGAGAACCATCATTAGTTTTTGAAGATCCTGGCAGCAATCAAAGTATGCTTTAGGTTTTTGGTTCCTTTGTCCAACAAAGTGTGGGGTTTGCACTTCCACATCACTACTGGCTTCTATGTCGTCTGTGCTCAGTGATGTCATTTCAATCTCTCTCGCCACCTTGTTTTAGGCCAAAAAGGGTGTTGCAATTCTGTACTTGTGACAGTAGGCCCTTCCAACTCTCGAACAACAGTCTCCCAATAGTCGACCACATGCTTATATAGTTCTGAGTAACCAGTTGCCTTATCAGAATTCTTTGGCATCGATTTTTGAACCCATGCCACATATTTTTTGATGCCATCAATAATAACCTCTTGTTCCTTGAGCTGGGCACTCAATGGAATAGGGTCTGGTTGTCCTTCTGGAGAAGTGGCTTTCCATTCTCTCCACTTTTGAAGAGCATTAACCCTCTTTCGGTAACCACTCCTGCTCTGATGGCCGTAACTTGTACTGCATAATAGGTATACCATCTCGTATGGAGAAAAATTGTAGCGGCACAAGGTGACCAACTAAAGAATCACTCCCCTCTTTTATATACTCCTTGAGAAATTTTTTGAAGTCTGGCACCTCAGTCACAAGCAAAGCACAACTTTTTTTGGAGATGCAGTTTTCAAAAAGATTCATCATATGCGGTAAGGTAAGTGCACTTGTCCTTTTTGTAGAGTTGGAGACCTTGCTGAAGAACGCATCAATATCTTCATGAGTGTGACCAACCATAAGAAAACTGAGCGTGATTGTCAAACACACCTTTGGCAACAAGCATTGACAAGTATGCTAGCACATATCTAGAAAATAAAAGTAAGTATGAGCTTGAGAAACCCTTAAGTAAAATGATTTACCTATTTTTGTTCTCGCCTGCACAATTATCCATCTGTAAAAGCAAATGACGAGGAAGCTTATTTGATGTTGAGGACACATGTACACTATTTGAGCTAGATCCCTCCACTGAACCTGAACTCTCAACAGGGCCATCTGTTTTTTGTAGGCTGCTGACAATGCCTCTCATATTCCCAAGTAGCCTCAAGTGCAGACGTGTTCATGAGAGCATTATGTAAAGGTTGAAGGTGTTGTTTCTTCACTTTGAGATCACTGATAGGACTGTCTGTGAGTGGGCTTCAAGGTTTCTGAAACACATGGCCAACGACCCAATAGTGAAATTGGAGTCGCTAGACCAATGTGGAAGTGAAAAGTGTCCATATGACTCACAACCGTGTCCATGTGTTAGCACACCTGTCAATGAAATCGGAAGTTTCATGACATTTCCAAGGCACTTTGGTGTTGCAACGAGCTTTGGAATGCTGGTCTTTGAATGATCCATCTTGTCATGGATCAAGCACAGGTACTCTGATGGGCGTGACACAGAAAGCATGCGGTGTGCATAGTACTGAGACCGGCAAGTTTGTTGTGCAATCATGTGGGCCTCCATCTTCTTTTGAATGGCAGTGATCTCCACCAAGGTTTTTGCACAAGCCTCTGCAGCCTTCAATGATGTACAAGTGTCACACTTGAAAAGCTAGAGTGTTTTGCAATCTCCACATCCTTAAAATGAGTATTCCATATGTTGTTGAAGGTACCAGTGCAGATTGCTTGCAGCCCCATCAAGCTGAGGCACTTGTTCACATGTTCACACAGCTTCAATTGAGTGTAGATCGAAGGCAAAACCTTGAGATTTTCCCTGACCCCTGCATTTGTGGTTCGGCATTTGTGAGGCATCCTGTCTGCATTTGCTTCCACAAAAGCCTTGAGTATCTCTATGGCTGCCATAATGTGAGAGCGGGTTTTGACCAAGCGAGTGTTCCCATGTACTGAGGTTCCGCTCCATCTAGCCACTCATCCCTCCGACGGTAGAACGTGGTCTTTGGGATCCCGTATATACTGTACCAAGCTTTGAAGCAGATGGCCACCTTATTAAATACCATGGATGTACTCTGATAACCTGTGTCCGAGGCATTCCATCAATACACCCAGTTAGTGCAGCATATACAAACTCATGCCTTTGCTTTTGGGTGAGCGTACGAAAGACATGTCTACATTGGGTAATTTCATTCCGGTCTGCCATCTGACAACACTTCTTCTTGCAGCAGTCAATCGTGGAAATGCTCGTAACACTTTCGGAAGATGTAGGATCCATCTTCACCCTCTTGCTGAAACTTGCAGGGGAAGATCTGCAACCCATGAATCGCCTTTTTCTTACAATAGGACCAATGCAAGGAACCTCTTCAAATATGAGTTGTTCTTCCTTGTTATTATTGAAATCCAACCCAGAATATGTTGAACCATCTTGCCGTCTTAATTCAGATGTTCGCCACCTCACGAGGGATCCAGGATGCAAAGTGCCATTAGGTGAAACCTCTGTCACAACTACACCCACGAAGTCGGACCCTAGTTTCTCTTCTGACACTGCTTCCATTGGATTTATAGCTGTGATGATGCCTCTCCCAACCTCAATCTCATGAAGAAAGAGAATCACCTCATCCATCACAGCAGGCAAGCCATCATCTGGAAAACTCGTGCTACTGTTTGTTTGTGACTCTGTATATTCTGTGTCAGCCTTGACTTCATCCAAATTCCACAATACAGGAGAACCCTCCTCAAATTCCATTCCCGGAACCTCAACATGCTTGAAAATGGTGTTCACCCATACGTACACACAAGATCCTTGGCAATATTGTGACATGATGCATTATCATCTCGAACTTCCACAGTTCCAGTGCCAACTATCTCGTTGTTCCGAAGAAGACATACTTTATCTCCAGTATTATACATATTGTCCTGCACATAAATAATTGTGTTATTTATGATATCTGTTTATGCAATATTTCTAAGAAATCATAACTGCGGTTGCTTAATAATATGCATGTGCAATAATACATAATTATTATAAAGATAATATCTCATGCTTTATTAATACAACTGATGGGCGGGATTAATCCCGCCCACGACTCCATTCACGAGGAACGATGGCGGGATTAATCCCGCCGCACTCTACCCCTTCGGAGTGAGTCGGCGGGATTAATCCCGCCGTCGACTCTACCCCATCAGAGAGTCGCGGGATTAATCCCGCCGCCGATTTCCTCCCACGAGGAAGATCGGCGGGATTAATCCCGCGCCACTTCCTCGAGAGAGTCGGCGGGATTAATCCTGCCGCTGGTATTCCTCGTCGAGAGAGGCGGCGGGATTAATCCCGCCGCGGACTCCCTCCGACAAGGAAGTACCGGGGGATTAATCTTGCCGCCGAATCTTCCTCGTCGATGAGAGTCGGTGGGATTAATCCCGCTGCAAATCCCTCCGACGAGGAAGAGGGGGTGGGATTAATCCCGCCCACAACACTAATGACCGAGAATAAGCGGCAGGATTAATCCTGCCCACAACACTAACGACAGAGAATAGGCGGCGGGATTAATCCCGCCCACAACTCTAACGACGAAAATAAGCGGCGGGATTAATTCCGCCCACAACTCTCTCCGAAACTATGATTTCAAAGAGATTCAGGATGAATTCTACCCACAAATATTTAAAATAGGAAAGTGGTGGTGAGATTAATCTCACCACCCCTTCTCTGCCTCCTAAATGGTTGGCAAGATTAATCCCGTAGATAACTCTTTCTAATAAATTCAAATAACTCTTTATCAATTGAGAGAGTTATTAGCGGGATTAATCCCATCGCTCTTTTTAAAAGGCGGAGAAGCATTGCCCGGACTAATTCTGCTATAGCTATCAAAGAAATGGTGGCGGGATTAATCCCGCCACTTCTTCGAAGAGGCGAAAAAAAATGACCGGATTAATCCTGCCACCCCGACTAACCGAGAATATTAAGTTAGAAGTATATTTAAACGAAATAAATCCCTAATAGCATATATTGTAATCTTAATGCATTCATAAATCCCTAAATTCTAAAATTTAAGAGAGAATGTAAGAGAGTGAATCTTTATAAATATATCTAAATTTGTTTATAATACTTACTTGTAAACAGTACTGAAGGCGCCGTGCTTTCCTATAAACAATAGCGCACCCAGTTTAATATCACTCCTGAGCTGATCACTAAGAAGAAAAAAGAAAATTTAAAGAGTGAAAAATAAAGAAATGAAGAAACTCTTGCCGGAGAAAGAACCAGATCTGAATTTGAGTGGGAATTAAATGCATTTTCAAATTTACATGTCAGATCGACAATACTTATGTTAGAAATTCGAAATTTTTGAAATAACAAAAAAGAAAATTTAAGATGAGTTGAAACAAATAACCGACAGTCTGACATATATACTCTCCATTCCAATGAGTATTTTAAATTTGCATTTAATGTCATTCAAGTGCTTCAAGCTGTTTAATATTACGAAATTTTTGTAATTATTTTACATTCTTAATATTCATGTATATCTGTGTATAACACTCACTCCTCTCATACATAAACATCATGCATGATCCATCCTAACCCTATGTAACACATTGAATTTACACATCTAATATGTATGTATGTCTGTGTGTATACACGTGTATATGTATATGTGTGTACTAATATATACAATGTGTATGAATTTAATTTGTTAACACTCTTTCTCTTCTCTCATATATACACACCATGCATGATCCATATTAATATGTACTGTCTCTCTTCTCTCAAACATACACACCATGCATGATCCATAATATGTATTGTCACTCTTCTCTCATACATACACACCATGCATGATCATGTACTCTGTTTCTCTAATATTAATATGTACTAATATGTATGTATGTCTAATATGTGTATAATACTATGTGTGTATATATGTATCGCTGCACGTGAAACTTTAACACTTTCATGGACACACACATGTTAAACCCTTGCATGATTTTTATTCTTGGGGTGTATGTGATACACCCACGCACACGCACACGCTGATAATATAATGAAAGAATATTCGTTTAGGGCGAATCTATAGTTTATTCTTTTTAGGGTTTAAGTATATTCTTAGAAGGAATATTCAATTAGGGTTAATATATATTCTATTTATTTTAGGGTTTTGGTATATTCCTAGGGTTTCAAGAAGTAAGGCGGCGGAGGCAGCGGCTGTGAAATCTCCTTCTCTCTCTCACATGCACACTCCTGAGTTTATTTATTTATTTTTATTCACATATATATTTATATGTGTGTGTATCTTAATAATATAATTTAGATCTTTATCTCTCGCACACACATGCACACTCGTATACATATACACACACAGATATATATATATATATATATATTTGTGTGTGTGTGTGTTTGTGTTTGTGTTTGTGTATCTGTATAATTATATTAATTTATTAATTTTATCTCTTGCACACGCACGCACACTCCTGTATAATTCTATTTATTTATCTATTTCTTGCACACACACGCACACCCCTATACACACACACACACACACACACACAGATATATATATATGTGTGTGTGTGTGTGTATCTGTATAATTTTATTGATTTGTTAATTGTATCTCTCGCACACACACGCACACTCCTGTATATATATGTGTGTGTGTGTGTTTGTTTATTTGTATGATTTTATTTGTTTCACACACGCATACACACGATATACATATACACACACATATATATATACCTATGTACATATATATATACATATATTATGTGTACCAGTATCTGTATAATTTTATTTATTTATCTATTTCTCACACACACCCGCACACTCCTGTATATACATATACATATACATGTGTGTGTGTGTGTGTATATGTATAATTTAATTTATTTAGCACACACATACGATATACATATACATATACACATGTGTGTGTGTATCAGTATAATTTTATCTGATTTGTCTATCTCTAGCACACACACGCACTCTCCTACACACACATATACATATATATATATATATATATATATATATATATATATGTGTGTGTGTGTGTGTGTGTGTGTGTGTGTGTGTGTGTGTGTGTGTGTGTGTGTAGTGGCGGGATTAATCCCGCCGCTATATGGTTAGCCCCTCGGCGGCGGGATTAATCTCGCCCTTTAGGCATGCTATTCGGTTAGCCTCATGAGCGACGGGATTAATCCTGCCCTTCAGGCATGCTATTCGGTTAGCCTCATGAGCGGTGGGATTAATCCCGCCGCCATTTCAGGCAGGTTATTTGGTTAGCCTCATAAGCGGCGGGATTAATCCTGCCGCCCATAAGGCTAACCGAAGAGCGGCGGGATTAATCCCGCCGCCTACGCATGCCTTGCACGGAATTCGGCGGGATTTATCTCGCCGCCTATGCATGCCTTGTGCAGAATCTGGCGGGATTTATCCCGCCGCCATTGGCTTGTCTAAAGAGCCTAGGCGACAAGATTAATCCCGCCGAATTCCGCACAAGGCATTGGCGTCCGGCGGGATTAATCCCGTTGCCTAGGACTCGAGTGAAGGGCCTGGGCGGCGGGATTAATCCCACCGCGTATGCATGCCTTGTGCGGAATCCGGCGGGATTTATCCCGCCGCCATTGGCCTGTCTAAAAGGCCTAGGCAGCGGGATTAATCCCGCCGGATTCCACACAGGGCATTGGCGTCCGACAGGATTAATCCCACTGCCTAGGGCCCGAGTAAAGGGCCTGAGCGGCGGGATTAATCCCGCTGCGTACGCATGTCCCGTGCAGAATCAGGCAGGATTAATCCCGCCGCCAAAGGCCTGCTTGAAGGGCCTAGGCGGCAGGATTAATCCCGCCGCCTAGGGCTCGAGTGAAGGGCCTGGGCGGCAAGATTAATCCTGTCGAGCCTTCAATGCCTGTTGGAGGGATGAATCCCGCCACCCTTCCCTTTTTCCTCCATTGGTGAGTCGGACCAATCCCAAACATTTCTGTCTGAGACGTAGAAGGTTTACAACATACCAATGGAGGGGACTGGGAAGGGTGGCGAGATTCATTTCACCATACCTTACATAGTGGGCGAGATTAATCCCGCCGCCTTTCTAGAGCCACTGAAGGGGTGTGCCAAATAAATCCTGCCAAGTTTTCTTTGAGACCGAGAAGGGTGGCAGGATTAATCCCACACTCCCATTCAGGGCCTCTAGAAAGGTGGCGAGATTAATCCCGCCCACTCTTTCAGGAGGCATTGAAGGGGTGGCGAGATTAATCCCGCCGCACCTTCCATGTGAATATATATGTATTAATATATATAAGTTACATATCTCATTTTATTTACTTTTATCATCTTATCATAATATTTCGAGTAAAAGCTAAGAATCTATGTAAAACTATCCAGAGCTCACATTTGTGGTGGTTCTAAAACGAAATGTTATCTTTCTTTTGCACTAGCACAAATGTGAGCTTTGGACAGTTAATTCCGTCCACTTCTCTCTGTGTATTATTTTTGTATATTTGGGTTTATACAAGTGTGTGTGTGTTTTTATATGATTTGTATTCATAGTGTATCATTTTGCAGAAGGACGATTTAATTAAACAAGGAGATCGAGTCATTAGTATGGAGTCGTCGTCAAATTCTGGGTAAGAATTAAAATAAAATCTGTTATATTTGGATATGTGTTTGAAGAATTAATCATTTTTGTATCCAGATGTGGAATTGAGGTGATATTGAAGACGAGAGCAGGAGAAGAGATGGGCAGGGGGATTCTGGAATCAACTTGGCCATATTTCAAACTAAACGGGAAGCGCATTGGAACAACCATGGTTGTTGTTAAACTAACCTCTGTCACATCGCATGGACAAACAAAACAATGGAAAGTGGGTGTGCTAGTCAAGCATCCGAAAGCATGCTGCGAACCCAGATTGAACGATGCTCGACACATATGCCTTGTTCCATCCAATGTCACGTTCTCGAATCCAGAGGTCGCCAGTTACAACATTAATTTTGGGTGGTCTTGTCGACTTGTGGATAATGACGTTCATGTGTTCATTAATGATGTTGACCGTGGAATTCTTCTTCAACTCAACGAAAGCCCATCTATGGAGGGGATCCAACTGGATGTCTACTTCGAAGATCTTCAGACTCATCGAGTAGGTGTATTCTCAGCAGAGATTGCTTTATAATACAGAAAATCCACAAATGGAACAATCGTCCCTCTTCACATTGAAGAAGAACACAGCAACATCATAAGGGAGATTGAGAGGGTGGCTTGGTCTCAGGTTCTTTACAGATCACGTTCAATTTGCTTAGAAAATTTCGGGAGCTGGAAGAGTGTGCCGAGAACATTAGAACAGCATCAATCGGGGATCACACATGTTGATTTGGATCGTAAAAGAAAATCCTCGATCGTTTTGTCAGCTGCACATATTGACATTAAACTCAGGGTCATTTCGCACCACACTTAACTTAACTTAAGTGGGCTTAAGTAAAGGAAAATGGATTCGTACTCGCCCTTAAGTTGAGTAACCACTTACTTAACTTTTTTAAGGGTTTAACTAAGGGCATTGAATTTGCACTAGCCCTTAACTTAAGAAACCACTTACTTAACTTTTTTAAGGGTTTAATTGCTAAGGCATTGAATTTGCACTAGCCCTTAACTTAAGAAACCACTTACTTAAGATTTTTTAAAGGTTTGACTACTAAGGGCAGTGCTTTCGCAATCTTAATTTAATTTAAGGGAACAATGAAAAATTACAAAGAAAATTTAAGGGAGGTGGGGGGCTCCCTTAACAACACGAGCTCACCACCTTTTTCACCACCTTTTTAAAATAAAATAAAAAATAAATTTTTTCATGCGTAATGTGTATTTTTATATGTAAAATATTATATATATTTATTTTAACATATATAATAAAATTAAAAAATAATATAGATGAATTTTTTAAAGTATTCTCATTATTCTTAGTATATTTTAAGTATATTCTCCTTTTGCCCTAATTTTTGTAGGTTTTTACGCCATCAAGAGAGAAGAAATCAGGAGAAATTAAAAGAAATTGGGAGAAAATGGCAGAAGAGCAAGCAGATCAGGTAGTCTTCTTTCATTTCTTCTTCTTTTTTTGCATTCATTTGCATCCAAGAGGTTAGGTTCACCAGCTCTGTTTGAGCTCAAGGGGCGGCCCAAAGCCCGGTTGCAACTGCTGCCGGACTTTTAGCCGCCCCTGGATGGGATGGCTTTAGCTCAGCCAATACTAGCCGAGCTCATGGGCTGGCCAAAAGTTCCCTCTTTGACTCTCCCTCATCTTTCTTTCATTCATTTTATTTTTATTTCACTTCATTTATTTGTTTTACCTTTACTTTCATCACTTTTGTTTCATTCTTACTTTTTACCATTTTTCTTTCATGTCTTTCCATTCCCTCTTTAAATCCATTATATGATCATTGTGAACAAGTTATTAATCAACTTAAGAAAGAATATGCTGATCTTTAACTTTGACTTGTCGTATGGAGCTAAGATCACAACACATCACCCTATTCCCACTGGAGATGCTAGGCTGATCAAGGTACCTATTCGACGTCGGTCACCAAAGAAACTCAAGATCTTGTAAGCATAATTTTAACTTATTTATGCGAATCCATTGCCCTTAACACAATCCCTTAAATTTAAATAAAAAAGTTAAGGGTTGATGAGTGTGAATCAATTTAAGTTAAGGGTTGATGAGTGTGAATCAATTTAAGTTAAGGGTTGGTACGAATCCAAAACCCTTAAGTTCTCTTTTGAAGGGAGAATTAGTGTGAATCAAATGCACCATTAACCCTTACTTAACTTATGCGTGCTAAGTTAAGTTAAGTGTGGTGCTAAACAACCCTCATTATAGTAATGTTAATGTAATGCATTTAAAGCTAGAAAAATTACATTAAAAAGTTCACATTAACTTAACTTTTTTTAACTTAATATAATGCCAGTTTTGGTGGGAACTTAAAAAACATTAATGAGCGAGTTAATGCTAAATTAATGTTTGGTGACCATAATGAAAAGACTGGATCGGTCCGAGCCTGAGAAGCCACCGCTTGATCGCTCCCAGTCGTCCGGGAAGGCACCGCTTGATTCAAGCAAGACAGCATTCCTGCACAAGTGTGGTAAGCAGCTCTGGTCCGGCTCCGATAAGCTGTTGTCTGCAAGTTGCACAGCGATGTAAATGATAAGAAAGCAGTAATAAGTCAACCAGCCATTCACGTATCAGCGGGTCATGTGCGAGTCCCGAGTCGGATAAGCCGGGCTTATCCAGGAAGTCGTTTCCGGCTCAGCGAGAGACAAGCACGTCCTTGGCTCATAAGGGCGAAGGGAGCGATCCTGTCCGGGAGCGTGGCAATGCTACGCGTCAGGAGTTTGAGAGGCGTGTGTGCTTTTGTATAACAGGTATGTTTCATCACAAGACAAGGAGTCGGAAGTATTCCAAGTTGACATGTTCTTCTACAGAGCAGAGCTTTGTCTTCTGGGGCTCCACAAGCATCTCCAAGCAGGAATCGATTAGGAGAGAGACGTAAGTTAACGTAATTTTAAGAACGTTTCGGCTAAAATAATTGTTATTTATTGACAGGGGTGTCAGCATCGCAACGAGCATAGTCTCTTCTGGTGGTTATGCAGATGACCGAGATGGTGGCGATACATTCGTGTACACTGGATCGGGTGGAAACAATGCACACCGCGTGTGTGTGCGTTGATGTTCTATAATAAATACGCAATGGAAAGAACATGGACGGCATTGTTTGTCATAGTCTGGTGATGTTGATACTTGGGTCTGATTTATTGTAACTCTTTGTGTTGCATTCTTAGAGAATACTGATTTTGTACATATATATACACTGTGTGTAAACATTTGAGACCCTATATGTATATACACACCCTTGTTTGTGATGAGTGTTGTATCTTATAGTAGGTTCCTCAACATGAATTGATATCCAAGGGGGCCGACCGATCAGAAACTGGAGAAGGGGAACCTGGCATTGGTGAATTCCAAGGGCCATTAGAGTCATTAGAGGAATCGTAGACGAGGGCTCTCCATCCAAGATGGTGTATATCTACGATGGCTTATATGAAGTTGTGGATT
Source organism: Selaginella tamariscina (assembly GCA_003024785.1). NCBI lineage: Eukaryota > Viridiplantae > Streptophyta > Lycopodiopsida > Selaginellales > Selaginellaceae > Selaginella > Selaginella tamariscina. Next base: position 334,471 of record PUQB01000040.1, read on the forward strand.
ACATCAACGAACGGGGCAAGAACGGCTGCAAAGTTTTCAAGTTTATCATAAAACACAGTCTTGGACAGCCTCCACGCACGCCTCCCTTTGTCCTATGTATTCCATTGAAGTGAGTACTTGCCACACACACACACACATACACACATAGACAGACCATAGATATTTCGTGTTTGTGTGCACGTATGCCTCTATCCATTGGACACGGTTTATTATTAGCACAGATTAGTATCTATTTATATGCGAGTGATCAACATAAGCGCTAATGTGTGTGTGTGTGTGTGTGTGAGAGAGAGAGAGGAGAGAGATAGAGAGAGAGAGAGGGGTTAAAAAACTGTGTTTGATTAGGAAGCATTTTTCTAAAACGTTCTAGAACCTAATAAAGGTGAAGGTATGATTAGGGAAGCATTCTTCTAGAACCTAGGTAAAGGTAATGGTATGATTAGGGAAGCATTCTTCTAGAACCTAGATAAATGTAAAGGTATGATTAGGGAAGCATTATTCTATAACGTTCTAGAACCTAGGTAAAGGGTTAATTCATATATATAGGAAGGGTTTGTTAGGACTTTATTAGGGTTACAATGGTAGGAAAGGAAGAAGAGCAAGTAAAACATGTTGTTTTAAACAAGAACGATGAAGTAAAATATGTTCTTTTAGATGAGAATGATGAAATGGAATATGCTGTTTTGGATGAGAATGACGAAGGTGACGAAGAATGTGTAATGAACATGTGTATGGAAACAGTCAAATATAATTACTTATATAAACTCGATAAGAGATTATATGTGGTGAAAAATTATGTCACTAAAGAGGAATTTTGGTGTATTCCGATACATTGTTTTCAAGAGTACGAAGATTCCGAAGAAATGAAAAATGAATTGAAGAAATTGGAATACGAATGTTTAAAAAAGGGAACGTGGGTGGAAACATACGAAAACGACTACAACGAAGAGTATTGTGTTGTGATGCAACCTACTAACGAGTATACCAATGGTTATGTAGAAGACAATTAGGTTTCAATTTTGTAGATTTAGCATTTTGTTTAGACTAGAAACCATTCGATAAGTTATTAATGCACACGTACACACGGATATCTTTGTCTCTCCACCCACCCACACACACACACACATAAATATAAATTAAGTTCACATAAATATAAACTAAGTTAATTGGTGCCACGGGGTGTGCGTGTATGATATATGAAATAGAGGATTAGTAAGTGTACATATGGAAAACAAGGTAGGGTTATGAAAACTCTCTACCGTAGGATTGGAGAGCAAGAGCAGTAAGGTAAAGCTCCATTGTGGCCTCCATCCCCACAATTTTAAGCAAGAACATATGAAGAACAGACAGATGATATAGATATGGTACTGCTTTCGTAGTATGGGTGTCTTTCTCTTGTTTTTTTGTGTGAGTGCGTGTGTTTTATGTATTGTACACTTGCAAATGAGTAATGATGGAGAGTTTTCGTTTGTTAGCTTATGAATATGGTACGCTTTTTCTCGCAGATATGAGACACTCAGACTTTTATGTATAGAAGACAAATACATGAAATAAAGTGAGATTAGATATTAAAGCAATCACAGGAGTTAGCAATAACTCGTCAACTTAATTAATTACATTTTTGGTGCACGCTCCTCAGTGATTTTCATCCCCATGTACCTATAAAACACAAAAACTCATGGGTGCGTGCGTGCGTGTGTATACCTCCCAAACATCATGAAGGTGGCCTGTGGGTTAGTTCCCGGGCAGAAGTTAAAAACAGACCCATCCACAAGACGCAGACGTTGTACTCCCATGACACGGTAGTCCGGATCAACAACCTGACCAACACGGCAGCTACCATGGTAATGCCACATAGTGACAATGTTGGCCTTGCAGTAGTACCCAAGAGTAATATTCAGCAGAGACGAAGGCAAGAGAACCGACTTCCGTGCAGCAACTGCAACCACTCCACCAGACGGCAAGGCCTGGATTCCGTACACAAACGGCCTCATGCTCTTGGACATTAGGAGCTCCTCCACCTTGTTCAGGCCATCAATACATATCTCGAGGTCGACTGGGTCTTGGTAGTAGTTGAAAGTCACTAGTGGATTCTCCGTAATGTTTAGAGATGAAAGAAGCACCTGACCTGTAGAGCGAGGACCGTACGCCTTCTGGAAGATGACACTCCCCTGTAAGTTTTGTGGGCCGCTGAGTGACTCTATGTAGCTCCCTGAGGAGGTGATGCCGGCAACCTTAACAAGAGAGACCTCTACTGGGGACGGGGAAGGCACGTACAGTCGAACAGATGGGTTGTCAGCAATATCCTTACCGACTCCGGGCAAGTCGAGGACGACATCGATGCCCATCTCTGTCAAGTGCGGCTTTCGTCCAATCCCACTCAGCATCAGCAACTGAGGGGTTCCGACGGCACCGGCCGACACGATGACCTCACTCTCGGGTCCGTCCGTCAGACTGACTACGAACCGCTTCCCAATGCTGTCTGTAAACTCGACTCCCACAGCTCTTGGTGCATCTGGGCGACGAAATGTGTTCATCTGACAAAGAACGCTTAGAAAAAATACATTGTGTGTGGATACACTTACTTTGTTCGAAGATGATCATCTGAACCGTTGCATGGAGGAGGACCTGGATGTTGTTGGGATTTGCGTAAGCAAGCAAGTCCGAAGAGGGCCTCCGAGTTCCCTGAAGTGTACCGCCCGTCTTGGTTCCCTGTGGGTGTTCGTAAGTTACACCGTTGTCCGGTGTCACCCCGATTTCAACCAGTCTGGAAAGCACCCAGCGTTGGCTTGGAAACAACCATGTTTTCTACCCATGTGTAGGACTCGTTCACTTTCACAGATCTAAACTTAGTTGTTCAATCTCAGAAGCTGGTGTATATACCTTTAATTTTTTAATTATAAACATATATAAAAAAACCCTTTAAAATAATAATATTAATTAAAAGTTCATAATATAATGCGAATGAAATAATTAAAGAGTGTTAAATGTTAAAAAATGTCATAATAAAATAATATATGTTTTAAAATAATTATATTACATTGTTGTATTTTGGACTTAAATATAATAAAATACAAATTAATTATACTTTTTTTTGATGTCTCTAATTCATAAATATCACTTGAATGAAAGTAATATATATATATATATATATATATATATATATATATATATATATAAGTGTGTGTGTGTGTGTGTGTGTGTGTGTGTGATATATATGCATATTATACATGTGAGTCCGTATAAAAACCACATAGTTTGTGTGGGTGATATTTACATATTTTATAATGTAAATATAATATATTTTACTTAATTTAAGCTTACTTTACTAAAATGAAATATGTTAGGAATAATATGACAATTGTTTCTAGATATATTTTTTGCACAAAGATATCTTCTAAAAGCATTTATATCCTTCTATATAAGAGGATGTGCATTTATATATATATATATATATATATATATATGCACATGTATAATATCTGTATATAACTACTTTCATTCACGTAATATTTAAGAATTAATTATATATCTTCCATGCAATATGTTATGTTTAAACTGTGTGCACTTGTAATTTAATTTTTAATTTAAACAACCAGTAAGTAAAAAACCACAATGATAATTATTATTAATAATATAACAATTTTTTAATTTACCAAGGTCACTCTTTTGCACGTCTTTAAGTTCACTTTAAATAGTATTTAATTTAGCTATCAAAGTTGATATTTAATAATTTTTATCCAAACATAAAATAATTAAATTAAACAAAACTGACAAGTTTAGTGATAATACAAATAATAGTATATTAATAAGAGGTTTGACATTGCACAGTCATAAATATGTTGTAAGTCTTCAGTCTTAACACCTTTGGAACCTTATATTATATAAATAATGAATTCGTTTAAACATATATAAGTTGGATTTAGTAAAAACGTGTCAAACATGTTTAATCTCTTTACCATTTAGTTTAAACATATTTTACTATTTTGCAATTTAATTTAGCTATCAAAGTTGATATTTAATAGCTTAAGTATATATTTTATCCAATAATTATATAATTAAATTAAACAAAACTGACAAGTTTTGTAATTAACAGTTATCTTATAACTATTTAAATGAAAATAATACAAATAATAGTATAATAATAAGAGCTTTGACATTGCACAGTTTTTAACACCTTTGTAACCTTGGTATTGGGTTTAATTTAAATCACCATTAATTCTTCATATGCTAAGTATCCTCTCTGCAACTAGCATGTCATCTGGGGTAGTCACCTGGAAACGGATAAAGTATATACTTTTATTATTCAACTATAATACTATATAAACTTTTTATGTATTATAACTATTTTTTTTAATATATTTTATCTATATATCTATAGAGAGAGTTTATACATAGAAGCAATATAATACGTATATCTTACCTTCAAATTTGTATAAGACCCCTCTGTTATATAAACCGGATGCCTGAGATACTCCACAATAGAAACATCATCTGTTACTTGCAATCCTTCTCTGCATACACACATACGCACACGCACACATGATATATACATACACACATGTATACACATTATACCTGTCTACAAGTTGAAATCCCTGACAAAGTAACGATGGTTCAATAACCTGAATATTATACAAATATATTATAACTATAGTACTTAAATATTTCAGCAAATTACCTGAGGGGTTTGCATCTCCCATAAATCATTTCTGTTAAGTGTTCTTTTAACAAACTGATCATTCCCTGCCTGGTTTCACATTCATCATCATTAACTAACTAATGGTAAACTTCAAACACCTATAGACATACACTTATTAAACTGCATACGGACCTCTTTGATTGTAGCTTTGACACGCACGCCAAGCACTGCAGCTCCATGTACCCAAGCATCTTTCAGCACCTATAAATAAATAATGTGTGTGTGTGTGTGAGAGAGAGAGAGAGGCATGTGTATATATTATGTACTTAACTATAGTTGTATATGTAAGTACACACGCGCACACAGACACACACACACCCTCTGTATGTCCCTGAAGTGAACAAGGGGTCGTGCAGAATCATGAATACAAGCTAGCTTGGAGTCCTTGCTGATTTGCTGGAAAACAGGTTTCGTTATATACATGTATGCACACACAAATACATCTACATATCATGTAACGTAGACATATACCTGTAGTCCATTATACACAGAATCTTGCCTTTCCTTACCAGGCAGTGCAAATTTAATGTCGACTTTCTTGCTAGCTTCTATATATAAAAGTTAAAAGTTTAATAATTATTTTTATTGTTTTAAAAGTATGCAATATGAATTATAAATATTTAATATTTTAATTAAAGTTTGATACCTGCAAAAAGATGATTATAAGAATGATCACAAACCACCACAATCTCCTTTACTTCTGGCATACTCGCAAACGTATGCAAACTGTTACACATAGTTATCTTTTAATAAACATTATTAAATATTTAATAATATTATTAAATCAATAATTAATCTTCTACATATATGTTTTTAATATTAAAATTTACCTGTAAAGTGCAATAGGCTGCCCCTTAAGAGGTAAATATTGCTTCGGCATGTCTGCCTGTTTAGAAACGACAACTAAATTTATGGAGATCTGCACACACACACACACACGCACGCACGCACACATGCACACAAAGAGATGAAGATGTGATAATGTCCATGATGGTTGTTTGCATGCACTCTCTCTCTCACACACACGCACACGCACACAGAGAGATGAAGATGTGGTAATGTCCGTGATGGTTGTTTTCATGCACTAACACACACACACACACACACACATGCACACAGAGAGATGAAGATGTGGTAATGTCCATGATGGTTGTTTTCATGCACTGACACACACACACACACACATGCACATGCACACTCTCTCTCTCAACACATGTTATATACGCATGTGCATTCCATACACATATGCACATCCATTCACATATGCATGCATTATCTTATGCAACATATGCATGCATTATCTTATGCAAATATAACACACACACACACACACACACACACGCCACATTACCCCCATACGCTTCCCAACGCCACCAGCAAGTAGAATTACAGATACAGACTGGTCCGGGAGTGTCTATGAATTAATAAATAATTAAATAAAACTTAAGCAATAATATTGAAAATTTAACATACCGCATGGTGATCAGACTTTGCAACATTGGCTTTAACAATTAGCCTGGTGGGAAACACTAGTTTGCTACATTTTGTATGCTTTTTATATTGCACTCTTAAAGATCCGTTTGTTAATCTATAAGATTGAATCTTAGATTTCGTTTTAATGGCGTCAAAGTAGACAGTTCCATTAACTGCCGCCATAGCCATTATGGGAATATGCTAATTGTTTTCATTGACTAAATAACTGTATTTAATTAACTGCAAATTTATTTAAATTTAAATTTCAAATTATATACTCGTAAATTTTATCATAATAAAATGGCATGCCATTTTTTCTCACTTTTATGGTGTATAAAATAAACATACAAACTAAATTATAAAATTTATGCTGCGTTATTTTAGTTATATGAAGTAATATTACTTAATTTTATATAAAATTGTATATTTAATTGATTATAAATAAATGTATAAAATAGATTATTAACCTTTAATAATTCAAAAAGATGCTGCTCCGTGTCTGATCTTATTTTAAACTCTAAACGTAGTGTACTGTATGTTTGGTGTGGTGTGTGCGTGTGCGTGTGTGTGTGTGTGTGAGAGAGAGAGAGAGAGAGAGAGAGCTCAGGCTCACATACGAAGATGTTTCACCATGCCAAACCATTCGTTCTCTTTTTATATTTTATAGTGTAAAGTGTGTGTGTGTGTGTGTGTGAGAGAGAGAGAGAGAGAGAGACATACGAAGATGTTTCACCATGCAAACCATTTGTGCTCTTTTACATTTTATAGTGTACAGTATGTGCGTGTGAGCGTGTGGGTGCGTGTGTGTGTGGGAGAGAGAGAGAGAGAGAGAGAGCTGAGGCTCACATACGAAGATGCTTCACCATGCCAAACCATTCTCGTTCTCTTTTACATTTTATAGTGTACAGTGTGTGCGTGTGCGTGTGCATGTGTGCGTGAGTGCTGTGTGAGAGAGACAGAGAGAAAGCTCATGCTCACATATGAAGAATATATGTTCCACCATGTCAAAAAGTTCGTTCTCTCTTGTGTGTGTGAGATAGAGAGAGAGATCACGTTCACAATATAAAGAATAAATTGACTTTATATAAAATACATTACATGATATATATGTGTGTGATTAACTTACTTTTGTATAGGCTCCTCCTCCATTTGTTTATTACGTATTTGTGTCCGCTGCTTGAGTTCTTCAACTTATGCTTCATCCTGTTTAACTTCAACTTGTATTTCACCCTGTTTATCTTCAACTTGGGGACCTATATGCATACATACATACATTATATATTCTAATAACAATCACTTATATATTCCTTTAATAAAGACACAGTTTATGCTTAAGCATAAATGTTGGAACTGCACTTGCAGCAATAATTGCCGAGCTAGCTCCAATAGTGGTGTCCAAAATAACTAGAAAACCAATTTGGTTAAACAACACCCATGTTTATTTGTTTAAATAACATACATGTTCATCTATATATATATATATATAGAGAGAGAGAGAGAGAGAGAGAGAGAGAGAGAGAGAGAGTTATATGCATAGCTATTTACCTTGTAAGGCTACCGTGTTTGAAGTCAAAACCAGAATCTCAATCACAACTGCTATGTATTGTGAGCAGTCCCATACCTGTGTTTGTATACATGTAGTATAAATATTTAAAACTTATTTCTTAAGATTTAAAAATTTAATTAGTTAATAAACATGGCTTACCATCATGACTGAAGTCAAGAATCTAAAGCAACTTGAGAATGTGATCGCTGTTAAAATATGCACGAAGTTTGCATATCTCCATTTCTCATGATATTTGAATAGAAGATGTAGTGCCCAAATCCATATAACATAATGTAGGTAAACAATTGCTGCTTTAATTATCATCTACAACATTTAAGTTAGTTAATTTCTATATATTATTTATTTATTATCATACAGACCTTTCCATTTTCATATGAAAACACTCTCCTGTCCATATAAGCAATATAAGACCATGCATCCGTGCAAATAAGCAGACTGATCAATGTGAAAATGGCCTGGACAATATTAATTAAATTTAAAAAATTAAGTTAAATAATTAAAAAAAAAAACTCACATTTATGCTCAAAGCTTGGCTATTGAATAACAAGTGCCTGTATGCGTCAAGTTTGTGCAATACAAGATCAATTGCGATAATCTGGTTACCATTAGTATAACACACACACGCACATATGTGTACTTACAAGAGGCTCACATTCAACATATTCATCAACAAGACACCCACACTTCTCCTGCACATAAATAAATGAGAATTTTAATTACATTTATTTAATTAGAAAATCAAAATCGAAATACTAAGGAACTTACACATTGGCGGAGCCGTATATTCCCTGCCGAGTACTGAATAAAAGCGCTCTCTACATCCACTCCGCAGTGCACGCACTTCATACCAGACCTTAAACACACAAACCCTAAACATGTTTAATGATAATTATACAAAACATCCTTATTAATAAAAGGTTGTTAAATTCAACCCTAATGATAATTATACAAAACAAATTTAGTGTCTCAATAGCCGCATATACCAAATTGGCAAACAGTTGATTTCCTACATGCCCGACCGCATTGCCCGCAGTTGTGCCTGTTCCAGTTGAGATCCACACACCGTCCATTACAGCACGTCAAGCCCCATGTACACTTGTGCATACACCTCCCGCAGTTCCTCGAGTCGGTGAGGATGTTGACGCACTGGTCATTGCAACACAGGGGACCGGCTGGGTTGTACCTCGGGTTTAGACAGATAGTTGGTTTCGTTCCACACGTTGCAGCTTTCCTGTGGGGCGGTGGCGGCGGTGGGGAACGGTGAACTGGCGGTGGTGGTGAATGACGAACAGGCGGCGGCGGCGGTGGTGAACGTTGTGGTGGAGAATGAACATGTGACTTTGTTGGTGGTGACTTTGGCAGTGGAGAACCATGAACAGGTGAGTTTGGCAGTGGAGAACCGGGAACATGTGGCTTTGGCAGTGGAGAACCGGGAACATGTGGCTTTGGCAGTGGAGAACCGCGAACAGGTGGCTTTGGCAGTGGAGAATGGCGAACAGGTGACTTTGGCAGTGGAGAACCACCACGACCAGGCGGTGGCGACTGCAGCTCATGTGAAGAGCTACGGGTAGGAGAGTGAACTTGTGGCTTTGATGGTGGAAAACGATGAACAGGGGTTGGATTACGGGGAGAACTACGGGTAGGCTGCTGTGGGGAACGATGAACAGGTGGTGGAGATTGAGAGTGAACCCGAACAGGCAGAGGTGACTGCAGCTTATGGGTAGGAGAGTGAACCTGCGGCTTTGATGGTGGAGGACGATGAACAGAGACTGGATTATGGGAGAACTACGGGTAGGCGAGTGAACCTGCTGTGGGGAACGATGAACAGGTGGTGGAACTGGTGACTTTGATGGTGGAGAACTATGGGTAGGGGAGTGAACTTGTGGCTTTGATGCTGGATTATGCGGAGAACTATGGGTAGGGGAGTGAACTTGTGGCTTTGATGCTGGATTATGCGGAGAACTATGGGTAGGGGAGTGAACTCGTGGCTTTGATGCTGGATTATGCGGAGAGCTATGGATAGGAGAATGAACCTGCCGTGGGTCTGATGGTGGGAAACGATGAGGAGATGGTGGTTTATGGGGAGAACTACGGGTAGGGGAATGAACCTGCTGTGGGGAACGATGAACAGGTGGTGGTTTATGCGGAGAACGAGCACGACCTGGTGGTGTTGGTGGCGGAGGAACTGGTGGCTGAGTTTTATGATGAGAATGTGACTTTGGTGGCGGAGAAAGACGAACAGGGGGGGTTTATGGTGTCCAGCTTCGGACAGGATGAGATGCATACACAGAAAGATGACTAGAAGGGCTTAAAACAGTCCTCATTGCTGAAGTCCTGTGCTTCCCTTCCTGTGCTTGAGTATTCATATATAATCTATTGAGATCAAAGCAATCTACAACATCATGGCCAGTGCGCACGTTGACAAGTTGTAAAACGGTCAAAAGAGAATGTTCGCACTTGCCACGTTGACAAGTTGCAAAACGGTCAAAAGGGAATGTTTTTTGGTACAATGCATGTTCTATTCTATACATTATATTTTCCTAACTATAGCTGGGAAGTGTACTTCAACTCGGAGAGTATACTAAGATAACTAACACGATTACATGACAGATAATGAATATATATTAACAAGGTGAGCAGCTTTGTGCATTATTCTAATCTATAAACAAGTACATACGAATATCCTGACCTCACATGACACATCCAGTTGAATCGCGCCAGCTGAGGTACAGGAGCGCCGTTCTGTAATGTGTATAAGCACCAGCAACGACAAGAATATGGAAGAGCTGGTGGCTGTTCCCTGCTATGTCAAATCTCCCCGGTTTCCACCTCTCCGGAATCCTGGTAGCATATACTAGTGCCCCGACCCCGTAGAATAACCCCATGGCAATCTCGTACAAGGTCGTGGTGAGTATAACTGGCTCGTACCCGTGCACTATAAGCTTGTGAAGTACCGGTGCAACACCTGATGCACCCATGCCAAAATAAAGACCAGCACGTATAGGACGGTACTTCGGACTCTGGAAAACTGGTAAGAGAGAGACCACTATTGCAGAAAAGCCCAGTACAGTTATGCCCACAAGGTACATGTGTCTCCAGAGAGGTTCACACAAGAACGAGTAGTACACAGGAGGGTAGAACGAGGCAGTGATAAGGGCAGCTATGCCTGCGTAGTCTAGCCGCAGAAGAAAATAACCCATTTCAGCCGAGTGGCACATTAAAAGGTGACAGAGGCTGCTTGACAAGAGGCAGAACATGGCTCCCCCAAGGAAGGTGTAGAATGGCCAGCGGGCAATCGGCTTCTGGAAAATCTCAACCATGACTGTGGGTATCTCCATGTTGATTATCTTGACTGTTAATATGAGAAAGAGTAAAAAACCCACACAGTGCCTGGAAAACTAACTGTTAATCTTATATGTTTACACACACACACACACACACACACACACACACACACACACACACACACATATATATATATATATATATATATATTATATGTAATTTAAGTGATATAATACATTATGTTATATTGCAAATTAATAATGGTCACGGGGGGCTTCGTCACGGAAATAAGGAGAGAGAGATTTCAAAAAGAGGAAAGAAGAGATTTCATAAACTTTATGCTTTTACTGTATAAACTAGTAATGCTTTATATTATTGCAAATTGTGAAACGTGAACTCGGGCTGACATTTATAATATATCTCGTGACATAGAACAAGAACGTATATTATATAATAATATTTATATTGTGTATTAATATATCTTAGATGATCAATAATATGCATTTTATACACACACACACACATATATAGACACACACACACACAGAGGCAACTCCTCGGAACATTTTATATGGATGTCATATATGAAAGAAAATGTATAGAATAACAAATTTAAACATTATCTTACTTAACGAGAGACTTACGTCCAGAAATTGAAGGTTTCATTGTGAATGGAAAACATACTGAGAAGAGACTGCTTAAGAGACAGATTAGCCCTGTAATGCTTGAGAATGTACTCATTATCACGCAGATAATCGGGCACTGCATGGTAATCAACAAGGCTATGCGCCTTCCTCCATAGCCGCTTCACCGCCTTCGATGGCGACCGGCTCCTCCCTTCCATCGTTTCTGCCCTACATTTCTAACCTTCCACTCTAAATACACCCACCTGTCCCAAGAATATTATTAGAATATTCTTTTTGATTTGGTATATACTTCTACTTTAACATATCCCGTTGGTATATTCTAACTCGTACGTATCTACACAGCATTGGGAAAACAAGGACACTGTTGAAATTTATAATCTTACTTTTATAATAACAAGGAAGAATAAAAGTTATCATTAATGTTAAATAATAAGTTTTATTATTTAATTATAGATAAAAAAATTTAAATTTTTTAATTAGCTATGAAATGCTATTTAAAAATATTTAATTATAAATAAATATGGTTTAATGATATTGAATTTACTTATAAAACTTCTAAATAAATAAAAAAAATTATGTGTATGTATATGACATAAATGTATGGTTTTTTAACTGTGAAACCCAAGTTTATGCTGTCGTACATGTCGTAACTGTATACAACTGCATGAACTTCTTGTATGTAACTGTCGTTATATGTCACAATAGCACAAAACTACACTTGAGAGAACTCTCTCTCTCTCTCTCTCTACACACACACACACACACACACACACACACACACATATGTATATATATATATATATAGAGAGAGAGAGAGAGAGAGAGAGAATATTATTGAGTAATATTCATATTAAAGTATTGCAAATTGCATATCTCGCGTTAAATTATGTTAAAATGTATATATCTTTAGATAGTGACTATAACATAGAAACAGTAACATACATGTATATTATACATGCGCATATAAATTATCCATGATTGTACATTGTGAATATAATAGAAAAGTCAAGTACATTGAGATCCTATAAATAAAGACTTAATATTTAATTATATACAATCAGTGTTTAAACCCGTAGTTAAAAAATGATACGGATTAGTAATTAAATTAGATTAATAATAAAGTCTTTATTATTAATTTAATTTAATTACTAATCCGTAATATTCTTTGACTACAGATATAATAATGAGTGCGGATTGTCTCAAGAATATCCATTGGTATATCCTCCTATAGTGAATAACCCTATCTTTGATTTGGTATATACCTCTCCTAGAACGGACCGCCGATACATATAGTTATATAATCTCGTTTTTATAAATTAATTAATTTGGCGGAAGGTCCAAAATGTTGAACGACATCAATCTTTTGTATCTAATCACTTGGCATATATCTAAACATGGCACAAAAACTACACTCGATAAACTTAAACAAGGACTCTCCTATGGAAAGGTTAGTTCACACACACACACACACACACACACGCACGCACGCACGCACTTTCGCAGGTTGTGGTCGAAGGACACAATTGCACTTGTAACGGGTGCAAACAAAGGCATAGGCCTACAAATTGTCCGAGAGCTGGCTAAGCAGGGAGTTACCACTGTCTTAACTTCAAGAAACGAGGAACATGGCAAGACTGCCATTGAAAAATTGCACAAAGAAGGTCTCCAAGCTGTTTACCATCAGCTGGACATCACTTCTCCAGACTCTGTGGAGGAACTGGCCAAGTGGCTGTCCCAAACTTATGGAAAAATCGACATCCTTGTATGTGCGTGCGTGTGCGCGTGTCACCGTGTGTGTGTGGTCTTATATAGTCGATGTTGTTTCAGATTAATAACTCTGGGATAACAGCGAACGAATTCAACGTAGACGAAGCTAAACTAGTCATAAATACGAACTACTTCGGTACAAAGAGGATGATAGAAGCCATTACTCCTATCATGAAACCTGCCGGTCGAGTAGTTAACATCAGTTCAAAGGCTAGTGATCTTAACGTAAGTCTCTCTCTCTCTCCCTCTCTCTCTCTCACACACACTGGTTTGTACAGTTTTTGAAGAATGAATGGAAATCAAAGCTGGAGAACATATCCAATCTGAGACCAGAAACTGTGGATGAGTTTGTAAGGAAGTATATACAAGCAGTGGAGACCGGCAATGTAGTAGCTGAAGGCTGGCCTTGTCCGGCAGAGGGGACGAGTCTCCCTACAGAGTACATGTCAGAATACGCTGCCTCGAAGATCGCACTAAATGCGTACACAAGGTGTATTGCAGAGGAGTTGATGAAAAGAGGAAAGATTTACATAAACTGCATGGGTCCAGGTGTAACTGCAACACGAATGACTAACTATGTGGGACACTCTACCGAGGTTGGGGCGGATACTGCAGTGTGGTTGGCATTGTTAAAGAGCTCGGAGGATGCTCCCACCGGGAGATTTTTCATGAACCGCATAGATGTGGGATTCGCTGGGCAGAAGGTGTTCTACAATGGTCAGTTTCATGCCGATGGCAGCGATGTTTTAGATAGTCTCGTAAAGGACTTTAACAAGCAAAAAGAAAGAGTCTAAATGTCCAGAAAATAAATTTACATGTGAGAACCATTCACACTCATCCTTATGTTGTAACTTATCATATTTAATACCAATATGTTCCAAATGCTGTGTTGTAGTTTAAACTTTGGAATAAAGATTAACAAAATAACATATATAATGGACTATTTTGTTCAAAACTTTGCTCGTTTTGGGTGGGCTTGATATTGTTGAATGGTGCAACTGCATCTCTTCTTAGACTTGTCCTTGGACTTATTAACAAAACCTGCTGGTTGAATCAACGAGGGATGGTATGCGAGTGCGCGAGTGCAATAGAGCTCGTGCTTATTATCGGGTTTATTAACACAACCCACAAATCCACCCCAAGTGTCAGATTTGATGTTGTACACAAGAGGACCGTACCCTGCAGAGCATAGAAGAGTGCCTTCTCCATGACAGTTGGGCAAGGCGTACCAAAGCTTAGAGTTTTGCTTCGCAATCTGCTTGCCAAGAGTATCCCCATTGATTTCCCATACACCAAGATAAGAAGCACCATCAAGACCGGCCACATACGCCTTCCCGTTGTGGTCCCACTTGCAACGCCCTCTGGAAAGAGAAAACAAATTCTTTTGGTGCGAAAGGGAATGCGCTTCAACGTCATCCACCCTTTGTCCAGGTCGTAAACATCAAAACGAGCTTCCTTAGGGGAGCTTTTGTCAGTCCGAGTCCACCTCTGAGTGCACGAATCGAAGGCGAGAACAATGTCATGGGCCAATGTATAGGCAGAGAGCCGGTAGTGTCCAGAGAGCTCCACTTTGAAAACGTACTCCCACTCCCACGTACAACTATGAATACCTTTGACCGGCAGTACCATTACCAGTGGTAGCATTACCCACTCGTCTGTTAATGGATTTCCCACTGCAAAACTCAACCGGATGTCACTGCCACGCTCCAAACGAGCAAGCAGGAGACCGTTTGAAGAGCCAACCATCTCGTGCCTGCCAAGCGCCGCTGCATTGAAGACCGGCTTATTTGCATTTGCGAATTGATCTGGCTCATGTGGTGGTGGGGAGCAGTACATCTGAATTGGTGGCTTGTCCTTTGCATAGTCATTGGAGAAGCTCAATAATACCTTGGCAATGTCCCTACCGTGCTGATGTGACCACAGCTGCCTGAACGATGGAGATTCCATGATCAAGCGCCTCCACTCTGTGCAAACTCGTGTGCATGCGAGCACGCTCCACATATCCAGAAACATGAAGATGCTTTCCCACAGGTCGTCTGTCATACTGCGAACCCTTACCAGTTTGACCTTCTTAAATCCTTTAATTTGACCTTTAATATTTGAATGAATTATGCATATGCTTTTAAACTTTATTTTTAAAAAGGGAAATAGAATTTACATTTATACCCTTAAAAAGCTTAAATCTTTGCATTCTAACTTTTAAATAATAATACTTAAGAAAAGCTAGAAATAAAATAAAATGAAGTTTATTAATGTTAAAAATGTCATAATGTTTTAAAATAAAGTTTTATTATAGTACTTTTACTTTGAAGTTAATTGTTGTTACCTATTGAATTATGTTAACTCTAGACAAAGATAACACTTACTTTTTAAAAAACTCTTACTCTCATTTTTTGTGTCTCGGTTGGGTTACTTGGTGAGTTTAAAATATTAAATATGAATAGAAACACCCATAGGGTTCACATAACCCTAGGATTGCCCCTCCCAACTCATCAAGTATATTCTTATTAAGAATGATATTCTGTGTTAAAATAAAATAGGGGAGCCTATGTCACATATATTAGGTAAGATATATAATGAGAGTTCCTAAGTTCATAACTAAGTTCGTTATTTTTTATTGATGCAAGCTTTAGCTTGTGTTATTAAGGCACAATTCTCTGTTGTGCCACCTCAATTTCTAAACAATAGGGGTACGTCCCACCTTTAATATGTGATTAGGAAGTTTTGTTGTAGAACACATTTTGTTAATCCATGTGTGAGGCTTGTGTCTAATCTCCTTCTTCATGTCAAGGTAGAAGTCACAACTAAATAGGACACATTATGTCCTTGTTCAATTATGAGTGTGGGATCTTGGTTAATAAGTTTTCTTTATTAAGTTCCTGAGGGTTCACAAAAGGGTTTTAGAGTTAACATTTAAGAGTCATGTTCATAGCATTAAGTGTAACTTTTGAATTTGAGGGGCTATGGTGAGATAGCACACATCTTGAGAAATAGTGTCACATAAAAATCTGACACTAGGCTACATGACACATACCACAACCCTAAGTGCACTTAGCAGGGTTGTTTTCTCACTATATCTAGGGCTTGTCAACATAATTCAATAGGTAACAACAATCAACTCTGAAGTAAAAATAGAGGTCGTAGTAAAACTATGACATCTAAAGTTTGGGAGATAGTCGTTTTATGAGACTTAAGGTAGGATTGTAAATGTTAGAGTTTTAATCCGAAGGGCCAACATGTGGCCATCTGACGTCATCACCCTAGGTGAGCAATGCTAAGTCTTCTAAGATGACCCCAAGAGTCTGACTCAGATGCCTAATTAGGCGGAAGGCTCAAAATCCTACTCTAAGTCCCTTAAACTAACTATCCTTCAAACCCTAGAGGATAACCACATACCCACATGACAGAGTTAAGGCATCGTCACTTACCCCTTGAGGAACCACCCTTATTTGGGCATACAACCTCTTTAGGGTGACAAGGGGTACTCTAAACCACGACTAACCCTTGAGGGTTTGAGTGGCCAAGTTATATCTTAAACTTAGGGCTAGTACTTAGTGAGGACACGAGTGTTTTGCTAAACAAACTCTCAAAGGCTAGGTTTGAATAACCCTAAATACATGACCTTGCAAGGGTCTCATGAAAGGGCTTTTGCTAATGAGCTTGGTGCTACGAATGTGGCTCTCAATGCCAACTCTAAAACCCCTTTGTTATTCCTTAGGAACTCGATAAGGAAACCCTATCAACTAAGAACCCACGACCACAATTTAGACAAGGACATGCATACGCCCTGTTTAATTGTGAGTGTTGCTTTTAGCTTGACGTGGAGGAGGAGGTTGGAGACAAGCCTTAACCTCTGACCCTTAGATCATGCATTTCGACAAGACCTCCCATGCATGGATTCACCAACGTTAAGGGTAAGCTACCCCGAAGGTGGGATGTACCCTTGTTATATGAAAGTTAGGGTGGCACAACAGAGGGTCATACCTTAACGACACAAGTTAAAGTTGCATCGGCAGAAGAGCAATGATAAACCCATGCTCCTACATGTACTACTTAATATATGTGATAGAGCCCCCCCTATTTTCTTATTTACATAAGTGGGCTGGCACGGAATCTCATTCCCAAAAGGAATATACTTGGTGAGTTAATTAATAACTCATTGACCCCTAAACCCTAACTTGAGGGGTTTAGGGCATGGGTTAGGGCAATCCTAGGGATGTTTCTACTCATATCCGACATGCTGAACTCACCGGAACCACCCAAAAATCTAATTAGGACACGAAAAACTAAGGTAAAAGTTTTCTAAATAGAAGTGTTAGCTTTGCCTATAGTTTCTTACAAATACCTAATGACACCCAACCGGACCATCAAGATATTCAAGTGCACTAAGCGGGCATGTTTGTTCTACATCTAGAGCTTATCAATATATTTCAGTAAGTAACAACAGTCAATGTTCAAAGTAAAAAGGAGTCATAGTAAAAACTATGACACACAAAACCTCATGACTATTTGTTAAATAGGAAAACTGGAAATCCCACCTTTTCCTGTTTAACCGGTTTCCTTTCTCCTAACCTTTAAAAAAGGCTACACACTTTCTTTTTTCCAACTCTCCACATATACATATATCAAAATACCTTCTCCCAAAGCCACAATGACTGGTCTTTGAAGTCAAGGGCAAGAACGGATTTTGGTTATTGCCTTGTTAGATCCATTCATTGAGAGTACACATACATACACATAAGATCTTATAATATGCACCTTTCATTACTACATGAATACAAGAGACAAAGTGTAGAGAACCTCTATCTCCTGCTGGAACTTCAAATGGAGACCCTCTCTCCTGTTAGAACTTCTTGTGGAGACCTTTTTGGAGACCCCTTCTCCTTTGCCCTAACTCCCCTTAACTACCCTTCCTCTCGCCATGTCATCCTTTTCCTTTTCCTTTTTCTTTTTCCTTTTCCTCTCAGTAAGGATTTTCCTTCTTCACAGCCTTTCCTTCCTTTTCCTTACTCACCTTTTCCTCTCGGTACCACAGCCTTTCTTTCCTTTTCCTTACGCACCTTTTCCTCTCGGTAAGGATTTCCTCCTTCACAGCCTTTCTTTCCTCTTTCCTTATGCACCTTTTCCTCTCGGTAAGGATTTTCCTCCTTCACAGCCTTTCCTTCCATGCTTACTATGGACCTTCTACCCTTATTCTCTCCACAGTAGGATGTCCAATGCTCCTAATATTTTACCTTTAACACTGCCCCCTCCTTATTCGTTGTTGTGTCCTCACAGCAACTATCCTATTCCTTCCTTTGGATGTTTCTTCATGGTACTGTGGATTCTCTCCTTTATACTTCAAAAGTTGTTCTTCACTTTCCTAAGTTCTTGGTTGAAGTTGATACTTAAGTTGCAGCACTTGATTTCCTACATCTGTTCCTTAGATCAACATTTGCTTTCTCTTCCTGTTCTTAAATAGTTTTTCCTTCCTATTCCTTTGGCTTATTTTCTGTGTTTATATTCACTTCTTTAAAGGATTTATGGTATACACATATGTATACTCTGAAGGTTGTTCATGCAAATCAATCTTATACAGATTGCCTTATAAAACTTTTCTTGTAATCCAGGTCTGTCATTTTCCTTCTGCTAAACAGTTTTCTTTTCTTTTAGCACTATGTGAAGGTCAATATTTATTAAGACCTTCAAGTTAGGATATGCTTTCAGGATTTCTACTTCTTCCTGATTATCTAGCCCATTAAACCAATCACATCCTTCTAAAATAAGAGGTCGGATTTCCTTTTTAACATACCTTTTAGTATGATTATAGATCATTAGTTTTCCTTTTTCTTCTTCTACCATTATCTTTCATGTTCTTCCATTCTGAATAACCTTATCAGATTAATCCATAATCTGGCTAAGAACATAGTATAAACAGTATTCTTTTCTTCTTTTTGTAGGACAAGCAAGGATATCCTATATTTGAATCCTTTTACTATGATAGTGACTCCTCTCATTATGTTTAGTGACCTTACACTTTGTTGATCAACCATTTTAAGGTTAAATGGGCAGGTTTATTGGTCCTAAACCCATCCTTTTACATTCACCTTCTTTAATAAAATTCACACTGAACCTCCATCTATTACACTCGTTTTAACTTATTTCTGCCCACATATATGTGATGCAAGGAACTTGTCCATCATAATCACCTTCATACAGTACTTCCTTATCCATTTTATAGACTGTATATCCTTCACTCGAAGGTGGTGTTTGCTGAACTAAGCTTACTGCATTTAATATTTGGTTTCTTATATAAGGAACTACCTTTATCAACTGTCCAAGCGTAACCTTTATCTCCTGATTTATAGCTTGGTGATACATAGAATCCATTGTTTTATCATGTAATGGTAATAATGAAAAACTTTGTTCACCTTTATCTATATCACCTTTATCTGTACCTTCTGATTCGTTATCAGTCTGACCTTTTGGTCAGGATTTTGCTCTGCTCATTTACATTTTCCTGTAACAAGTTCTCCTTCTTGTTAGAATAGTTTCTACCTTTCCTTCTCCATAATAAAAGGATTCCTTTCTCATTCTTTCTTGAAGAGCTATAACTGCCCTTGCAACGGGTGGATACTCATCCTTTTCCTCCTCTATTTGAATAAGCCGTGTTGTAGGCTGCACATTAGTCATTTGGTGGAAGTAGGAGGTTGTACATTCTGCCTAGGACATTCCTAGAGAATGTCCTGTTTCACCACATGTATAACAAACCTGGGAAGGAAAATTCCTACCCTGTGGTCCTTGTCTATCATTGACCTGATTATATTGCTCATTTCTGCCTCTTTGACCTTGATAAGGTCTTGCTTCTCCTCTATATTGTTTATCATTTCTTTCTGTATAGGATCTATCCTTCTGTCGTCCATTGTATGGACCATTTTTTTCTCCATAATACCTATCCTCTTTATTTCGTAAGGAACATCATTCTTCTCTCATAATATCCATTGTTCTATTCTGATAAGAACTTCATTCCTTCTGCCATAATATTGTTCCTGTTCTCATAAGGAATAGCATTATCATTCTATCATTCCGATTCCTGTTAGGTGGGAACCTTCTAGGAGGTGGACGTTCATCATTCTCCTTTCTCTCTCTATACCAGCCACATTTTGGTTCAGGAAATGTCTGCAGTTCGGGCTACATGTCCTTCCTTTCTGCAATTTGGCATGTAGGCAGTTGCAGCCTACATTCCTCCACTATATGGCCAGGATTGTTACATTTAGTGCACCATACCTTTGCCTTTATCTCCTTTAACTGTCATTCCCTTTAAGGTTTTCATCATTTGAGCCAATGCTTTCTCATCTATTAAATATTTACGAACCTTTACTACATCAGCTTCCTCTTCCTCTTCATTAAGGATTCTTCCTTTTTATATACTTTCAACTTTCCTTTGCAATCTTTTCTATTTGCCTTCTCTTCTTCTCATATATTTTTAATTGATCAATGAGATCCTCTCTATCCTTTTCATTGATAATGAACCCTTACTTATACCATTGCAATAAGGCATCCATCTTTACATATGCCTTACACTTTTTCTCATGTTTCTTAAAACGGTGTGTATATTCATCTATCTTTTCTGTTTTGCCTTGAAGGATAGTCCTTAACTTCTCTAAATGTTCCTCCGGCAATTCCTCTTTTGAAATATTCCTTAAAAGCATCAGTAACCTTCTGATAATCCTCTCTGACTTCCTTTTCTAAATCATAATACCAGTCAGAGGCATTTCCTTTCAATATGTGGAAATATAAGCAGCCTTTCTGCATCCGTCACCTTATACAGTTTTACTACCTCTTCAAACTGTTGTAAGTGCCTTTTCGGATTTTCTTTCTTTCCTGCAGAGAATGTGGGATACATCACCGTACCCCCAAACATTCCCGGGAAAAGTGCCATATTTGTAATAATCTTTTGCTCTAGTGTATTCCTCTTACACCTTCCTCCCTTCCTCTTCGGGAGTTCTCAAGATCCTTCTCCTTAGATCCTTCTCCTTGCAATCTCGATTTATGAACAGGCACTCCTTCCTTCCCTCACAGTCTCCTCTAAACCAGTGTTTGATACTGCCTCCAATTTCTGGATCAGCCTCAGATTTCTGTATTGTTTCTGCAATATCCTCTACTATCTTCCAAGGATATTTTGACGTCTATTTTCGTCAATTTCAGGTTGCTGTTGGGCAGCCACTTATTGGCCTGCCTTTGGTTCCTTTGATCAGCTAAGGCTGGATCAGGACGATGGTTCCTCAAGGTTCCATTCATTCCTTCTCCTTTACACATCCGGCTCTACACCTTTTGAGCCTTTTTCAGAATGAGAATTCTATCTTTTTAGCCTCTTTTCTCAATGAATGCTAACACTGTAATGGCGAAATCTCTCCGTGGTTGCCAAATGTTAAACAGGAAAACCGGAAATCCCACCTTTTCCTGTTTAACTGGTTTCCTTTTTCCTAACCTTTAAGAAAGGCTACACACTTTCTTTTCTCCAACTCTTCACATATACATATATCAAAATACCTTCTCCCAAAGCCACAATGACTGGTCTCCGAAGTCAAGGGCAAGAACGGATTTTGGTTATTGCCTTGTTAGATCCATTCATTGAGAGTACACATACATACACATAAGATCTTATAATATGCACCTTTCATTACTACATGAATACAAGAGATAAAGTGTAGAGAACTTCTATCTCCTGCTAGAACTTCAAATGGAGACCTCTCTCCTGTTAGAACTTCTTGTGGAGACCCTTTTAGAGACCCCTTCTCCTTTGCCCTAACTCCCCTTAACTACCCTTCCTCTCGCTGTCACAACCCGATACAGGATTCCGGATACATGATACAGGATACAGGATTTCGGATACAGGATACGGGTTACAGGATATGCCTACAGGATATTCCTACAGGATATACCTATAGGATATTCCTATAGGATATGCCTATAGGATATGCTACAGGATATGCCTAGAGGATAAGGGACACTATTCTTAGCTCATGACTAGATTAGACTCATGACTAGATTAGCTTAGAGTTGTGAGCATAAAAGCTCCAACCTAATTGTTGTACAATAAGTTACTATCAACACCAGTCATTCTACGATCATTCTTATTCTTGTCTTGTCTTGTTCCTTTGCCTCCTGCTCTTGTCTCGCTCCTGGATCCTGTCCTGTTCCTATTTCGCTCCTGGATCCTGTCCTGTTCCTATCTCGCTCCTAGATCCAGTCATGTTCCTGTCCTACTCCTAGATCCTGTCCTGCGTCTTGTCTTGCTCCTGAGTTCCTAGCTCCTGTCTTGTTTCCTATCCTGCTCCTGAGTCAAGCCTTCCTACTCTTGGAATCCTGCTCACTTCCTGTTTCCTGGATCGTGGCTTGACAGTTTGATAGTAACTGCTTTCATAGCTCTCTGTTTCCCAGCTACTTTTTTTTTCCTTAATTCTTTTCCTTCGTTTTTCTCCTTTCTTTCTTTCATAAGGTCATGGCTGATTTTGAGCACTTTCAACGCGAGCACCAAATGTTGCTTCATGAGCTTGCCACTTTGCGCCAAGTGGTCACCGATCTGCAAGGCTCCACCCATGCGGCACATGCAGCTGCTGATGCATCCTTCAAGGCTGCTGCGCAGGCTCTCTCTCAGGCATCGGTGGTTCCTTCTTCATCGAACTTTTCTCCGGAGCCAAAGATCAACATGCCAGAGAAGTTCAGTGGCAACCGTGCCAATTTTCTAGGTTTCCTGAATCAGATCCGGTTCTTGATCCGCATGCAACCACGCCGCTACTCAACGGATGCACAAAAGGTTGGCCTTTTGGCATCCTTACTAAGTGGATCTCCACGAGCTTGGGTTGCTCCCTTGCTGGAGCGTGACGACCCATTGATGGAAGACTTTGAAGACTTCGTGGCTACCTTTGAAGCCTGCTTTAGAGATCCTGATAAGTACCGTTCTGCATGCACAAAGTTACGGAGACTCACACAAGGATCCAGACCAGCTTCCGTTTATGCATCCGAATTCCAGCAATTGTGCACGAACATTCCATGGGACGAGACTGCATTGATCGAACACTTCCGTTTTGGGCTGAGGGATGACGTGAAGGACCTTCTCCTTACGTTACCGGATGCTCAAACGTTAGCGGAGATCATGCGATAGGCCGTTCGTTGCGACAACCGTTTGTTCGAGTGCCGTCAGGAAAAATCCCATCAGCAGTTCCTGCCAACCAATCCTGTAGCCGTAGCACATGTTCCTACGACACCTTCTGGAGCAGTTCCTATGAAGGTAAACAAATCCAAGCGTGGCCCACTTTCAACTGCTGAGAAGCAACGTCGTCGGGGTGAGAACCTATGCTTGTATTGTGGTGAAGCAGGACACAAGGTGGCAGAATGTCCTAATAAAGCCAGAAAGTTCAAGACGCGTGAAGCCGAAGCTGAAGTTCAGTCGGAAAACTTCAATGTCCACTTCATCTAGGAGCCGCGAAGTTGGACGTAAGTGCAGGCTCCATTGGTGCTGCTCACACCATTCCATCACTCAAGTTTCCTGTACACATTCGCCTCAATAACCGAAAGCTCAAGGAGTTTGCCCTGTTAGACACTGATGCAAATGCATGTTTCATGGATGACACTTTTGCAGCTCAGCATGGCATTCCGGTGGTAAAGTTGAAGCGTGCAGTTCCTGTAGAGGTGGCTGATGGTCGTTTGATTGCTTCTGGCGCAGTTACCCACACTACCACACCTCTCTCTTGCAATCATGGTGCATTCAACTGTTCAATTTCCTTCAACTTGATCAAGACTCGGTCGACTCCCATCATTTTTGGCATGCCATGGTTCGTTGTTGCAAATCCGCAGATCAACTGGAGGTCTAGGACGCTCACGTTTTCCTCTCCAGCAGCCAGGATCAATCCTGTACCTTCCTGCGTGCAGGATACATCCTTGGTGTCTGAGGCAGTACAAGCTACAGGATTGACCGTGCCTGTTCCTGTACCAGTGTTGAAGACTCCTGCTCAACAGGATCCACCTCCTGTTGGTTTGTCAACACACTCACAGGCTCTCCTCACTCCTGTGCATCCACGGACTTCTGTATAGGATTCTTCCAATCCTGTACACTTGTCAACATCCACATCTGTTTCTCCCAATCCTGCCTCTTTTTATTACTCTGTTTCTGTTCCACCCTCTAAGATCCTTCCTCTTTTTCAGTCACAGCTCCCTCCTTCTCCTCTCTGAGTTCTTACCACTACCATGCATGAACTTGCCACTGATCCTGCTCCTTTCCACCTTTTTGCCTTTTAAGTAACTCCTACGTCCTCTTCTACCTTTCCTGTGTCTGACTCTCCTGTTTTTCAATCTCCTTCTCCTGCTTCTGTTCCTTCTTCCCTACCATCCAAGTATCACGCCTTTCAGGACGTTTTTGACAAGCACAAGGCTGCAGTTCTTCTTGTTCACAGGTCCTACGACTGTCCTATTGATCTTGCGGAAGGAAAGACTCCACCGTTCGGACCGATTTACGCATTGTCACCCACAGAGTTGGAGGTTCTTCGCCAGTACATCGAGGACAACTTGGCATCCGGCTTCATTCGTCACTCAAAGTCCCCTGTAGGAGCGCCTCTTCTTTTTGTCAAGAAGAAGGATGGGAGCTTACGTTTGGTTGTGGACTACAGGGGTTTGAATTAAGCTACCATTCGGAATCGGTACCCGTTGCCATTGATCCCGGAACTTCTCGATCGGCTGCAAGGAGCAAAGGTGTTCACGGATTCATCCTGGCGATGAGTGAAAGACTGCCTTTCGTACAAGGTATGGACACTTCGAGTACACGGTGATGCCTTTCGGCCTTACCAATGCCCCAGCCGTGTTCCAACATATGGTGAACGACATCTTTCATGACTTCTTGGACCAGTTTGTGGTGATCTACCTTGACGACATTTTGATTTTCTCCAAGGACCAGGCGGCACATGACAAGCATGTACGGTTGGTTCTACAGCGGCTTCGTGAGCATGGCCTGTATGTGAAGTTGGAGAAGTGTTTTTTCGATAGGGATTTTGTGGAGTTCTTGGGCTACATCGTCTCTCCTGCTGGCGTTTCCATGGACATGCACAAGGTGAAGACCATCGTGGAGTGGGAGAGGCCCAAGTCTGTACGAGATGTACAATGTTTCCTTGGCTTTGCATTCTCGTCCTTTCTTCGTTGAAGCAGATGCCTCGGATTTTGCAGTAGGATTTGTCCTATCGCAAGTTGGAGAGGACAAGTTGCTTCATCCTGTAGCTTTTCACTCTCGTAAGTTCCTGTCGGCGGAGATCAATTACGAGATTCATGACAAGGAACTCAAGGCCATTGTGGATTCGTTTGAGGAGTGGCGGCATTTCCTGGAAGGTGCTGCACATCCTGTACAAGTTCTTACGGATCACAAGAACCTGGAGTACTTTCAAACGGCTCGAGTTCTCAGTCGGCGACAGGCTAGGTGGGCGGAGTTACTATCACGTTTTGACTTCGTCATCGTCTATAGGCCCGGTTTTCGGAATGGCAAGGCGGACGCATTGTCTAGGCGCTCTTACCTTGCACCAAGCCCAGGCGATCCTGCATTTGACTGTCAAAGGCAAGTGTTGTTGGGTCTTGATCGATTCCGGCTTGCGGCACTGCAGGTTCATCAGGCTCCAGCAAATTCAACACTCCTACAGGATGTCCGTTTGCAGTTGGCTACAGACGACTTGGCAAAGAATGTGTTCTCACACATTCATCTTGACGTTGCAAGTTCCTCTTCCTCCAGTTCCCGTTCAGACTACAACCTGTTCACCATACAGGATGGACTCCTGTACCGGGAAGGTCTCATGTACGTTCTTGTTGGTGTTTGCAGGACTCGTGTGGTACAGGATTGTCATGATACCCCGGCTACAGGACATTTTGGTGTGGCCAAGACAGTTGAGTTGGTGACTCGCAACTATTGGTGGCCTGGGTTGCGAGGTTTTGTGGAGAGGTTTGTACGGAGTTGTGACACTTGTAGCAGGTCGAAGATGCCTCATCATGCACCCTCTAGTCTTCTTCGTCCTCTTCCTGTTCCTTCTGCTCCTTGGAGATCCATTTCTATGGATTTCCTCACAGATCTTCCTCCTTCTCATGGATTCGATGCAGTTCTTGTGGTGATTGATCGTTTCACCAAGCAGGCTCATTTCCTACCCTGCAACAAGACAGCTACAGGTCAGACAACTGCCGAGTTGGTGATCCGTGAGGTGTTCCGACATCATGGTCTTCCTGAGAGCATTGTTTCCGATCGAGGTCCACAATTCATGTCCAAGTTTTGGCGAGAGCTTCTTCGGAGTCTACAGGTTAAAGCGGATCTTTCTTCAGGATATCACCCACAAACCGATGGGCAGTCCAAACGCACAATTCAGACCTTGGAACAGTATTTTCGTTGCTTCATCAGTTACCAGCAGGACAACTGGTTGGACCTTCTTCCAATGGCGGAGTTTGCCTACAACAACTCCGTTCACACATCTACAGGACAGACACCTTTCTTTGCTCTTACAGGCCACCATCCACGTTTTGACTTTGCTCCTCCCGCTTCTCCTTCTTCCGCTCCTACAGTACAGGATCGTCTTCAGCATCTTCGGCAGGTACAGGATGATCTCCAGGTTCACCTTCAGCAGGCACAGGAACGGTACAAGCATCATGCTGATGCTCACCGTCAACCGGCAACCTGCATACAAGATTGGTGATCTCGTGTGGCTTCTTCGTCGACACATTCGCACCAACAGGCCTTCTTCTAAGTTGGATTTTCAACGATTGGGCCCTTACAGGATCGTGGCGAGGTAAATCCTGTAGCTTTCCGACTCGAGTTACCATCCACGGTGAAACTTCATCCTGTGTTTCACACCTCCTTGTTGGAGCCGTATCATCCTTCTTCTCTTCCTGGTCGTGCTTCTTCTCCTCCCCCTCCTGTGGTCATTGCTGGTGAACCTGAGTACGAAGTTGCAGCCATCCTTGATTCTCGTCTTCATTGCCGCCAACTTCAATACTTGGTGGATTGGAAAGGTAATGCCTACCGATTGCACTTGGGAACCTGCATCCAACTTACTCCATGCTTCTTCCAAAGTTGCTGCCTTCCATCGGCATTATCCTGCTAAACCAAGGTCCTAAGACTCGTGGAACTCGTCCTTAGGGAGGAGGTGCTGTCACAACCCGATACAGGATTCCAGATGCAGGATACAGGATTTCGGATACAGGATACGGGTTACAGATATGCCTACAGATATTCCTACATATACCTATAGGATATTCCTATAGGTATATCCTGTAGGAATATCCTGTAGGCATATCCTGCCTATATAGGATATGCTACAGATATGCCTAGAGAATAAGGGACACTATTCTTAGCTCATGACTAGATTAGACTCATGACTAGATTAGCTTGGAGTTGTGAGCATAAAAGCTCCGACCTAATTGTTGTACAATCAGTTACTATCAACACCAGTCATTCTACGATCATTCTTATTCTTGTCTTGTCTTGTTCCTTTGCCTCCTGCTCTTGTCTCGCTCCTGAATCCTGTCCTGTTCCTATCTCGCTCCTGGATCCTGTCCTGTTCCTATCTCGCTCCTAGATCCTGTCCTGTTCCTATCTCGCTCCTAGATCCAGTCCTGTTCCTGTCCTACTCCTGAATCCTGTCCTGCGTCTTGTCTTACTCCTGAGTTCCTAGCTCCTGTCTTGTTTCATATCCTGCTCCTAAGTCAAGCCTTCCTACTCTTGAAATCCTGCTCACTTCCTGTTTCCTTGGATCGTGGCTTGACACTCGCCATGTCATCCTTTTCCTTTTCCTTTTTCTTTTTCCTTTTCCTCTCGGTAAGGATTTTCCTTCTTCACAGCCTTTCCTTCATTTTCCTTACTCACCTTTTCCTCTCGATACTTCATAGCCTTTCTTTCCTTTTCCTTATGCACCTTTTCCTCTCGGTAAGGATTTTCCTCCTTCACAGCCTTTCTTTCCTCTTCCTTATGTACCTTTTCCTTTCAGTAAGGATTTTCCTTCTTCACAGCCTTTCTTTCCTCTTCCTTATGCATCTTTTCCTTCGGTAAGGATTTTCCTCCTTCACAGCCTTTTCCTTCCATGCTTACTATGGACCTTTCTACTCGTATTCTCTCCACAGTAGGATGTCTTATGCTCCTAATATTTTACCTTTAACACTATTTAAGCATATGAGTCAGACTCCTGTGGGTTGTCTTTTAAAATTTAGCATTGCTCACATAGGGTGTTGACACCAAATGACCACTTCACAACCACATATTGGTCTTTCGGGTAAAAACTTTAATAATTGGTATCAGAACTTATTCACAATTAGTAGGACTGCCTAAAGTGGTAGTGTATTTTAGGGTTTAGCTAGATCTAAATTTTAAAAGTACTTTATCATTTTCAGCTAACATGTCTGAATTTTACGCAAAGAGTTGGTCTTGAGATTTATAACTCTTTAAAGAACACCTACTTGGTTTAGGGTGTGTGTTATAGATTCTAATGTCAAAGGTAGACCTTAGAAGTTAACTTCCAAGTTGCATGCTAGGTTATTTTACATTACGATTGTCTATGTTATTTTACTTTATAGTTGTGGTTGTTTATGCTACTTTACTTTACAATTGTTCAAGTTACTTTACCTTATATTTGTGCAGGTTAATTTACTGAGTTAGTTTGTTCTAACTTACAAACTAAGCTGGATTATATGCTATGCTAAGTCTACATGTTATTGAAAATTTTTCCTTTTCTTTAAGGTGTATGAAATTAGGATAACATATGTTTTAAGAATGGACAATGTCCATTTAGTTTTGGCTTAAATCAAGATTCAATGTTAATTTCAGCAATGTTGTTCAAAAGGGGAAAGACTTCTGTTCAAATGTGCATCTTTGACTTCAAAAAAGGGGCATATTCAAACATAAAATTGAACATTACATTTTAACAGAAAGTGCAGAATGAGTTCTTACTTCAGTACATGAGTAGATTATGGTGTTGAATTTATAGTAGAATAGAAACTTGAGTATTAGCATATGATGAATATGTTAAGCAGTTGGTTCAAATATCCAATGTAACAAAGTATTGTTTGATGTTCACAATAATTATAAGTAACATTAAGTGAAATAATTTACTAAGTTCAAGTTATTTGATTTGGACAAGTATAACTTGAAACCTTAATTAGTTATAAGTGCACACTTTATATTCAAGTGTAGCTCGACTAACTTGATTATGGAGCTGTCTCATGTGGAATGAAGATAGGGATTTAATATTGCATTTCTATTAATGCAATTTTGGGGTAGATGGTGTGATCTACCAGAAACAAAAATGTTGGAAAAATATGTTTACATTTTCTAGTTTATTAAATATAGTGAAGGCGTTCGGCACATACTTATGCATTTCATTGTTAACTCTTTAGTCTTGTAATTTGTAACATTGTTTGCAATGTGGGAAATGATTAGTTTAATCTCTTGAACAAGGGTGATTCCTTGGTTAGCAAGAGTATTAAGTTGAGAGTTTTCATTTTGTTCAAAATTTAAGTGAGAAATCATATTAGTTTTATTAAAGTATGTTGGGAATGTCTGTGATACGAAAATACTTAACTATATAGAGGTATTGGCACATGTCTTCTTTAGAAAAGTTGGTATTAATGGAATTTAAAAGTTAGTGTTGGTTTTTGGTATCAACTTCATCTTGAAGGCAAAAATGGTTATTCAAAAAGTCTATTTTTAAACATTACATCAAGATCGCAAATGTAGGCACTTAGAAAACATACTAAGTATGTATTTTAATTCCTTGAAATATTAAAAAGTAAAACTTTTTTTGACTCAAGGTTTGATGGTGTTCTTTAGATTCATTGTTAGTTCTAACTCAAGTATGGATGGCGTTCCTTGAGTCTGGTTCAATATCCATGAAAGTACGATGACGAATTGCTAACTTAACTCAAGAAGATGGTCTCCCTTCTTGATGATCGTGATCTAAGGTCCCTAATGTATTGTGTAGTATTTGGTTCGAGAATATGAGGTTTCATTTGTTAAAATATTTATGCACTAGACTTTGAAAGTATTTGAAGATTGACTTAGCAAAGTATAGTATAATATTTATTGAATATTGATATTAAAACACTCAATATTGAAACTTGATTATGATCACATGAGGTGTCCATAATCATGAGATAGAAAAACTTAAAAGGGAGAATTTGAATTTAACACTTTAATAAGGTAATACTTTAGTGTTGTAACTTGAAATGTGATCTCTAAATTAATTAAGAATTAAGAAAGAGTTTCTTAATAAATTAATTGGGGAGCAATGTAGTACTTCATGAGATTGTTAAGTGTCTAAAATGAATAGTGTA
The DNA here is from genome assembly GCA_003024785.1 of Selaginella tamariscina. NCBI lineage: Eukaryota > Viridiplantae > Streptophyta > Lycopodiopsida > Selaginellales > Selaginellaceae > Selaginella > Selaginella tamariscina. The sequence continues at coordinate 365,237 of PUQB01000040.1, forward strand.
TTTTATTTTAATATATTGAATTAAATATCTTATTCATGTTTAGGGAATTTAACCGAATTATGAAATATAATTGAAATGTGAAGTTAGAACATGGATTGACAATTTTGACTTAGGTTATAATTTAAATCAACAAATTAATAAATTTTAAACCAAAAAACCATGGTCTAAGCCAAAAAAGTTAATCCATGAATTAATATGACACTTCAGTGTCATAATAACACTAATGTGAAGGTTGATATCTTATTAAATCAGTTAAATAAAACAAACGCTAAGTCATGATTCTTTTTAGTCCCTAAATGGTATCTCAAAATACTAAAAGTAACATTATGTTTCCATCTCAAGCTGAAGTTTTGTTCATATTAATTAAGTCTAATGTTCATATTATAGTTCTTTTTATTTTGATAAATTAATATGATTGTAAGGACATATCTGTAACAACTTGTTAATAAACTCAAAATTAAATGTTAAGTGATCGTTATCAATTCGAGAGTATTAATATTAAAATTATAATTATTTATGGAATATGTATTAGTTTAAAGGTGCTTGTCAAAACACTAATTACTAAAATAATAGAAAAATTATACTTCATAACTTTGGGAAAAATTTTTCTTAATCAATTTAAGAGTTGAAAATAATATAATGTTACATAGACATGCAATATTACGAATTCATAGTGACTTTTATCGTGGGAATTAAGTTTTAACATTTAGTATATAATTTTAGGAAAATAAAAGTTAAGAATTATTGAATGAACCTAGTTATTGTGTTCTAAGGGGAATGGTACAATATAACGAATTAGTTGAAACATGTGATATCTAAAGATTACCAGTTGAGGCATTAGATATAGATTGACTTTTCTAGTTTTTAGATAGGATTGTTAGAAATGTATACTAGTTTATATTTTCTTCTTGAACTTGTCAATGTTATGAAAGAGTACAAAGTTAGTTGTGAAAGGCGCATGATAATGGTTCGACACTTGGTGATAGATTTGATTTGAATTCATGGATTAACTTTTTTGGTTTAAATCATGGTTCTTATTATTCATAAATAGTAAACCCTAATTTTTAATAATAATATATATACATATATATATATGTATAAATAATTTATATAATAAATAAATTAAAAAGATATTCATAAAATTAAAGAATATAAGATTAAATTTTTATTTTGATTTAATTTAAAATCATTAAAAATTATTATAGAAATTGATTTGAAGTTTGTTAATTTAAATTATTATGGTTAATTAAATCATGGTCTAAGTCAAAATTATCAATTCATACCTGAATTTGATTTATATTGCAAATGAATTTATGTCAATAACACACCAAGTACATGGGATAATTTTAGGTTGATAGGACCTTGTTGTATATAGTGTACAGCCACAAAGAACATGTCTATAAAAAAAAGGGTTTTGAAAATAATTTTATATAAGAAAAGAGTTTGATTTTGATAAATGTCTCATACTTAGTCTGACATAGCTATATATTAATGGGGGATAGGTATAGTAGCAAACCCTTATGTAAGGGGTAATGAGAAAACTTAGAAATGCAGAAATGTGAGGCTATAATAGTGTAACATGCGGAGATGTGGAACCATTGAAAAATAAAAGAAACATGAAGACGTTGGGTTAAGTATTTGAAATAGACTTAAATTGCTTGTTATGTGCTTAATAATAGGGTCATTAAGGGTGTTTTAAGTAAAGGAATAAAGCAAAGCTTTATTTCTTATTAACTTAGGGGCCAATAGTCACCATTAATTAAAAGTATCTAATATAAATTTTAGTTAAGTAAAGAAATTAATTATTATGTTGTTTGCGTCATGTGACAGACTTTGCAAACATGCAAAGGTCTTCAGGTGACTTCATGTCGTAGGTGATGCTTTTGGTAACTGAGTTTATGACTTAGTGAATGACAATTCTAAAGTACTTGGCTTTGTACAAGGGGGATAATGAAATTATGTGAATTTTTTGGCTAACTCCACATAGAGTGATATGTTAATCTTGGTTAATTTTTTCTAATATTATTTAGTCTTGGAGTTAGAGTTATCTATCAACGAGGACATTGACTTTTTTAAAGGTAAAAAGAGTGTCATAGTTTTTACTATGACCTTTACTTTTACTTTAAAGTCAACTATTATTACTTATTAAACTATGTTAACAAGACTTAAATGTAGTGAGAAACAATCCCACTTAATGCACTTAGGTGTTTAGGAGTCGTTTGGCCAGCTGTCATTAAATATCTCAAAAAACTTTAAGCAAAGGTAGCACTTACCTTTATTAAAACTCTTACCCTTGTTTTCTACATTCCAGTTAAGTTATTAGTTACTTTTGGTGAGTTTGGTATGTTAAATATGGGTAAAAACACCCCTAGGGTTGCCTTAATCCCATGCCCTAAACCCCTCAGTTTAGGGTTTAGGGGTCAATGGGTGGTTGGGCTAAACTCATCAAGTATATTTCTATTATAAATGATATTCTGTGTTAACCCACTTTACAAAATAGGAAAACATGGGGGGGGGGGGGGGGGGCACATATAATAAGTAAGATATGTAGTGAGAGTTCCTGAGTTCATTATTCTTTTACCAGTGCAAGCTATAGCGTGTGTCGTTAAGGCACAATTCTCTATTGTGCCTACCTCACCTTTCAGATGATAGGGATATGTTCCACCTTTAAGGTAGCCTATCCTTAATGTTGACGAATGAACATGTTCCGTTAATCTAGGTGTGAGGCTTGTGTCTAACCTCCTCCTCCACGTCAAGATAGAAGTAACACTCACATCTTAGATGACAGGTTCTCTTTACTAAGTTCCTAAGGTGTTATAAAGTTAGCATTTGAGAGCTATATTCGTGGCACTAGGTGTAACTTTTGAATATGAGGGGCTATGGCGAGATAGTCCATATCTTGGGAAACAATGTCATATAAAGATGTGACATTGGCTAGATGGCACATGGTACAATGCTCGAGGTACGCCCTTTGGGGTTGTCTTATGGGCTTAATGCCAAGGGTTGGATATTCTAATAATCAAGTGTGCTTGTGCTCACATTAAGATATTAAACTTTATGCATCAACTCAAGGGAGGTTAGGTCTCGTAACTAGGTGTTATTGGCACACTTGGCTAAGAGGTGTTCTCCTTGGAGATCCAAGGGTTGAACAACCAAAGCTTATTAGCAAGAGCCCTTTTGTGAGGCACTTGCGAAGTTGTGTATTTAGGGTTATCCAAACCTAGCCTTAGGGAGTTTTATTGTGTCCACTTATGGTGCACACTCATGTCCTCACTAAGTAACCCTAGGTTTAGAGTATGACTTGGCCAATCAAACCTCTAAGGATTAGTCATGGTTCAAGGTAACCCTTGTTTGCCCTAAAGGGGTTGTACTCCCTGATAACAGTGATTCTTAAGGATCTATTACAAGGGTATATGCAAGGCATGTCTCCTTAGCGGTGTTAGGGCATATGTCTTAGTTTTTACTATGACTCGACCCTTTACTTTGGAAGTTGATTGTTGTTACCTACTATTTTATGTTGATAAACTTTATATGTAGTAGGAAACAGGCCCACTTAGTGCACTTGGGTATCTAGTGATGGTCTGGTCGGGTGTCATTAGGTATTTGTAAAAAACTCTAGGCGAAGCTAGAACTTACTTTCTAAAAAACTCTTATTTTGGTTTTCCATGTCTCGGTTAGGTTAATGGTTAGTTCTAGTGAGTTCAACATGTCGGATATGTTTAGAAATACCCCTAAGTCTAATAGGTTAGGGTTTAGGGGTTAATGGGTCATTAATTAACTCACCAAGTATATTCCCTATGGGAATGAGATTCTGTGCCAACCCACTTATATAAACAAGAATCGGGGGGTGGGCTCTGTCACATATATTAAGTAGTACATGTAGGAGAGCTCTTGGGGTCATGACTGAGTTCGTTGCTCTTCTGCCGGTGCAAGCTTCATCTTGTGTCGTTAAAGTACAACACCCTTTGTTGTGCAGCCCTAACTTCCAGATGATAGTGACGTCCCACCTTCAGGGTAGCCTACTCTTAATGTTGGCAAATCCATGCTTGGGAGGTCCTGTCGAATTGCACATTCCAAAAGGTAGAGGTAGAGGCTTGTCTCCAGCCTCCTTCTCCACGTCAAGCTAAGTTAGCACTCATGGCCAAGCAAGGCGCATCCGTGTCCTTGTCCAACTGTGGGCATGGGATCTTGTTTGACAGGTTCACGATACCTAGGTCTTGAGAGTTCACTAAGGGGTTCTAGAGTTGGCATTTAAGAGCCACATTTGTAGCACTTGGTGCAATTCTTGAATCTAAGGGCTATGGCATGATAACCCACATCGTGGAAGGTAGTGTCACATAGAGATGTGACACTGGGCTAAACATCACATGATACAACGCCCGAGGACGCCCTTTGGGGTTGGGTCATGGGTTTGTGGATACTCTAGTAAACAGGCATGCTTGTGCTCACACTAGGGTGTTAAACCTTAGGCATCTGCTCAAGGGACTCCTATCATGAGACACTCGCAAGGACATGTACTTAGGGCTATCCAAACCTAGCCTTAGGGAGTTTACTAAAAGAACACTCGTGTCTGCCTACGGCGTACACTTGTGTCCTCCCTAAGTATTAGCCCTAAGTTTAGGGTATGACTTGGCCACTTAAACCCTTAGGGGTTAGTCGTGGTTTAGGGTACCCCTTGTCGCCCTAAAGGGGTTGTATTCCTGAATGAGGGCGATTCCTTAAGGAGTAAGTGACAATGCCTTAGCTCTGCCATGGGGGTATGTGTGGGACACATCTCCTCTGTAGGGTTAGGGCATGAGCCTATCTAGGTCTAATTGGGCCTCTGATTTAGACTCTTAGGGTTATCTTGAAAGACTTAGCGTTGCGCACATAGGGTGATGACGTCGGATGGCCACTTGGCAGCCACGTGTTGGTCCTTCGAGTTAAAACTTTGACAGCATAAGCTTATAGGTCTCTTGGAATAGAATCTTAAAGTTTATTCAGATTAACCTCTAAGGGGAATAATCATTTTAGAAGACTTAGGGTAGGACCTTAAGCCTCATGCCTATTTAGGCATCTAAGTCAAACTCATGGGGTTGTCTTAGAAGACTTAGTATTGCTCACACATAATATTGAAGCTGAATGTGTTCACATGTTGTCATTTGTTGGCCCTTCGGGTAAAAACTCTAATAAAAACCATGAGAAACAGGGAGATTGCTAAGGATTTCCATGGTTGCTCAACAATTGAAAGAGGCTAGAGAAGACTGCTTGGGCAATGTCAGGGTAGCTTTATTCGCTGACATCTATCACAAAATCGTACAAATTGCTTGACATACCATTGCATCTGTGGCCACCAAAACAATTATTGTACCAGCTTCATTATCTTCTGAATTCTAAAGTGTCCAATTGTATGAGAGTTAAGATAACCTTGGACAACTCGAAGGCAAGATTCTCCTTTTGATACATAGAGCTGTTAATGATGGTACAAGAGGTCATCACTCAAGTGGTACTCCACATAGCCTATGTGTGCATCTGTTCTAAGGTGGTTGACCACATCCTATGCAAAGTCTTCTTCGGACTAGGCCACCTTGATTTGATTGGTCGAGTTATCATTGAGTGGAGCTGGAAACTATGACAATGTCATATCTCGGAAGAAATTGGAAACATTTAAATTTAGATTTTATTTATAATGTAAAGATAATAATTTATTTAGTCATTTTTTAATTTGTAAATTGGTGTAGTTACCTTGCATTTGTTCTTGATGACCCGGTCCTCAACAATTAGAAGTAAGTTACTACCTTAGTGAAAATGTCTTATAGTAATTGAACAATGAAAGGACTTGCTAGTGTTTGTTTTCAGGATCACATGTAGAACTGTCGTTGAGGAAGAGATATTGGAGCCAATCAGAATACTCATATTCAAATCAAAGAACATCCATTTGCATTTGTTTAGTGTCATAGAGTGGCCAATGGCTCTTACACTATTGGAGTTAAAGTACGAAATACTTGTCGAGAATGTTTTTCTTAACGTCACTCAAAAAGTTGATTGTTGTAATGAATTGCCAGAGTACTAGCTTTGTCCATAGAATTTGGGTTCTTGAGAGTGAGCATGAAATTATTGACATCGTCACAAAGACATTTCGTGAACTGATCACAGAGGGCAACGTCATCCTAATCGATGAACATAAAAGTAATAAAAAATCATAAGCATATTTGGATGCTGGGCAAGAACGTTGTTGTAATCGTCAAAGCTTAATTCCTATTGTGCGTTCATAGTCAAGATCACTAAAGGTAGCTTCAAAGGTTTAGAAAAACATATCCTATGATTTCAAGAGTGGTGAGTCCTTATCAAGTAAAGGTGCAAACTACTTTAAAGTTGCACCAATGAGAAGTGTGCCTATAAAACCCACTTGTGTTGTAGCCATAGGGTACCGATGCAAGTGTAAGTGAAAGACTAGCTAAACTTCATTCATGAAACCGTGACCTTAAGCCATCAAACTTGACTAGTAGGCTGACTTTTGGTTTTGAAACTCATGATTAGAATGATTGTTGCTATAGATCGATTCTCAAGCTATAGCTGTTGAAACTATTGTGCGAGGAATTCTGCATCGATAAAAAACATGTTAAGGAACTTGAAAGCTCGGAACGAGAAGAATTTTGGTTCAAATTGTTAAGAACCAAGCCGAGAAGACAAGAAATAAACTGGATTATAAATATTAAAACAAGACAAGAAGGTTAACTTCTAAACTGGCATTGGACTAAAAAGCTTAAGAGAAGTCAAATCTAGACTTAATTCATTTTAATGACTCTTATCCATATTTGTGGACTTGGTTAACTTTAATGCTCCTTATTTATATCCTTATTTATATTTGTATCCATATCCTTATCTGTATCCATGTGATGAAATTAGATCGTCACAGATGGGTAGTTAGGTTAAATTCATCAAGTATATTTCTATTAGGAATAAGATTTCGTGCTAGCCAATTTTACAAAACAGAAAAATGAGGGGGTTTGTCACATATATTAAGTAGGATAGGTGTATGCAAGATATTAAGAGGTGTTTGATTCTCCGTTGACATAAGCCTAACTTATGTCATTAAGCCACACCTTTTGTGCCGCCCTAACTTCCAGTTGATAGGGGTTAAGGGTAGCATTGAAGTACGAAATATTTGTTGAGAATGTTTTTCTTGATATCATTCAAAAAGTTGATTGTCATAATGAAATGCCTGAGCAATAGCTTTGTTTAGAGAATCTAGGTCCTTGAAAGTGAGCATGAGATTCTTGACATTGTCACGAAAACCTTCTCTAAACTAATAATATAGGGCAATGTCGTCCTAATTGATGTCGCATGAAAATAATTAGAAATCAGAAGCATATTTGGATGCTACACAGGAACCTTATCATAATTGTCAAAACTTGATTACTATCATGCATTGGCAAATCCACAATGTTATGCCTAGGTACCTTGCATCTAGGGAGTTAATTAACTCCTTTCTTCCAGTAACACCTAAGAGGTCTTAATGAAGTACATGTTCCACTAGTCAAATAGGTTCTTTTTACTACGTTTTTGAGGGTTCATAGAGAGGGTTTTAGAGTTGACATTTACAAGCCACATTCATGGCACTATGTGTATCTCTTGAGTTTAAAGGGGTTTGAGTGGTCAAGTTATACCTTAGTCTTAGGGCTAATATTTACTGAGGACACGAGTCTGCACCGTAGGTGAACACAAATGTTTTACTAAGCAAACTTCCTAGGTTAGATTTGGATAACCTAAATACACAACTCCATAAATGCCTCACAAAAGGGCTCCCACTAATGAGCTTAGGTTGTTCACCCCTCGATCCCAAGGAGAACACCCCCTAGCCAAGTGTGCCATTAGCACACTTAGTTACAAGACCTAACCTCCCTTAAGCTGATGCCCAAAGTTTAGCACCCTATTTTGAAACAAATGCTTGCTTACTAGAGTATTCAACCCCTCGGCATTAACCCTATAAGATAACCCCAAAAGGTGTGCCTTAGGCATTGTACTGTGTGCAATCTAGCCTAGTGCACATGAAGATGTGACACTATTTCCCAGATATGGGTTATCATGCCATAGCCCCTTAGATTCAAGAGTTGCACTAGGTGCCACGAATGTGGCTCACATCTAGAACCCCTTTATTATTCCTTAGAAACTCAATAAGGAAACCATGTCAACTTAGAACCCATGACCATAGTTGGACAAAGACACAAACATGCTCTACTTAGTTGTGAGTGCTGCTCTTAACTTGACGTGGAAGAGGAGGTTAGAGACAAGCCTCAATTTCTGACCCTTGGAACGTGTAGTCCGACAAGATCTCCTAGGCATGGATCCACCAACATTAAAGGTAGATTACCTTGAAGGTGGGACGTACCCCTACTATTTGGAAGTTGAGACGGCACAACAGAGGGTTGTGCCTTAACGACACAAGCTAGAACTTGAACCATGAGAAGAGTAACGAACTCGGTCATGAACCCAGAAACCCTCACTCCTACATACTCTACCTTATTTTAATGATGGAGAGCGTCCCCCCCCCCCCTCTTAAATGTATAAGTGAGCTGGCATGGAATTAGTTGGCCCCTTAGTTGATGAGATGAACTTTAAACCTAACCTTACTCCTACCCCTAAATCCTACCCAAGGGGGCGGGGTTTTTAGGGTGTGGGTTAGGGCAACCCTAAGGTTAGACAACCCTAGGGGTGTTTCTAACCCCATTTAACACACCAAACTCATCTATATTAACCAATCAGCCTAATTAGGATGTCAAAATCGAGGGTGGATTTTTTAGAAGGTAAGTTTTAACTTCGCTTGGAGTTTCTTACAAATATCTAATGACATCTGGCCGAACTATCACCAGAAACTCAAGTATATTAAGTGGGCATGTTTTCTACTACATCTAGGGTTCATCAACATATTGTACAATAAGTAACAATAATCAATGTCCAAAATAAAGAGGAGTCATAATAAAAACTATGACAAGTATTGCATCAAAAGAGGCCAATCTTGGTGCTAGTTGCGTTTCAATGTGCCTATATCTCTCAATAGCAGGGATTTGCATCGATTCATGATCCTCCCCTTCATTGGCCTTCACCATTGATGGAAGCAATGTGAATGTACATTGCCATGGTGCTTCAGTTGAGAGATCCTAGCAACAAGTACTGTGGGATCTTAAGTCTTTTGTTTACTTGGGTTTCAAAGTTTTAATTCAAAGGGCTAACATGTGAGAACACTGAGCAATGTTAAGTTTTTAAAGACAATCCAAAGAGTTTGACTTAGATACATAAATAGGCACGAAACTTAAAGTTCTACTCTAAGTCCCTTAAAATGACTATCTCTCGAACCCCAAAGAATTAAAATGATTATCCCTAGAGGATAACCTCGAGTAGACTTTATGATCTTGCCCAAACAATCTCGTGTTATAACTCCACCATGGAAATATGTTTGAGACATATCTCCATGACAAAGCTAATGCATCATCACTTATAATTACCCCTTGAGAAATCACCTTCATCTAGGAGTACAGCCTCTTTTAGGATGATTAACCCTTAAGGGTTTTAATGGCTAAGTCATACCCTAGAACTAGGGTTAGTACTTAATGAGGACACAAATGTGTGCCATATGCAAACTCCATAAGGCTAGGTTTGGACAATCTCAAGCACACGATCATGTGAGTGCCTCACGAAAAAGACTTATGCTAATGAGCTTAGGTTAATCATCTCCTAGACATGTTGACACAAAGAGAACACCCCTAACTAAGTGTGCCAACTAGCATACCAAGTTACGATACCTTGAGTGGATGCCCAAGGCTTAACACCTTGATGTAAACATAAACATGTTTGCTTGCTAAAATATTTAACCCCTCAATGTTAAACCCATGACACAACCCCAAAAGGTGTGTCTCGAGCGCTCGATTGCGTGTCATATAACCTAGTGTCACATGTTCACGTGATACTGTTTTCTAAGATGTGGACTATCTCTTTATAGCCCTTAGGGGTTAATCATGGTTAAGGGCACCCCTTATTACCCTAGAGGGGTTGTACTTCTTGATGAGGATGATTCGTCAAAGGATAAGCCACGATGTCTTAGTTTTGTCACAGGGGTATGTACAAAGCATGTCTCCTTAGTAGGGTTGGGTGTCTAGGTCTTTTGGGGCAGAATCCTCTACTCAAGTTATTCTTTAAGGTTCTACTACCCTAAGTCTTCTACTTATTTGGGGGTTGTCTTACAAGACTTGGTGTTGTTCACACAAGAAATTGACGTCGAAAAGCCACTTGGCAGCCATGTGTTAACCCTCCAGATTAAAACTCTGAAAGTACTCATGCATCATTAGGTCAACCAATTAGTTTTGGGCTGTTACTATCAAAGCTTAAGATCGTGGCCTGGGGCCATTGGATTCGATGGATGAAAAAACTGCATGACTCCATAAAATATATAACATACGTAAATATAAGTTTTCTAGGAATATCCATTATTATATTCCTATGCTAGCTTATCTGTTTCACATAATATATCTATTGCTATATTCCTTAAAGATATCGGTTGGTACATGCTCCGTAAGATTATTACGAGATAACAACATAGTTCAAGCTGTATATTTTAAATGAAAATGTATTCAGTTTTACGAAAAATAAAAGTTTATATGTTTGGAATATACGGACATATTCCAAGGCACTTGAAAAAGACATCACCTTTAAAATGGTTAACAAGCAAACTCTGGAAAAGTTAGTTCTTAACACACGCACGCACGTACACACACACGGTTTTCGTAGGTGGTGGTCGAAGGATACAATTGCACTTGTAACGGGTGCAAACAAAGGTGGAGTTTTCAAATTTTAATAAAATAGATGAGTTTTTGTATTTTAACTAAATTTAAATGAAACGTATAATAATATATACATATGTATAAAATCTGACCACTGGGTAAGATATTTATTGCTATTAATTACTGTTTAATGATATATAAATTGAAATTCATATATTGTAATATCGTTTTAATGACATTTTAGCAAGTGGCTGGTCCTGGGAGGTTACACTGAACAGGAAGTTTCGCTGCCTTGGCGAGATCGATTCCCTGTGGAGGAGGATTCATATGCAGCACAGCACACAGGCATGCCCTGTTCACCATCTTCAGCTGTCAGTTCACAAGCAAGGTGTTAGTACTTAGTATCACACATAAACACACACGCAGTAGCCATTTAAGTACAACGTATAGACATGTGTGTGTGTGTACAGTAACTACTTTTTTGAAGCTCTTTCTCTCTCTCCTTTTGAATATTAATAGTTCTCTCCCTCCCTCCCCTTTCTTGAAGAAGCAGACACGCACGCACGTATTGTCACACTGATCCACATACACGTACACAACATATATACTGCCACATGCACGCGCACACGTACACACACAACACAAACACCTTCTGGCAGCAGGCTGCAGTGGGCTTTCCTGTCCCTGTCTTGCTGTCCACTGCACTGCGACAATCTTGAACTTCCTGCATTGTCTTGGTGTTGTTGCATGAAGGATCCCCTGTTCAATAATCATATTTAGTAAGATCTTAATACATCAAATAGTCTTTAACACATTTATATACATAATACTATTGCATGTTGTACACACACACACACACACACCTGAAAGAGGGTGCAGAGTCCCACGAACAGCAATACAAGTAACATCTTTGAAAAAACCATTCCTATATATAGTTTTTGTAAAATAAAATATTTGTATATAGGTAATTCTCTGATAGCTATTTATATGGTATTCCAGAGAGATATGCATGGCTGCATGACTGTACATTTAAGGACACTCGGCAAGGGTGGTGCTATCCTGCAATAACGTATGATCCACCTAAACATTGTATTGATTTTGGCATATACTAAGTATATTTTGATGAAATCTGAACCGTTGATAGCATAAACCCTACACACTTAAGAGATGACGGCGGAGATGCAATTTAGGGTTTATAGCCCCCTCGTCAAGCAGCGCTTCGTCTGGCTATGGCGGAGCGTCTGCCGCATGGGGGCTAGAATCTATCATGGCTTGCGGAAGATGGTGATGGGCGGCTTATACACAGCCTATTTATCATACAAGTATAGCTACATTCATATGCGTATGTGTATGTAGGTGTGTATGCGGGTGTACAATAAGCAGTGTGTATTTGCCCTGTGATGGTAATTATAATCTTTGAGACCTGAACGTAATGTTGAAAAATCAAGCATATCACTGAGGGCATCGTGTGTGTGTGTGTGTGTGTGTGTGTGTGTTTCTGCGATAGTAATATTATTAAACAAAGTGTTCCACTGTGTGTGTGTGTGTATTGTTATTACATTTATATTAAATTGTATACCATATACATATATGTATATATATTCATAGTTCTAGAAGCAACATATATATGTATATATATATCCATAGTTCTAGAAGCTGAAGGTCACGACAGCTTGCGAATTTAAGAGGAGAATTATTTTAATAATATAAATAAATATCTGTTTTAATTAATTTGTTAATTTACTAATTATGTACTGATTAAGCTTGGAGGAAGAACACGTGGAAGGTGAGATGTGTTGACTACTGTTATGTTGCGCAAGTTTCGAACCATGTGCTGGAGATTTATTTTATTTAATAAAGTAAATGAATTTTTTTTAATTAATATGCTAATTTACTAATTATGGATTGAGATATGTTGACTACTGTTATGGTGTGCAATGTATAGAAGATTTATTTTATTTTAATAAAGTAAATGAATTTTTCCTCTAATTAATATGCTAATTTGTTAATTATGGACTGATTAGGAAGAACACGTGGAAGATATATGTTGACTACTGTGCAAGTTATTTTCTCAAAAGTGTATTTTATGAAGTCGTCGTTTAAATTTTCAACACATTTGACTAATTATATCATGTTTTTTTTTTCTAAATGTGTAAAAATTCCACGTAATTACATATGCTAATTAAGTCAATGGAGACGTGGCCAATAGCTTATGATAAAATAAATAGATGTTACTAATCTAGTCGGGTTTATCTGTTTAATATTACTAACTTAAGTAAATCACAATTTAAGATGCAGCTTAGCTAAATATGCATTTTATTCGGGGGGATTTTAAGGCAGCCTGTGTGTAGTTGGTGAAGGCATTTGTTCATTCTCTCATGGCACCCTCTACTGTCTCGGACTTACCCGTCCGTCCTCCTCCGGTCTCTGTGAAATACACTAAACTCTACATAGATGGCCAGTTTATCGATTCAATATCTGGTAAATACATGGTTTTTTTCCATTTATTTTCATGATATTTAAAATATATCCATATTTTTATGTATATATGTTATCTATTTACCGAAAGCTTCAGTCCCTGTAAAAAACTATGTTGGTTTCTCATGTTTATTACATACATCGATTTTCAATGCTTTTTTCTCAATTATTTGATGTTGGTTCTTCATTGTAACACATTTTAGTTGGAATTTTTCTAAGATTTTCCATGTTGGTGTGTTGGATTTCTCAATTTATTTATTTTCTATTATTGTTTGTTAACAATATAATTTCTAACAGGAAAAACATTTGAAACGCTCGACCCCCGAAATGGAGAAATTATTGCCAACGTTGCTGAAGCAGACCGGGACGATGTAGATGTTGCTGTTAATGCTGCTCGGAAGGCTTTTGATCATGGCCCTTGGCCTAGATCCACTGGATATGTAAGTCTCTCTCTCTATATATAGAAAAGAACATAACAGGATGTTTTAATAATTAAAATGAATATTATTAATAAAAACTCTAAGAAGATAACAGGATGTTTAATAATAAGAATAAATATTATTAATTAATTATTTTATTTTATTAAAGGCAAGGGGACGAGTTTTAAACAAGTTTGCGGATCTAATTGAGCAGCACTTTGATGAACTTGCCGCATTGGAGACGCTGGATAATGGGAAACCGTTAGACATAGTTAAATACGTTGATATACCCATGTCTCTACGTATTCTACGCTCATTTGCAGGTATTTAAATACATACGTATTTCTTATATATATATATGTATTACGTATAGGATATGCGGATAAAATAAGTGGGGAAACACTGAAGATCGACGGTCCATATCACGCCTACACATTGCTGGAACCAATCGGGGTCGTTGGACAGATTATTCCATGGAATTTTCCCTTAATCATGCTTTTCTTAAAGATTAGTCCCGCACTTGCTGCTGGTAACACGATTGTATTAAAAACAGCCGAACAGACTCCGCTTACTGCTCTCTTTGTCGCAAGTCTCCTCAGAGAGGTCTCTCTCTCTCTCTCTCTCTCTCTCTCTCTCCTCTCTCTCTCTATATATATATATATATACATATTATATATATGTATGTATGTATGTATACATGTGTACGTATATGTGCAGGCTGGATTACCTCCGGGTGTTTTAAACATCCTCTCTGGCTTTGGTCCCGCTGCAGGTGCTGCTATTGCTAGCCACATGGACATAGACAAGGTATGTGTAATCTCTCTCTCTCTCACACACACATGTACATATACATACGTATATACATACACGTACATGTGTGTATATATATATATATACGTGTGTGTTTGGTAGATTGCATTTACAGGATCAGAGGTGGGGAAGCTTGTGATGGAGGCAGCAGCAAGGAGCAATTTAAAGTCTGTCAGTCTGGAGCTCGGGGGAAAGTCACCCTTGATTGTACTTAACGATGCAGATGTTGACGTGGCCGTGGAGCTTGCACACTTGGCATTGTTCTTTAATGCGGTAATTAATTATTTAATAAATACTTAATATTTAAATTACAGGTTTTATTTAATTAAAATGTTTTAGAAGGTTCTGAAGTCATATATTAAAATATTTATTTGTTTTTTTTTTTTTATACAGGGTCAGTGTTGCGTGGCAGGGTCGCGTGTGTATGTACAGGAAGATATACACGACGTGTTTATTAAGAAAGCTGCAGAGCGTGCACAAAGACGCGTAACTGGTGATTCTTTTCAGAGTGGTGTAGACCACGGACCCCTGGTAAACATTATTAATTAATTAATTAATTAATTAATTATTTTAATTTTTTTAAATAAATATTTAGGTGGATAATAACCAGTTTGAGAGAGTCTTAAGCTATATAGAAACTGGGAAACGTGAGGGAGCTAAGCTACTTACCGGTGGTAATCGTATTGGTACTCGAGGATTTTATATTGAACCAACCATATTTGCTGATGTTAAGGTGTGTGCGTGCGTGCGTGCGTGCGTGTGTGTGTGTTTATATGAATATCTCTGCAGGATGACATGAAGATTGCTCGAGAGGAGATTTTTGGACCTGTGATGTCTGTGCTCAAGTTCAAGTAAGATATATATAATTATATAATTAATAATAATTATTTATTAATTATTAATTTTTAATAGAACAATTGATGAGGTAATACAACGAGCAAACGATACATTATATGGACTACAGCGGGAATATAGTGACAAAGGATTTAAATACGGCAAACAAGCTTTCGCGGTCTTTGAGAGCAGGGACGGTCTGGATTAACTGCTATCATGTGTTCGATCCATCTCTGCCGTTCGGTGGATACAAGATGAGTGGGTTTGGACGTGAGAATGGTAAACAGGCTTTATATCAATACAGTCAAGTAAAGTCTGTAGTTACTCCTGTAGAATCTCCTTGGCTGTAAATTTAAATAATGTCTTTTTTTTCTATTAATAAATATTAAATATTAACATTGGATAATTTTTAATAATAAATTTAAATGTAAGTATTTAAAATATAGTTTCAAACATTGTGAAGTTTAAGTATAAACGATGTGTAATTTTCTTTAATATAAAATATAACATCAAATGGATGTTACCACATATAGTGGGATTCTAGCGTATAAAATATAAATATTGACATAATTTAAATAATATTAACTTAAACTTGGTTTAGTGTTAATTAATTAGAGATTCCTCCCATGCATATGGACGGACGTACCAAACGCGGTAATCACGAAAGCTCCAAATGTGTGGCAGCAATAAAATAGTGGCAAAGCTGCAAAAGGTCATGGTGCAAAACACATGTTTCGTAAATGCTGGTTCCATTTAAAGAAATTAACTAAGTTTAATTAACATTAAATAATAATCAATTAATTAATTAAGATTATGTAAAGCCATACAGAATACTAACATAAACGCGATATATGTATTACCATGAGCAGTGCGTGTGTGTGTGTATGTTTCCACAGTCCTGTGGAATCTCTCTCTCTCTCTCTCACACACACACACCATGCACGTACGTACACATACACAGAAACACAGTGTATAACCAATACAACACTGAAAGCTTTTATTTAGTATACACACAGTTAAAACCGGTAATCAGTTGTGCTAATGGTTAGCAAGACCTTCACTCCGGTGAGCTCATCGCCACGCTTATCACAGAGAGTAACACTCCTAAATCCTGTCTTTAATTCGGAGACAGGGAGACAAACTTGTCCCCCAAAGTCATCTTTGTCGGCTGTGTCGTACTCGTGTACTTCTATACGGAGAACAGCCAGCTCAGGGAACGTCAGCTTAAAGCTGAACTCCTCGCCCCATTTAGGGTGCCAGTCGTCCTCGATCGCCTTTGTTCGACGCATCTTTTGGTCCTTGGGAACTCCAGCAACCCCCACCTAAATACCATGGGTTACACACACACACACATATATGCATAAATGTAGAAGTACACACACCCACACATGTGTGTGCGTGTGTATCTGTATACTTCATGTATTGCGTACACATGTAGCTTTACTTCTTTACTTCTAAAACACACACACACATTTGTGTACACCTGTACATACACGTGCCGGTACTTCTTTATACATGAATGCAACACAACACACAGTAAACACCACCATGCTTTCATCATATATAAAATGCAACACACACACACACACAGAGTAACCGAGAGAGACAGCATTATACTTGTTTATTATGATTCTATATTTAACTATGAAGACGTACATACGCTTCAAGCTCATACAGTTATCTATTCACAACCATATGTATTAAGATAGTACAGTTTATATACAGGTTGTCACAAATATATAACAACGCAGCCAAAAAGCTACACTATGGACACACACACACACAAACACATACACATGTATCTGTGTGTATGTATGTAAGAATTCCTTAAATTACATAGATAATTTTTTCCTTCGTATATGTTCTTACGCACACACTTACTCTCGCATAGAAGTCCGGAGGCGAAAAGGTATCAAAGTGCTTCTTGCCAAACTTCTCAAGCCAACCAAATCCCATGTGTATCTTGATATTAAGTACCATACGCACCGGGAGCTCCTTGTACGGATCATACACAGGACCTCCAGTCTCAGTGGGAAGAAAAACATCAGGCTTCTTTATGTATCCACATCCACCATTTGCTTTAAAGAAGCCATGTACCACCCACAGTAGTCTCCCATACCCCTGTTAAACAACACTATGTTATGTTCTCTAAATATTATACGACTGCCTTAGTAAGAAATACATGTATGAGCTCATATATGTATGAGCATACAATAATCTCTCTCTCTCTCTCTCTCACGCACACGCACGCCTAGTTAAATGCTACCTTACGAGTATACGAGGGCTGTTATACGTGTGTAACAATAAACCACGCACTGACCTGCATATTGAAAGCCACCATTTGAGCTCCATGTGACCATCCAACAAACGGATTATAATTAGAAGAAAAGAAACGAAGTCCATATGGGTATACACGCAAGAAATTCTTACTGGTAAACCTGCAAACACCATTAAAACCCTTAATTAAATGCTTCTACTATAATTATATTAATCTACATAGCACTTTTACTATTAACATAATAGTTGATCTAGTAAATACTAATGTATTTAATATTAATAGTGCTTGTGACGTGTTTCCGTGCATTTTATTGATGTTGTCATGTAAACTTCATACATGTATAGATTAGATCACTTATCAGAAGCATACGGTTAACATCGAACCTGCGCACAGAGAGAGAGAGAGAGAGAGAGAGAGAGAGAGAGAGAGAGAGAGTTGCACACACACCCACACCCACACAGATATATATATATATATATATATATATAGTACATAAACTCCGTACAGACACGGATACAGGCATGCATAGAAATATGTATCCATATATACATATCACGCAAATATACACGTTTACATGATTAATTGCCTAAGGGTAACAGCACTTGACATATAAACGTACACACACGCACACGTAAGCATTTATACACTATACAGTAGCAATATAATTAGTACCATAGTAGTGACTATTATATAAAACATGATTATCTTACTTGATGACCAATTTGGGGTGGTTTTTGCAGAGCTTCTCAAGCTGGGGCTCGCTAATACTGAACCTCTTAACAGAGTCTTCCTCCATAGCCGCAGCCATGGCCTCTTTCATGGGTATCCCTTTTGGCTTTCCCGCACGGATTGTTATGATTCCTTTGTATTCAGGAGCTTTTTGTGAACCTTCGTCCTCATCTGAGTCGTCCCCATCTGTATCTGGTGCAGCAGGTGGATTCTCCTGCATAAACATTGTGTTTGTGTGTGTTTACATATATATATTACTTACGGAGTGAACATTATGCTCATGACTAAATGTGGGCTAAACGCACATGCATGTGTACGTATATATTAAGTATGTATATAAATCAGATATATTATTTATGAAAGATATACACATGAATATGCAAATCTTTATATACGTTTGGGGCTAGTTAACGGTGCAGCAGGTGGATTCTCCTGCATAAACATGTAACATTTTATATACATATATGATACTTAAGATGGGTGGGTTACAAAGACAGACACACAGAGTTTGCCTCTGTATGCATGTATACAAGTCAATATGTACAGATATAATACTACATACCTATGGGGCACCGAATATACTGTCAGATTAGTCCAGGAATATATAAAGCTTAGTATGTTGTTCAAATGAATATATTTAGTTGCCACTACGAATAAAAGACGTCTATACCTATAGGGACTTATATTTATGTCATATAGTGAAGACTTCATGTGTGTCCATATATATATATATATATATATATATATATATATATATATATGCGTGTGTGTGTGCCAACACAAGCCAATGTGTTGGCACATTGGCTCATCCCCCTCGGCCCCATGTGATGTGAAATAAATAAAAAGTATGATAAGAATGAAATAGACTTTACCTTTGTCTCAGTGGAGAGAATCAGCTTTTAATAAAAGACACCACATGCATATGTATAATAGCACGCGCATACATCACACGTACGCACACATATATACAGCACCTTTTCAGCACTACGTTTTTCTTGCTCCTCGGGGTCGGGAATATCAGTCCCCCATTCACCTTCCTTATGATGGTGACTACACATTAATAAAACAAGTTAAGCATTAAGTACCCAGATAAATACGTGTGCGTGCACGTGCACGCGTGCGGGCGCGTGTGTGTGTTGCTTACGGGACTACGTCTTTTGGGGGCTCGACTGCTCCCAGATATTCCTTTGGAGGCTTTGTAGAGATCGTAATACGTTTCTTGAATGAAGCTGGCGATGGAAACTCTTTAAAAGTAGTCTCTTCAGTGGGTACAAAAAGGAACTCGCCAAGTACCCAAGTAATTATCTGTAATAATATGAAAAGTGAAACAACATTATATACACTAAAGTGTGTGTGTATACATATATGCATGTATTATATGTGTCTGTAGGTATATGTAGATCATACAATTACTAAAACAGTTGTTTGTAAGCGTTGTATAAGTATACTCTGTGAGGATACTGTGCGTGTGTGTAAAATATCTACAAACGTCTCTAAACATCTACACATGTTAAGTTTATATGTGCACGCTGGAAACAAAGGTAGTCAAGAACAAAAGAAGGACAAAGTAGATTAGTAGTCTGTTATGATATTGATTATCCATAGATATTTATTTTAATCACAGTGTGTATACATTACACTTTCATCTAATATGCATACATTCTCTCTCTCTCCCACACGTGCATAGTGTATCTTTGATGAAATTGAAACCTTAATAAAATGAATATTCTTAGAGTATAATTCCCATCCAGATACCATTTCTGTGAGACATACATAGAACATACATTATATACATATACAAATGTGAATACATGTGCATTTTTAATATTTCTCATACATATATACGCCAATAAAATAAACAAAGAAACGTGTCCTAAAACAGCATATTTAGATTGTAAAACCATATATTACATATATGTATAACGCGTGTATATGTATATGTATAACGTATATTACATATATGTATATGTGTGTGTGCTTGTAGATTTATTAATAATGTACATACATATACATAGTATACATACATCATATACTTACCTCAGCAACTTTAGCCTGTAATGGCGGAGTTGATGATCTTCTAAAGTTATAACCAGAGGATATTCTGAGGCCACGAACGCATGATCCTTAATTGCAATTATACACTTCTCGAAATCCACCGGTGATGTAAGCGTTCTATTTAAAAAACAAGCAATTAAGCTAAGTTATTAGAAATTTTAATTAGCAAATTTAAAATAATTAATCTATTTACTTTAGTTTGCGTGTGATACCTTGCATGCTTTCTTACAGAAATTTGGCGCACGCGCGCACACACACACACACATGTGTGTGTGCACGCGTCGCATAAACCATTGGTTGATTATACAATTTGTTCAAATAAACATATTCCTATAGACGTTGTTGTTGTTGTTTACTTGTTTATTTACCTTCCATGCAATACATTGATACACCCGGGCTTGTCTCCATTTGGCCATAGATCTAGCTCTATAACACGAACTCCTCTCAACAGTGCTTTGATGATTGGTTTCTGTAGAACAATATAAATACTTAAAACGAGCGAATAAATTGTACGTGTGTGCGCGCGTGAGAGTTCAGAAACTTTGTACCTCGCTACATTCACTGCTCAACTGGTTTCCGGTCAGGTACGAATTGTGTCCGGTGAAGATATAGTAATGTGACATTGGTTTGTTCATATCATGGTGCACCTACATTAATCTCAAACTTAACAAGTTATCAAAATTTTAATCTCTATGTATTAGTGTATAATACATATTTTATGAAAATATGTATGAGTAAATACATGCTTATCTACTTGTATACACACAGAAGCTTTATACATATGTAAATATGTGTGTGCATGAGGGTATGCTCATTGGCTAAGGTTATGCTTAAATAAGTATCTATCACAAGCATTATGATGCTCTCTTTCTCAGCTCTGAGAAGTTGTTTCTATAAACACATACATCCGTGTATATTAATATGCTTATGCAGGCGTATCTTTATCCTTATATTACATTATATCATATATTCATAGAGAGAGAGAGAGACGTTGTTTCTATACACACATACATGTTTATGAAACATATACTATTTTCTCCACAGAGAGAGGGAGAGAGGGGAGTGTTATAAATGTATGCGTGCGTGTATATCAGTATGCGTGTCTTTATTCTTACATTACAGTATATCATATACTCGTAGAGAAGAGAGAGAGACGTTTTTATACATACATACATCCTTATGCAACATATCATATATTCTATATATGTACATGTGCCTGCATTTATGTCTCTGTCCCAAGTATTTATAAAACTTGATACATACATAAATGGATCCATAACATCTATGTGCCTCTACAGATTATTATCACACACACGCACATGCACACGCACACAAACGCAGAAACACACGCTTACACAAGCACATATGAACACAGACACGTACAAAGATTACCTTGGTGTTGATGATAGGACAGAGTTGAGGGTTAAACAGAAACTGTAGGAAAGTGTTGAGATTGAACTCATGTCTATTAAAGCCCAGCAAGTGACGACTCTCCCTGTTCTGTGCAACAATCAACTCCTCGGCATCCTTCACCGTGGCATCCTTCTCCCCTTGAACCTCGACCAGGAACTGTTGCAGCTGCTGTGGACCCATCGTCCCGTGTGGTGCATACTTGTTGAACACATCCTGTACATCGGAGGGTGGAGACACTGCAGACATCCTGTAGCTCCTGCTCAGGCACCCGCAGAACTTGTACTTGTGCTTTACAATCTCGTTGTTCATGCGTGACAGGCTTACCCAGTCTTCCTGGGTCCCTCGACAACACTCACAATCAGAACTGAAACCACAGAAGAGGTACCGAATGACACGCTTGAACTGTAAAGATACAAGAGCTCAGGTGTATGTGTGTGTGTGTGTGTGTGAGAGAGAGAGAGAGAGAGAATGTATGTGGAATATGGAAAAAGTACAATGAGGACAAATGTAGGCAAGGATCAAAAAATGCAATGGCATACACACACATGGAGTGCCATACATACACGCATACATACATACATATAGTGCCTGGATTTGATAACGTGGGTATACACATCTATCCTTTCTATTACATCTCAAACTGTTTGTGTGCGCTTCCATCTTTTATTGTTCATACATAAGGAATAAGGGCAAAGATTTAACATCTAGATAGAGGACATGTGGAAGAAGGAGAAGGTTGTGAGTACTCTCGGGATGTATGGAGAGATTAATGTGGAAAAAGGGGAAAGCACGAGCTGTGAAATAAGTGTTGAATTAACAAAGCCAACTTACAAATCTGGAACGATCTGCTGGATTATCCTCTTGGTCCTT